>OX438945.1:2467500-3067500 GCA_949316185.1 Pyrausta nigrata | reverse complement strand
CATGCTGAAGATTGAGAACGCGGGTTGTGGGATGACGAGAGCCGTCTATTTGGAGTGGCAGGTCTGTTTAATAGATATTCGTTGGTAATTGTACCTACTGGAATAAATATATTAATGAAGGCAAAAATAAGGGCTAACAATTGATTTTTTCAAATGACTACTAAATCAAATCAATTTAGAAAAATCTGAAACTTGAGGCATTTGGATAATACAGTACATTTATTTTATTATTTTAAGCTTGCTATTCTTATTTTGATTGTACCTAACTTACAAAATATGCATAAAGTGGCAACTATTGGCGTTAGCAAGTTTTGTATGATAACAAAAGAAAAGAAAGCAATTTTAAGTTTTTAAACCTTTTTAGCATTTTCCTAATGCCCTAAACTGTCAGATTTTTCAATGGTGGATTAGCTATAACTTTTGCCTTAAGTACCTTAAATATATTGTATAGTAAATAATTTTTTCAAAGTAAAAAATTATAGCAATATTTTGGCCATTTATATTAATACAAATACGATTTTTTGGTAGGTGCAGTCGGCAGCATGTCAGGTTACCCATGTGAACTACGAAAACAGCATTTATTTCGTAGGGAATAGAGGCGGTCTCAAGGTCAAAGTGGGGTAGTCTGACGTGCGTTCGTGTGTACCAGCCTACCTAAAGTTCTAAAACTCTACCATCAAAAGAGAAACGAAACAGTAATCATCAGCAACAAATACTCTGGCCCTTGACGCCACTTTAACTAATACTTTACTTTCAAATATTCTTTCAGAGATTCCTTCGCCGCAAACTGGTGCCAATATACAAGATCCTGACCAGTAATATTGAGCAGAAACCACTTACTCGCCTCTTCAGGAGCAAAGTCATGGAGCTGGCGTGTGCGTTGAGATACCAAACGTGTTTGGATCATGTCGAACATTTGTACCAGCAATGGAGGTTGAGGCGACAAAGGTGATGTATGAATTATACACAGGTTGACTTTAATCACCATCCTTTAAATAAAGTAATCCATCTTATACCCTTAGACGAGCAATTCTTGTATATTTATTTATTTATAATGCTGTGTGTCCGGGTTTGGACTAGCGATAATTTATGGGCTATTATCAAGTGTTATCGACAAAAAAAAACATGTTAGGTTCTATCCCCCCCTCTTAAAATGGCAGCCATTTTAATAATTAAAAAAAAGTAATATTTCAGTGGATCTGCAAGTTATGGAAAAGATTCATTTGAAAGGTAACGCGATTAGGCGATAGCCTATCAAGTGAAATAAAGATTAATTCAAAGTTATTAACTGTCACCGAGAAAAATAATAAGTTATAAAAAATCTTGCTAAAAATGAAAAACGGTTAGTTTTTAAACCTAATACAAAATTAACCCAAAAATGAAGTAAAAAAACTTTTTTTTAGGCCAAATAAAATGTTTTATTAGGATTGTCTCTAAATTTTGATAAAATAAAGGCCCTTAAATTATTGCAAGTCAAAACCTGGAAACAATGTATACGGGATGTTACAAAGTTATCCGTCAGAAGTGAAGTGAGAACTACTCTGAATCAGTAACTAAACAAGTTCTCCTAGAAACAAGAGTCGAAATATGCCCCTAAAGCCGACTCTCTATAGAAAGTAGACGGGTAACTTGACCGATTAATATGGGAAGTCAAAAATTTTTTGTTGTTTCTCGACCCATGTTTCGAGGAGATTACAGATTTTTAAACTATATTTTGTATATTTTAGAGCGTCGGTGGCGCATAGCGAGTTGCCTCTCATGCGGGAGGCACCGGTTCGATCCCACATGCCGCCATGTACCAATGACTTTTTCTCAGTTATGTACATTAGTTGTTTCATTAACCGGTGCTCTTACGGTGAGGGAAAACATCGTGAGGAAACCTGCACATTCAGGCGACTGCATGTGTAACCATGATCCAGAACTGGTCAGGTTCCCCTGGTAACAGGGTCACGGAGGTCAGATGGCAGTCGCTCCACTGTAACTACCTGATCTGCCAGATCCTGGATCATGATCAGCGTACCCTGGGCTCTCGCGTGCGAGTGCACAACCGGGATAACGCTAGGAGGATGATGATTGTGTATATTTTAGAATTGACCCCGACGCCCGCGCAGCTTGCTACTATGTGAAATACGAGGCAGACAAAGATGCACTGGAAGGTGACCTCTTCAACTCCTACGAAATGGAGGACAGGAAGACTGCTATACATGTTGTGTAAGTACCTACCTATAGTTAGAGCTCCGCACAGATGAGTAGGGATGACCGATACAAATCGTATATAGATATTGAAACGTATATTATATCAATATCGTAATATCCGATATCGGTGCGTATCAAAACTATATATTTTTTGAAACACGATATTGCTGCATCGGAGCGATTCGGCTCGATTCGGTATCTCGCTCGATACCCAAGTATTATAGATATAGGATATCAGCCCCTATCGCATCGCAATACGGGCTATCGGGTACAGATATGAACAGAACCGATGCAGGCCGACTATGAGGATTTGTAAGTGAGTGAAGTAGCAATAATCAGGTATTCGTAGAATTCCAAACCTTAATACATGGGAAATAAGGTTATTTGAATACTTTCTTGTGTATTTTGGCACATTTTTAGTAGTCCTTATTTTGTCGTAAATATGAAACATTTTCGGCTTGCAATTCTACTGTGATACAACCAAAGTACCTTATCCAGATATCATATCATGTAATGATACGGTAAAGTCGGTATACAGTTCCAGAACACATCGTTTTATAGGTTCAATATTACGAAATACAGAACGATACACCAATATATAGTTTCAGAATCCGATATCGAATATCGATATATAGTTTCGATTCGATATTGTGAAAATCTGATATTGCTACAGCCACCGGTGGCAGTGGTCGGTGGCTCATCTGAGATGAACCACCGCCACCGGTGGCTGTCGCGCGCCACGCCCGCACGTCCGGTTTATCCGAACCTGACCCGAAATCCTAACCTGGTCGCGGGTAAGGTACCCGGCGTATTGTTCCAATCCTAACCCAAATTTCATGGCGATGGGTTTTCCTCTCCTGTTTCTCATGATTGCATTGCATTGAGCGGGCAATTTTGCCAAACCATTGGCGTAGGTTTTTTAAATGTTATCAACACACTACTTGACTCTTCAATTGCAGAAAATCTCATTTTTTTTAATGTCTCTGCTGTGCCAATTTTTGTGCATAATGAATGTTTAATTAATTCGCTACTTGTATATTTTTCTCTGCTCACAATTCCATAGTTAGTTTTTATTGTATTTACAGTCGGAAAGAGAACCACTTCCTGTATAAAATACCAAAAGGCGAGCCGCGGCCGGAAAACATCACAATGTCCACACCTCATCCGGTTACTGTGGTATGTATTTTGTAAACAAACATTCATACTATTAAGTTACGCATTTTAATAGTACTGGATTGAATTGTAGTAAGTGTTTATATTTTTTTTAATTTAAATTGGGTTTGCTTTTGACTCTAACGGCCTAAAAGTCATAAAAGTCATTTATTTATGTATGTAGGCCCACAGGGGGCACTTATACACGTCCCAACATATTATTTTTTAATCCCTACCACTGCTTCGGGACAAATTGTGGGCTAGTGCTGAGAAGAAGCAGCGCAAGAAACTCAGTCACTATTGTCAAAGCCTCTTTTAAAAATAATGTTTAAATACAGAAATTGTACTAGTGCGAGCTGGTCCACACGTTTACATCATTCAAATAATCATCTACTTTATAATAACCTTTTGTCATTAGGGTATCCTTAATAAATGATTTGAATTTGTTAATTGGTAATTCTACAATATTTTTCGGTAATTTGTTAAAGTAATTGACACATTTTCCCATGAAAGAATGACCAACTTTTTGAAGCCTGAATTGTGGAATAGCAAGCTTATTTTTATTTCTAGTGTTAAAATTATGCGTATCACTTTTCTTTGTAAATAAATGCAAGTTTTTACGCACATACATAATATTTTCATAAATATATTAAGAGGCTACTGTTAATATCCTTATTTCTTTAAAAAAATCTTTCAATGAATCTTGAGGTTTGAGGTTATAAATAGCACGTACGGCCCTTTTTTGTAGTACAAAAATTGATTCTATATCAGCAGCTGAGCCCCATAGTAAAATACCGTACGACATCAAGCTGTGAAAATAACTAAAATAGACTAGTCTGGCCGTTTCAACATCAGTCAAGCGCCGTATCTTTTTTACAGCAAAAGCAGCTGAACTAAGTCTTCCTGACAAGGCCACGATATGAGGACCCCATTGTAGTTTTGAATCTAAAGTAATTCCTAAAAATGTTGTTGAATTTATAGTATTTAGCAGTTTGTCTTTTATCAAAACATCTGTTGAGGCCTGTCTGACATTAGGCATCGTAAACTTAACACATTTAGTCTTATTCCCGTTAAGCAAAAGGTTGTTAACGGCTGTTAACGGCCTGATTAAAAAAACTTGTATCAGGTTTAAACCAGGACCAAATATTAGTCGACCAATTAGAAAAGCGTTTCTCTATTAGGTGATGTCACGAATGTGTCATTAATTTCTAATTTGTCAGCTAATAATTAGTTTTGGCTTAAATCTGGTTTTAAGTTTTTTGTAATCAGGTCTAGACTAAGCCAGACGTGATGTTAGACAGAGTCGACGGTGGAGCGAGCTCACCCAGAAGAAGTCTGTTCACTCTAACTTTGAAGGTTTTTGAGTTGTATTCTATTAATGTTTTAAGTATCATTAGGTGTATTATAAAACATACTTAATCGCCAGTCAAAATATTTAACAGGCTATTCGCGGTAGGTAGGTATATATATATATATCGTCAAATGAATCGTCAAATAAATAATTTGCAGATCATAAACAATTCAACATTTTAATTTTTTTTCAGTCTACAGAAAAGAGTGCACTGACAGACGCGCACAAGGGATCTGCGGAGTCGTTAAACACTAAGTTTTATTTATTATTTGTTACTGTATTAGCTACTTCAGCTCTTAATTGTATGGCAAGATTGTTTGTAAATAGTAGCTTTTGACACAAAAAAATTAAATAATAAATTTGATAATAATACTTACCTTATGATAGTCATAATAGTGTAACAAATAAATACATATAACAAACACTCTTATATTCCGTAAAATAATCACGTTGTATTCTATATTTTTTATTGGAAACGTTTGTCTAAAACAAACGTGTAAATAAACTATTAAAAGTTTTTTTAAAGATGGTATATTTTAAGCAAGCACTGCTTGTGTGTTTTTTTAATTGACGTAAGAGTAGCCACTTTTATCATAGTGTAAGACTGATCTCGACAGCTATCGTATTTAAAAAATATAGATTCAAATATTTGTCATTAAATTGTAAGTTTCTTTAATTTTTTTTTGTTACTATAATATTTACCAAACCTTTGGCGTAGGTTTTTAACCAGATGTGTGTTATTTAAATAATTTGCCTAACATTCCACTTTGAGCAAAATTTTCATCTATATTAGTCAAAAAAGATTTTAGGCTGTTGGTTATGAATAAGAACAAAACATTTTGCCACATTAGAACCATTTAGCTGTTTTTCATATTCAATTAATTTATTATTAATAATTTTTAATATTTAATTTGCAATCTGCCCCTTTTTATTCTAGTCAAAGTATATGTATTTTTTGTTTTGTTGTTAGAATACGAATTAAATAAAATACGTTTTAACTAAATTAGGCTAATTTTATTGTATAATTGTATGTTATGTGTACACATTACATTAAGTTATAAAATTAATTATCTATGTACGAGTTTATTAAGAATATATGCATATATCTATGTACGAGTTTATTAATAATATAATGCCTTAAATCCAGTTAGGTATCCTAATGCTTTTATTGTATAATTTCTCCTTTAAACATATAATTACTATGATTACACATAAACAATATGATTTTATTTAAAAATATTGATTTGAAGCAAGAGGACGCATTTGCTTCAAACCCAAATATAAAATGATATTGATTATACATTCTACACGTTTTTTTTTCTTATATTATGTACCTATTACTTCATAAATACTTGTAATCTTAAGTAATACCGAGCGTGCATGAGTAAAATGCAGTAAAAAACTTAGGTGCTACTAGTACTATTTTATATAGATTTATTATACTAGGTCCTACCTACATTAACAAATATGCTATGAACTAAATTTTACTTTGCGCAATTTTGTAACATTATTTACCAAATACCCTAAACCATTGAATCACACAGCAGCCAAAATAACATATTTATTTGATATTAATATAAATTAGTTGGTTAATATAAATCATGGAAAACACTTAAATAATTTTAATATTATAATCTTTATACACATCAAACATTTCTGTTACATAGGCGTAACGGAATGTGATCACACAACCAAACTTAAGCAGAAACGGAATAACTATCAAGATGATAGCATTAGGTTTCAAAACAAGAATTACTTACTCTAGTAGTCTTATATTACCTACCCACAACCAGTTACCCTGAATAAAAATGTATATGATTTCATATTTGACTAAACAAAATTAATTAAAAACCAAGCCCGCCCCCTTAAATCTAAACTTAGAATAAACTTATTTTTAATATAAAAACGTTATAAAATACTCAGTTATACTGAAATTCTTATTAAGCATTAATTTTAATGCATTCTAATCATAATACTAGGTATATTAAAAGATGTTATATAATATAATAATAAATGCCACTCTATTCCAATTTTTAGGCCTAACATGCAACCTTGACGTTACGTTTAACAGCACAGATAGCAAAATGCACCTATGGTAAGACGCAGTTGCTCAAATTGACAATTTAAGGATAAGTAAAACTGATATTTTTTCTAAAAAAGTAACCAATTGATATTTGGTTAAGTCAAACCAACTGGCCCTACTAAGAAGGTACTCAAAATTTAGTGATTGAACAACGTCAACGCGAAAGTCAGACACACCAAAATCATAGAAAGAGCGGCTGTGGTTGCATCGTTTTCATCTATCCAATCGTAAACAGTCTCTAAATAGGTGTCAGTCCACGCGAGGTCTTCTAAGATCATTGCATGGAACCTTTCAGCTGCAGGTTGGGAGTCGCCTAGAGCGTTGTTTCCAGCCTCCACCCATATTCTGAACTAAAATAAGAAGGGAGATCGTTAAAAATGCTGCAGTCATTCGAATTCAGTCAAGAGTGTAGATCTCAGGAAAATCTATTGATTGTTAGCTTGAGGGTCGGAGTGGGGTGGCCCATCTGCGCGGAGCGTTGGAGTCGTGTGGATTTGCTTACTTTCGGAGAACTAAGAGACATAATCTGTGATGCGTGAAGGTCTTTGACATCACAGATTATGTATCTCAAACCCGCGTGCGTGATGAAATCCGCAAAACTTACAAAATTTTATTCCACAAATTAGAAATTTTGTTCCACATAATAATGACCTTCCGCAGTTGAATGCAAAGGTAAAAATCTTAGTGATTAATTTCTCGATGGTCGAATTCAATTTATATCACTAAACTGTATTCCAACAAGCTATCAAAATTACTTCCAAAGTGACGTCTCACTGCTTGACTGAAGTCAGTTAAAGCTATTATTGAGAGCGATCGAGTTGGGCTGTATGCCTGCAAATGTCAAAATTCACTTACGCGATTGACCATATCCTCATTCACCATGTTTTCCGCTAGAGTCAAGATTACTTCTTCCAGTTTTGCCTCGCCACCGTATCTGAAAAAAATATTGCGTACTATGTAGTTAATCTCAGTTGCCTATGCGATGGGGTTCCGGAACAAAAAGTATTTTCTTTTGCCCTTTGACGTTAGTATACAGGTTGTGCGGGTTTCGACTAGAGATAATTTAAGGGCCTATTACTTATCAAATTTTAAAGATATTTTTTTTTGACAATTATTTTTTTTTTCAGAAAAAAAACATTTTTGGGTTAAGTTTTATAAAAGGTTAAAATTATTGAACGGTGTTAAATTTGTAGCAAGATTTATTTAAAAAAGTTTTTTCCTCTATGACGGTTAATAATTTTGAATCGATCTTTATGTCACTTGATAGGCCGTAGCGTTATCTTCTAAAAAAATCATTTTCATAACATTTAGGACCTCCAGATTCATAAAAATACCATTTTTTTTAAATAATTAAAATGGCTGCCATTTCAAGAACGGGGGAGTTAGACCCCAACATGCGGGTTTTTTGTCGATAACATTGGATGATCAAATAGCCCATAAATTTACGACAGTCAAAACCCGGACACACTATATATTTTTTGCAATCGAAGTTTCAACAAATCTTTTCTTAGTCTTTATCCTAAATGATGCTTACCTAGTCCGCACAGCATTAGTGTTTGAACTCAAAAATGTTAACGCTAAGTCGGCGTTTTCACGGCTTGCACTGGCAACGGCTTTGAAGATCTTGACTCTCTCTTCTACACTGTACCTGCTATTTTCCTCAATAGTATCCTGCAGAAGCCTAGAAGGAAACAGTTTCATGGTATGGTAATATTGAATATGAAAGTAGGTGGGTAATATTTTATCAAGGGGACACAATAGAAAAGTCTTTGGATAATCTTGTAATTTTTTAGGTTCCTAGGTACATTCTAAGGTTCTAAGTAGCAGTACTAGGAATTTAATGAGATCAGGATAAAAAAAAGTTTTCTTAAGTACGAAGGATTGAAAAAAAAAAAATCGGTACTAATATTGTAAATACGAGAGTGTGTCTGTGTGTCTCCCTGTTACCTCCTCAAGCTTAAACTGCTAAACCGATTCAAAGATAGTTTAAGCCTGGAGTTCACCAACACATGTTTAAAATTTTTATTCAACTGGTTAAGCATAATTTGACATATTTTGTATGGGAATTCTGTCAAATATTATATATATATATATATATATATATATATATATTCTGTCAAATAACCGGCAGTCGATATTTACCGGCTTTTTAATAATCGGTAAACTCGGGTCTAAGTCCCGGAAAAGGAAAAAAGATAGTTTTAATACCAGAAATCCTCCTGGCGGTAAAAGGTGGAAATTCGATATTTGCGTGAGTGATTTTGATGGAACCGCTCTTACACAATTTAAAAGCACACTTACGAATTGATAAACTCTGCATCCTGAGAACAAGCCAAAGACTCCAGGATGACCACACGCTCGTACATGACCGGCTCTTCATCAAGACGAGCGTTGAGAGCATTTATGACATCTTCATCACCTTCCCTTACCATGGTGCAGAATACTGCTGGGCGAATATCATGAGGAATATTTGGATTTCTGAAACAGATTGCTTGTGATGAGACAAATGTATTTGTGAAATATTTAGGAACCTAAAAATATAATGTTTTATGATAGAATGATTCTACTATACTATAACATCTTCTTCATCGCCGGTTGTGCACTCGCACGCAAGGGCCCAGGATCCGCTTTGGACCATGATCTAGCTAGGATATGGCAGATCAGGTACTAAATTACAGTGGAGCGATTGCCGTCTGACCTCCGCGACTTTGTTAACAGGGGAACCAGACCAGCTTGGATCATGGTTACACATTCAGTCGCCTGAATGTGCAGGTTCGCTCACGATGTTTTTCCTTACCGTAAGAGTATCGGTTAGTGAAACAAATAAAGTAGGTATATAAGTTAGAAAAAGTCATTGGCGGCAAGGGGAATCGAAACGAATTGGGTTCTCCCGAAAAAGAGGCAACCCGCTAGCTACTATGCCACAGACGACTATACACTATGATATTAATAAATTAAAAACCGAATAATGTAATTATTAATATGGTAGGTATAATATAATATTTTAATGAACTGAATATTTATTGTAGGTAATATAATTAACTGCATTTTATCTATACTAATATTATAAAGAGAAAAGATTGATTGTTTGTTTGTATTTATTAGGCTCCAAAAATATTGGACCGATTCAAATGAAAGGTACAAAGATAGTTTGAGACCCTGGAAAGGACATAGACACTTTTGTTGCGATATTAAATCATTAGGGGGGTGAAATGGGGGATACAAGTTTGTATGGAAAATCCGACAGCGCGGGCGATGTCGCGGGGATCTGCTAGTAGTTTATATAAAGTCGTTGCCACTCATGTTTGCTGTGCCATTGATGAGCACCTCATATGAACAATTATCACATAACTTGTAATTATCAATAAAATATGAATCTGAACCTGTAACTTACACAGTTGGCTCATCAGCACTCGGATCATAGAACCAGTCAATTGCCGCAGCAATGCAGGGATCGTATCCAGCTCGGCAGGCGTGATCCATCACGATACCACGAGTCAGAGATGCCATAACTGGCTCATTCACTTGCGTGTTAGGCTCGAAGCCAAGCTCATTTTCTACCGCGCCAACGGTTCTGCGCACCATTCTCTAAAAAAAAAATAGTTTAATGTCCTTACAGTAAAAATTACCATCATCATCTTAGCGTTATTCCGGTTGTGCACTTGAGAGCCCAGGGTCCGCTATGTACTATGATTCAGGATTATGGCAGATTAGATAATTATAGTGGAGCGACTGCCATCTGACCTCCGTAACCTTGTTAACAGGGGAACCTGACCAGTTTTAGATCATGATCACACATTAAATCGCCAGAATGTGCAGGTTTCCTCACGGGTGTTTTCTTTTACCGTAAGAGGAATCGGTTAGTGAACCAACTAATGTACACAACTTAGAAGAAGTCATTGGTACCTACATGGCTGTACGTGGGATCCTACCGCGTGAGGGGCAGCCCGCTAAGCAATACGGCACCGACGCTCTTAATTAAAATTACACTTTGTAGATATAACATTATGGTACAATGCATACTACTAATTTTATTTTTAAAAAAATTTGAGATGACTATATCAAAAACCACATCACTATCTTAATATGCTTACCAAGTAAATGTCCGGATCCCGATCTTCATCGTCATCTACAAGAGCTACTAATCTTCTCCTAAGAAAGTCCATATTCCTTACGAATGCTTTCCATGGTGCGTATTCTGTTTCATGTTCCATGGTCAGGATAAGTTGAAGAGCTAAATCATACGATAATAGACCGCCCCGTGCTAAATTGAGAGAGTCGTCAACTAACTGCAAATATAAAAAAAACGTTTTGTCAATTAATTGAAAAATACTAAAACTAAACGTATCGATCGAGCTAAGCTACACATTTTGAATTGGCGGAACAGAAAAAAGGATGAACAATATTATAATTTCTTAAGACCGGTTTCGGAGACTGAGAAACAGTGTTCTTTTATAATATTTTAATAATAAAGTGTAAGTAAGTAATAGACCAATTTTATTTATGATCTTACTTATACCATCTTTTCTTACACTCAATGAAATTTTATTTTATCTAGTTTAACGACTTTAAGCAAAATATCAATATACTTACAACTATTTTTGTATTATATACAACCTACACAAATGCTCTGTACGGTGTGGTTTGTTTGTGGAAGTTTAACTTACAGTAGCTCTGTTCAAAGGATGTATTTCTTCTCTGCGGTCAGGATCTTCATGGGCTCTTATCAATCTTTCCATAAGCTCATTGTCATAACTCACACGATAGTATCCTGCAACATTATAAAACAAATTACATTAATACTATTCGTTTAAGCAAATAGCACAGGGTCCCAAAAATGACACGTAAGAGAGTGATTTCAGTATCATTAAGAATTTTATGGGAAGAGGAAGAAGAAAAGGTTAGTTTTATAAAGAGTTGCGAACCACGATCAACGAATCAAACCAATACTGCCATTTAGAAACAGCTAAGTTATTAAAGCCTAAATTTTAAAAGTTTATTTTGTACAGTTAGTGTTACCTTTTCCTTGGATATTGTAAATGACCCAGTCATCTTCATCACCGATGTCCATGTCTTGTGCGTACGAAGCTGTTGTTAGTATGAAAGCTGGGTAAATGTTGTCAAAGTTCATATCTATGCTCCTCGTGAAACTGATCGGAATATCAAAACTTTGAGGTGATGTCGGATTTGAGAAGCTAAAATGTTCCTGCAATCAAACAATTGACATATAATACTTAATCAAGACATATAAGGAGGACAGGAATTGACTGAATGAAAAGATGCCATAATACGGCCTTAGCATAAAATCTTAGCTTATAATTTTATCTATAATTCCCCAGCATCTCCCAGAATGTCATGGCACAGAAATATGGAGAAAGTCGATACATGGAAACATGGAAAGAAAAAGATAATGTTTTGAAATTTGTGGTGACAGGATAGACCAATCAACATAGAAAGGTATCAATACGGCCTGTGATAAGTCTTTGTGATAATGTCCTACCTGAGTCAACGTAACGCCGCCTTGTCTTATAAGAACGCGGACTACTGGGTATCCATTGCTGGTGATATACGGCTGTAGGAAATCTTCAACATTTCCAATGAGTTTATCGCCTTCTGGAAGTGCCACCCACTCGCTGTTTATAGCATCGATGAAGTTAAGAGTGTTTACAGTTTGAAGCGACCTAAAAATAATAATAATGTTTTTATTGTCTTCGACCGTCAAAACTGAATTCGTTATATCATTGCTCCGGGCAATTGTTTTGCATCAGTTTTTTAAGTCAGCAGGCCTTAATCAACTGACGTGTCTTTGTTATCCAGACATAAGTTTGAAAGCTATTGTGTTAGGCAGTAGGCTTGCGAACAGGGTGTAGTCGTTCCTAGTTAAGTTGGGACTTTGGAGATTTGATTTTACCTTATTGTCTAATGTGAAACATGATTCTGTGTTGAATTAGAAAATTATTAGTGTTGACTTTGTCACTCACATTTTGAAGAAGATAGTCATCAAGATAAAACCATACCTGCTGATAAAAAGTCCTCTAGCTGCAGTCCGTATGAAATCATTATCCGTATTGCCAAGGACAAGTCTCAGCAATGTCATGATAGCTGGCGCTTTGTATTTGACTAGACCGTAAATATTTTCCCTTATGTCACTTTCATCGTAAACGAATTCACTGGGCTGAAGAACATGAGCACTGGAGTAACTGTCATAATACAAGCTCCCTTGTATAACATCAGTTACGTATATTGTTTCGAAGTCCAAAAGAGTATCATCGGGTCCGTTGGGGTTTGTTTCAAACTGAAATCATTTTTAGTTCCTGTTAGAATAAAAGATTTTGGGGACTAATCTTATCTCTGTCACTGTTGAATTGCGCCCTTTAGCCTGCTGGCTCCAGATTGCAGTACCAAACTGATTTACTTACATCTTTGATAGCTTCGTAAGCAGCATAACTGCCGAGGCCTGTTAGGACCCAGTTATGAACCCAGTTCTCTGGGTAGATGACGTATCCGAACCACTGGCGGGCCATAGCCTCTGCGATGTTAACTAACGCAAGTTTTCGCTGCATTATTGCGTGGGTTTGTTGCATTAAGACGTAGGGCTCCCTGACGAGATAAGTGATGTCCATTAGTCACCATTCCAGCTTTCGTGTTTTTAAATATGATATATTTAATGAAAACAAGTACACTCGCAACAAACCAAAATTTGATATTAAACCACATGGTTTATTTTAGTTTATCATAGATTTACAGAAAAAAATATCGTAATCTCAGAATTCATTTCTGGGTTTTACATAATAAATCCTTTAAAACTATTAAAAGTGATAACTTACCAGATACCGACAATGGACAGGGAGTGCCATTCAATCGAGACGTCTGGAACAGCTACCACGTGCATCATCCCATCTTGGTTGACGATGATCTCGAAGTAGTTCTTTTCAGTCCACTCAGTCAGCCACGTCATGTACGAGTTAATGGCCAACGAAGCCTGACTCTCCTGATTGGTGACCCCTTGTCGAGCGCTCAGTGAGACAAGATTCGATACAGGGTTGTTAAGACTTGCGAAGTTATGGCTCATCATACCCCAGAGATGGGCTGGTCCTTGCAAAGGTCGGAATTGTGTCCTAAATGAACAATACTGGTTTAAAGAAACACTTACAGAAACATCACATAGAGTGCACTTGCGTGATGCGCACACATATAAAAAAGAAAAGTAAGCCTTTATAGATCCTACTGCTGGACAAAGGCCTCACCTCAACTATGAGGAGGTACGAGTCAGACTCCACCACGCGGGCTCAGCGCACACCTATACACTAAGATAAATTTAGCTTTTGTAGTTCGCTAATCTCTGTATATTTTTCTCGCCTATAGTCCGACAAGTCCATGCGCAACCCTCCTGCGAGAAAGAAATCAGAAAGAGAAAGAGCCAATCGCACGTGACTGTCATATGAAATCCCCTTCCCCACAACACTACCCGTTCCTGGCATCTAGCATGCCTCGCCCCCCGCATGACTTGCACTTGGCAAAAGGGTCGGGCACAAACTTGTTGAACTATATCCGAAATTCTAGGAGGACATTAATAATATAACTCATATTGATTTTGTTATCAAATTCCAGGGAATCAAATTGAATTTCGCTTACAAAAATCTGATTCCGTAAAAACTTGCAAAATAATTGCTTAAGTTATAAAAATAATTATAAATTCGAAGGGGTAAAAATTCTTAAACTAATTTTTGACGTGTTTTGACGCTGGCAGCCGTGACTTCAGAGAACTGTTCAATGAATATGAAAATAACCGGGATTGATTGACCCTCTTCTCCCTGCCTGTAATTGCGCCCTGTCACATTGATAAATGTCCCGCCATAATAAAAACAACAATAAACAAACACTGATCATAATTTGAGAATATTGAAGCTAATATAAGTACAGTCTATGATTTTTTAGATATAAGTTTAAAATCGTGTGCTGATGAGCGCCAGATATCGGACGCTGGAGGCCATTAGCACTTCTTAAAGAGCACCAGGTATTGGGTGCTGTTGGACTGCCCGATTAAATCTTTGATTAGGGATTGTTGAATCATTTCGGCCGTAAGTAGTCAAGCAATGAAGTCATACTTACTGACTGTTCTCTTCTAGCATAGAGTTGGATATGATGTTAGGGTACTCCACGCCATTGACGGTGAGCGAGATGGTGGATGCCTCCGTAAGCTCGTCGATGCAGGGGAAAGCACGTCTCGCGTTGGTCGGGTACAAGTTCATGGCCAAATAGGAACTGAAAATGGTGTTACAAAGTTATAAGAATGCCTTAGAAGTCATTTTTTCAATTGAAATAATAAATAAATAAATTGTTTCAACAAAAACACCAATAACCTAGCCCCAAACAAAGCGTGAGCTTGTGCTATGACGACTAAGATAGACATATTTGTATACGTTTATAAACATTCATGACTGCAGTACAAATGATCGTCCTTATCACACAAACATTTGCTCCTTGCGGGATTTGAACCCGCAATCTCTGTAGTAGTCTGGAGCGCGAACCACTACACCAAGACGGTCGTGTAGTCCGACGGACGAAATTGGTAATGAAGCAAAAGATAATAGATAGGTACGCAAAAATTTTAATATCTTAGTCGAGTGTTTCTAGATATTATTATATTGTAAGTTTATCTAGATAGACATTGAAAGAAATTTACAAAACCGTCAAAAAGAAAAGAACATCCTTCGGATTGACTTGGTAGTTTTTTCATGAAGACGGTCACTCACAATGACTAAAGACAAAAAACAAATTAAAACCCATCAAAGCGGGGATAATGTAATGGGAGTCGCGTCCTCCGATGTAATGTATATTAAATATGCAACATGAAATTTCAACAGTTATTAAAATACAAATTACTATTGATTGCCAGATCCTGCAAACAGCGCACGTCCATCGTTTGCAAGACTTCCAGTATAAGTTATAATAACGACATAGGTATTGGAGTATTGTGGTTGTTCCACGTCCAAGACATCATCTTCAACTGAGAATAAGGCTGCTACAGCATTCGCTTCAGATATCAAACCGACTGATACACCTGTGATGGTCATTTCAGCAACGTGGAAAAGCAAATTTTCTTCTCTTGTCTGTGCAGTTACTGCCACATCTAATACGGCACGTCCGGTAAACATTCCATTTTCGACATCAAGTGCTACAGCGTAGCGACTCACAACCATTCCTGGTCTAATTTGTGGCAAATTTGGTCTAGGTACTGTATTTCGGCTGACTTTATCAACCGCTTTATTGTTCGTGTCTTCATTGTCTTGATTAAGCAGAATTGAAGAATCGAATTCAGGTATAATGTCATGAAAGCCAGGACTTTCAATTGTGATTTGTTTGGCCAATGGTAATGCTTTTCCTACCGTTGCAGAAATTATACAAAACAACACTGCTAAGTTCCACTTTATACTTCTCCGGGCCATTTTTACTTCTTTGTGGCCGGTATATCACTTTGTTCTTAACATCACGCCTAAAACACGGTCACTTCACCGTGTAGCGACCAAGAAAATAGGCGAACTACAAGAAATGGTTAATCTAGATATAGGTCCATGTCATGATAGTGTCAAAAACACTCGAGTACACCTACTTATCAATATCTTGTGCTATCGTCAAAGAATGCAAGTATTGTGAAAACATTCTTACTGTTTTTTATCCTTTTACAAACCGACGCATTTTGATACCTGATTTTCTAAGATAGTTTACTTGCTTGTTTGGTATACTCTATAAGGATTGTATTTCTTTTGTTGATACCGTTTTGTTATAAGTTAAATTTAAGTTTACTTAAACCAAGTAGCTGCAATTTTGAGTCTGTGGGCGTTGAATCGGGGTTAAAGTAAAAATTAAAAGCGTCGTCAGTAGCGTCTTTCTTCGATACCGTAACATTGCTTCAACTTTATTCCCATTGTTAAAACCTATACCCACACCCAAATTCCTGGTAACTGGATGTATACATATACAGGTGTCTAGTGAGATGAAGACTTGCACCAACGCAGGTTAATCCCTAACCCGAGAATAGTTCATACAAAAATGACAGGGTTAAAATGACGGGGTTAAGTTAGGGTTAGCGACATAGCGCAAGTAGACATTAGTTATATCATATATAGATAAAATTGAGTCAATTGAATTAGTATCAGTTTCAAGTATGATGTGAATGCACCTGAAAAGGTAAAGTTTGGCGGAAATACCCCAAATGCAACTGTAACTGCTAACATTGTACCGAAATTCTTGTTTACAATAAATTTCATTTCATTTATCCAAAAATCAAAAATATTTTAAGTTAAATAGTTGCCATTGTTGAGTCATAATATTAAATTGTTGTATGGCTACTTTTATAAATAATATTTTTTCTTGAATACTTATCAGAAGAAGTTTAGTGTGTTAAATTTTACAAATTCGTCATTCGTTCAAGAGTCATTCGTCTTTCAATAAACTCTCTGCAGTATGATAAATCAAATTGGTATGTACGCTGAAGGTAATGAAGATTAAACGGAGAAAAGGATGAAACCAAACTTCATCGAACTAACTCCGATATTATTTTTATCTTAAAGATAATAACGTCAATCACGCATTACCAATACAGACTAGAGTTATTATCATCTTCAAGACTTGTATTTCTAAGAAAGATTATTTGACAATACCTACATTAGAAGATTCTAGATACAAGGAATGTGTCAAATAAGAACGACGAAGTTTTTTGAAGTCAAGACAAGAAGAACGAGACATCTGCATCAAGCTACATTATAGGTCCCTACTTATCTTAGCTTGATGATCTATTGGGTCAATTTAAACTAATCTCCGTTTTCTCTATCTCTTAAATTGAATATGTTCTTCCTAAGAAAAATAAGATGTTTATGTTTAACATGCGTGTAATAATGTCCTCCTGGCCGAATTTCGACTACGGCGGCCTATCTCAACAGAGATAAGCCAACTGCGCGGGACATATTATAGTGCACAAGTGTGTGCGCAATACACAGGTGCACTCTTTATTCCTTCACTCTTATATTTTGGTAAGACGGCAGTCCGACATGACCGTAGAGAGATCAGGCGCAGGACCAACGGCTTAACGTGCTTTCCGAGGCACGGGGGTGTTAACACCACCAACTTCGTGACTCCGGAGCTGTGTCTGAGTAATTTCAAGACAGAAAAACCCAAACACTCTCGGCATGACCCGGGATTAACGATTAACATGCGTGTATCATTAACAAAGCAAGAAAAAACAATTAGGGGTGTACTACACTAAGCGGCACAAAAATTAAGCCCTCAAGTAATTTTCATACAAACATACTTACTACATAGGGTCACAAATTATAAATGTACTTGTACAACTGAAATCATGTCGGAGTCAATAGATGGGGTAAATGTTCAGTTCTAAATAAAGGTAAGTAATTTTTGCAGGCGATTAAAAAACATTGTTAAAAGACGAACATTTATCCAATCGATTGATTTAAACATTATTACCGTAAGATAAGAACTTTCCCATTTGTGAATCTGTGAAGTAAGCATCGAGGACATGTCCAACTAGAGGCGAAGTAAAAACTATTTTACGCCGAAACTTTATCTGCTCTGACAACCGCAATAGAAGGTGTCAGTTCTGTCAAAACCGTATGTCAAAAACCAATTGATCTGTGTGGTATGTCAACGTGAATACTTGAATTGTTACGAAAAAATTAGATTTGAGAAATAATTAACATAATGTCGTATTGTTCTATACTGTGTTGTAAGAAAAAAAGCAAAACATCGAATTTTAAAACAGATGTGATGTCGTTTGATCGGTAAGTAATAGTAATTATGCAATTTTAAAAAGTTCAAAAAATTTTCCTACGGCTCAAGATAAACCGGTCAAGAGTACTGACTTTTAAGTCTCATCTTGCTCCCACTAAGTGGTTAGCACATAATGTCATCTCATTCTATTCGTTACCACTCGTTACTAGTGTTGCGTTGAATTGGTTATACGACTTATCGACATTTATGTGCACAGTTTACACAATAATTATTTTAGTACTTTTGCAGCACGGAGGTATAGTTATATAATCGATAACACAAATATTTACACTCGCGCACTAGAATCAATACCTATGCAAAAATGACATTAAACTACCTATACCGAGGAAGGTTTTGTTTGAATTATTGATTTTCTTGCAAATAACAAAACGCTGACACTTGACATGACGTTTGATAGTTTTCTTGGTTTAATGGATTATGAACAATGAGTTGCGTAGTGAAAGCAAAGAGTATGGATGTTTGCGTGTGTAAATATATGTGTATCGATTCTATTACTGTAAGGTGTGTGACGATAATGAAGGTGATGAATGGATGTAATGAGAAGCGAATGAGGAATTGGAGCCTTCAAATAGATAGAAAATCTTTATGGCAAACCATACCAATAAAATAAATAAGGCAATTTACACAGAAAGATGTATAATGTAGGTGGTTTTATTGTTAAAACGATCCCTTCCAGACAAAATGCCTACCGTATTTACGTACATTCTCATTCACTGAAAAACCTGAAGTGACTATGAAGTAGATAATGGTATAATTTCGTGTGCGAGTTCGCACTCAGCCTGTTTTTTCAAAAAAAAACCTTGTCCGGGCTTTAAAACTTTGAAAGTGATGCCTCTGTTCTAAGGTAAATAGGTAGATATATATCGGAAAACATGATTTTAAGAAACTTGTTTCCTGTCGTATATAAAGTATGAGCCTTATTCTTAATTTATAGAAATTAGAAAACAATAAACGCATTTTAATAAAAATACTTACTGTATTTAGATTTCAATGTAATTTCTCTGTGCTTGGCTTTATAATTTCATGTTTTTATAATTTAAGCAATTTATTTGCAAGTTATTATGGAAGTTAATTTGTTTTACAAACAAAAGTTTATTTTTTATTATATACTAGCTGACCCGACAGACTTTGTCCTTTTATTTAGTTTTTTTTAATCCTCTTTGACGATATCTGTCAATTCTATGTCGAACGCACTGACCTCTATAGTACAAGCACGCTGGACTAAACATTCTCTAAGAAATAACACATAATTTTGTGCCAAATCAAAGCGTCCGCACCGAGTGTACAGGAAACTAAGATAGAGTAACTACCATATGTTTATGTCAAATTAGTTCCGTGGATGGTCACCACACGCTCACTAAAGCCGTCAGCGCAAAAATTGCGATAATTAAATGGCTTCATTGTTAGGTTGACAGTATGCAGTCCAGCGTATTTGTATTATAGAGGTCAGTGGTCGAACGTCATAAGGTTACATTCAAAATGTTTTAACGTCCAAAGCGCTAAGGTTTGATTAGAAATAATTTTATATGGTGGTTAAGTATTCCTGAATTTAATAATTTTCCGCGCAATTTTCTTATTTTTTTCTTTCATAAGAACCTTCTCCTGACAATAACAAACAACAAAAAGAGAATTAGTGAAATCGGTCCAGCCGTTCACACGTGATGGCGTGACCAAGGGAAATAGGGATAGATTGATAACAATTTTGATGATTCATACTTTAAATGGTTATTTTTGATGACTAACTTAAATTTCTTAGGGACAAGAATCAGATATTATATTTAGGATATTGCACATTAGTGAAAAGTTTAACCTTAGGTGTAATAAAATATTGTTCCCATTAAATTAAACAATAACATCGACTATCGATACTAATTTCTTATTGACCATCACTAATACGGTGTTTGACATTCAGTCGGTTCATTCGGAATCTTTCGGATTTGGCGGAATTTTTCTGGAACAAAATTAATGCCATTTCTCCTCTAGTTGGATATGTCCTCGATGGAAGTAAGCATGTTTGTATGAAAATTACTCGATAGCCTGATTTCTCTGCCGCTGAGTTTATTCCAAACAAAGTGAAACTATCCTTGTATGGTACAGCTAACGCCATCTATTTGATTGAAGCAAAAGTAAGGTGGCGTAACGTAACGTCAGGTAACGTAGCTTGGTGTTGGAGCGTGAAAACGATTCAAGATGTCGCTACCAGCTCTAAGAGTTTACGAGTGTGGTAAAGATTTATCTCTAGAGTCAATGACAGTGTATTAAAAAAAGGGTAGACAGGTCATCTCGTGCTGCGCGGCGATTGAAATTTTATGCGCCAATTACGTGTCAAATGTTCAATAGACAACTTTAAGGAAAGCCATTGGGTACAACTTTTAAATCAACCTCTGAAAATCAAAGATAAAAATAGATCCAACTGTCTTGGCACATTTTCATCATGATTGCAAAACGACACTATTCTGGCATAGCAATCGTAATCGCGATAGTTTTCAATGCAGGTGCTAGTTATACTGTTACGAAAATATTTTGACTATTCTGTTAAAATATCTACTACCTAATAAATATATGTATAATGTGGTGTAGTAGACCAAGACGGTCGTCAGACGGCACAACAAAAAAAATTTAGTAAAAAATCGAAAAACTTACACATCATCTCCATAAGAGCCAGAGTACAATCCAACACCCGGGTCCAGATTCCCTTCGTAACTGATCAAGAAACTGTATAATGTAGCACTTTGCCCAGTCTCGATTATAAGAAGCCCATCATCAACACCGAAATTTGCTACCATAAAGTTGCTACCCCCTCCAATCGCGAATTCCACAGACTCAACCGTCAAATCACTCACATGAAAGATAATATCATCGTCTCTTGAAGCCTCATCAACATTTACCACTATAGCCACCTTACCTCTAAAGGTCCCACTACTTTCGTCCGGCTCGAGTTCTATAGCATAGCTATTAATAACCATTCCAGGTCTTATTGTATTTCTAACTAATATTCTATCACTTAGTTCATCACTCACTGTCACATTTTCAGTTCCTTCCAAACTTGTCACATTTATTTTTAACGGTGGCACCGTTTCGGGTAATTCATTTATCACCTCATTTTTAACTACGATCGGTAGTTGATTTGATATAGTTAAAACTAATGAGAAAATTAGAATTATTGGTGAATTCATGTTTGATACATTTGTGATCACTTCTTGTATGTCTAGATGGGCTGACTTCTACATAGTGAGTGATGATATTGAGAAGTGGAGCAAACGTATATTTATCAACAAGCAATATTTAACTGGAGAGGCTGGAAAATAGATGTCACGTTGATGAATGAGATAGATACAGTGGCAAATAAACCGCACAATTTCGAAACCAAATATGTTATGTGACAGAAATTAAAAACAATAATAATATGTCAGAATGTGCAATAACGAAATATTTTCTTAGGCCTTCTCATTTCTGTTTAAAATATTCAAAGTTAAAAATATGTAAACCGAAATTTAAGGGCACTGCAACTCTACAGAAAGAAATGTTAATTCTTTGTAAGTTTGGGATATTCTTTCAACTATAAAATCTGTTAATTTCAACGCTTTGCTTGAAAATCCAAGTTTACTTTCTCATATTTTTATTTTTATTATATTCTTAGGCAAATCCACATCATTTGTTTTATAAGAGACTGATATTTTAATATCAGATAACTTTCATAACTATAAATTACAAATTTTAAAAACCCCAACGAAAGTTAAAGTGTACCTATAGTGTTCTACAAGTCAAGCTTTTCCATTTGATACCCATATTGAGGGAGTTGTAAAAAAATATGTAATCAGCCATTTTGTGCCGGCGGCCATCTTGGACCGATTTTCATGAAACATAGCTAAGAACACTCGGGATAAAATTATCTATGACACAAAAAAAAATAAACAAAAAATGATTCATCCGTTTGGGTGCCACAGACAAATACACAGACAGACCCGTTAAACTTATAACGCCCCTCTTTTTGGATCGTGGGTTAAAAAGTTACTTAATTTGGGCGAAAGTGTACTACAAACGTCAAAATATTTTTTGTTGATCGATTTTCTGCGTCATATAAGTAAGTACCTCTTTTGTGAGAAGTGTAACTTAGATATCTATTGATAAGATAATGTCGCTGTTGGATAAAATATCTATCCCATTAAATCACGAATCAGGCGATATTCTTTATGTTCAGTCATATCCAGTTACATAATAAAACAAAAAATAGTATTTATTTGCGATTCGAGGTAACATTAAATAAAAGCTAGTGTTAAGTAATGTAACTAAATTTGTAAAAAATATAATATTTTTCGCCCATGAAAATGATAAAAATAAAAGTTTAAAGTAAATAAATTTTATTTACAAAAAAATATTGAGTTTAACAATAGTGTTAAATAAATAATGAGGTAAGTAGGTGTACTTTGACATTTTCTAATTGGTGTAATATTAATTTCTAATAAGTACTTAAATAAACTTTACCCTTAAAAAAACTTCATGGTATTTATTTACATAAAATTCTATAAAATGAGTAACAATTGAGGCGTCATCATACAAACAGCCAAAACCTTATCGGCCATTCCTCTTTAAAAAATTAAGTAGAAATTTAAAAAAATCTAGAAAACGTCAGTCTGGTCGGTTTAAAAAGTTGATGTGTAGATTTTGCTGCTATTTACAACTCAATGAATTGGATAACCGATTTTTCAACAGTCGGATACTTAGATGACTCAATAATTAGGTGCATTTGTAGAATCGTGCGATCATGCACGCGGGATTGGGATACATAGTTTATAAAATATAAAAGAACGTTTATGTGACACTGCACTGTCGCGGGTGCATCACACATTATGTACACCACTAAAAACACCCTGTGGTTTGTTAATAATTTACTGGAAAATATGTCATTCAACTAGAAGTGTCACAGATAAGGTAAGACAATTTATAATCTGTAGTACCTACGTACTGTATTTTACTTAAAGAATTCCTAACTCTGCCATAAGACACTAACTAACCACTTGAATTAGTAGTTAATGAAAGCGATAAAGACGGAAATGAAAATGACAAAGCTGCTTGTAACAATAGTGGCACTGTCCGTATAGTTTTCGATGAGCCAAGATTCTACAGTGGCAAAGTTTTGTTCATTCCAGGTCAGGGAGGCCGCGATGTTCTCTCTGATCGCAGCGATGGAAGCGAGCTCGCCTGCTGTGAAGATGGCTTGATGTTTGCTGACCAGCTCATCCACCTAAGAAAATTATCAAATATGTAATGTCAACGTAATTGTATTTGGAAAAGAAGAGAAAACTAAAGTAGTATAGCACAAGGACCTTTCACTTAATTCTAATTACTAATAACACAGACTACTAATTACTGAAATCATATTTTTAAAGGATTTGCGCTTACAATTTTATTTAAATAAAAGGTACTTTTATTGATTCAATACGTCGAAAAGAAAAAGGAATCCATTTAGGATTACATGTTGTCTTGTGTCTGTCCGTCTGTTAGTCTGTCCGTCTGTCCGTTTGTCCTCCATTAAGTATAAGTTGTAAAAAAAAACAAGTCAACACAGTCCGAAGATACGCTTACTTAAGCCTTCAGATTAAGGTCAAGTAAAGGACAGAGTCCTCAAACCTCAGTGTTACCTAAGTACATTGTAGAAAAAACGTTGCACTGAGGGTGTGCGAGGCACGTTCGCAGTTGCCCTGTTTTTAGGGTTCTCTACCCGAAGGCTAAAAACGGGACCCTATTACTAAGCCTCCGCTGTCCGTCTGTCACCAGGCTGTATCTTACGAACCGTGATAGCTAGACAGTTGAAATTTTCACAGATGATGTATTTCTGTTGCCGCTATAACAACAAATACTGATACTAAAAACAGAATGAAATAAATATTTAAGGAGGGCTCCCATACAACAAACAAATTGCGTTTTTTGCTCGCTATCAATAACGGCAACAGGTAGACGCTTAAAATATTTACAGAATATTATGCTGTATTTCATTTTTGAAATAAATAATTAAATTCAAATAAATAAAATATATTTAAGGGCTCCCATACAAACGTGTTTTTGCCTATTAGACGGTATAGGTTATATTGTAAGTTAATGGTACGGAACCCTTCGTGCGCGAGTCCTACTCGCACTTGGCCAGTATTTACAATACTCTGCCAATCTATTTCAAATAGTAAAGGTTAGGCGCCAATAAAATTAACGAGATTTTATTTTAATACCATATTTTTAAGCCCTATTGCGTTTCGGTAATTTAACAAAATGTAGAATCAAAAGTAAAAGCTATCAATAAATCAATCATTTAATTGCTTTAGCTAATGCTATAGAATATTGAAACTGGTAATAAAAAAATCCAAAACATCACATTTTCGGTTGGAATGTCCGAGAATTGATTGATGTGGTTTTCTTGACCAAATCAGTTGATTTATCTTTTGAAAATTGTCGTATCGAGACAAGAATTCCATTATCATCTTACCTTCCTCCTTTAGGGCAGACTAAAAGATAAAATTACAAATATTTTAATGCCATATATCAAAATAACAAAGGATATTTATAGTCAGATGTTTAGAAAAAGTTGGTCGTACCAAAGAATACCTATATAATAGTGTTATAGTCCGACCGATATCTGAGACCTTTACATTTGATTAAGTGATTTGAGTTCTAAAAAAAAATTCAAAATTCAAATCACAGGCGCGCGCCGCTTCCTTCGCTCAGGACCCCCGTTCTTGTCTACCCCGCACCCCGCCATCCCGCAGGTGAGGTCTGAGATAATTATAGTACTTAATAGTCCGACAAATTCATTCCCGACCCACTGCGACCTGCAAGACGTGCGGGAGGCAAGGAAGTGCCAAACATAGGCGACGGTCATAGAAAATCTCACTCTCCGCAGCTATAAGGTCATGGCACACTATACCGGCTCCGCCTCAACCCAGCAATAACTTGCCATTCAAATTAGAGCATTAAGTTTTCAGTCGTACAATATATTTTGAAAATTCGTGACATGACCTTTACTCGCCTCCGCTGACATCTAGCATATACTAGATGTCAGCGGAGCGACCACAAATGCAGGTAGGTCGCACACTTACTTGTCAAACTAAATAGGTAAAAGATAAAAACAATTTCGCATTTCAAAGATCGTTGATTGTTACCTTCTCAGAGTGCCTCTGTGTTGTGAGTCTTGAGGACAGAGCATTCAATATGTTTGTTGTTCCTGTCAGACCTTGTACACTGGAATAAAAAGTGTTCAGTGCATATTAGTATCCGCATATCCTTATAAGCTACTAACTACATGCTCCAAATCAAGGAAAGATAAATGTCGTGTCAAATCAGGAGGTCAAGAAAAGGACAGAAAACAGAGAAGAATGGAAAAGACTCCACCGACAAGAGCTTAGCTCTTAAATTTGATGATGATATTGAGTCTTATAATTAATGAGTTGGAAAAGCCACTAAATAACGTTAGAAAAACATCAGAGCCCATCATGTACTACTGCAGCACAAATGGCTTCCTACCTTTTACCACTCTTATGGATTTTTGGCAGCTGTTTTCCAGACGGTTCTTTAGGCATCCAGCTCGTCACGCTACCGCCTTCTGGGTCTACCGCATGGCCGTTTTGCATTTAAAGGTTAAGGCATGCTAACTAGGGTATTTAAAAATACTACATGATGAGTCTGATTCACTGTACTTACTTTGGTTGGATGAGATGGAAGTTTTCGATGATGAAGTCGAGAGCAGCGTCCATGTTTTCAGGACTGGCGTTGATGACGGCGACAAGAATAGTGTGTCTGTCTTGCTCTCTCACTGCCGAGTTTACGTCGATGACTTGGTTCATGTAGCTGGTAAAATAAAAGTTATTTTAAGTTTTGTTCTATGTAGTGCATAAAATGGTAAAAAAAACTTATTTACTACTAGTGTTAAAAATGCTAATTCATGTTGTTGTGTCATTGTTTGGCGTTGCAATCGCAAAAACGAAAACTTTTTTTTTTTACTTTTTCAACAAACACCAATTACCTAGACTCAAACTAAGCTGGAGCTTGTGCCATGGTGACTAGGATAACATACTTATACAGGGTGTCCTAGTTTCGAAACACTATACGTTTATATATCCATGACTTAGGTACAAATGCTCGTGCGCATCACACAAACATTTGCCTTTTGCGGGATTCAAACCCGCAAACTTGATTTAGTAGTCCGAAGCGCGAACCACAAGACGCGTCAAGTTAGGCAGGAAGCCTGCCAGATGAAAGTGGTCAAAGCATTTTATTTGCTTGATAAGTTAATATTATCTAAAAATAAGTGTGAATTAAAAGTTGGACACTATATTTTACTGACAAGTTTGTACGCGACCCTCCAGCGGTCGGCAGAGGTGTGGAATACGATGGATGTCAGCGGGGACGGGAGGTGTCGCGGGGAAGGGCCTATGACAGTCGCGTGCTGAAGTGGCAGTGGACTGGTCATGTCTGTCGCAGAACCGACGGGCATTGGAATAGGAAGGTTCTCGAATGGAGACCACGTCTCGGGAAACGTAGTGTTGGACGCCCCCCTGCTAGGTGGATCGATGACCTAAGGAAGGTGGTCGGTGGGGGCTAAATGCGAGAAGCGGAGGACCGTGAAAGTCGGCGTAATCTTGGAGAGGCCTATGTCCAGCAGTAGACTACAATAGGCTGATATGAGATGAGTCGCGTGCAATTGGCGTTTCTTCGCCCCCTGCACGTCTTGCGGGGCGCAATAGGGTCACACACGAACTTGTCGGATTATAAAAAACACAATCCATATCCGTACTAATATTATAAATGCGAAAGTGTGTCTGTCTGTCTGTCTGTTACCTCTTGACGCTTAAACCACTAAACCGATTGAGATGAAATTTAGGATGAAGACAGTTCGAGACACTGAAAAGGACATAGGCTACATTTTGTCGCGATATAAAACATTAAGGGGTTGAAATGGGGGATGAAAGTTTATATGGAAAATCCAACTCTCGCGGGCGAAGTCGCAGGTAACCACTAGTATCATTATAAGCACTTACAATTCCCGCCTTTCAGCATGAGAGGTGCAACCTAAAGCGTTCAAGAGGATGGTTTCCTCGCTCGAGTCTGTACTCTGCAGGTACTGCTCCCACAAGAAGTTAAAGTTGTCCACATCACCGCCGCGAAGACCAGAGCAGTACACTGTGGTCTGAATGTCAGCTGGGAGGCGGTCTCCTGGGGAATTCCAGAAATATGAAATCAAATGGTTTAACTCTTAGGAGTTTAGACAGGTTATTCCGATATCTACGGGTCCCAATTGCTGGGTAACAGACATCCCTACGAGTGAGCTGTCAACTTATTACTAGAGAACTGCCCCGAATCCTCCCCTCGCATAAAAAATATACCTTTAACGAGCAATTCATGTATATGTTGAAGAGGAAAAATCGGTGTAGTTGTTCCAGAAAAAAATCTTAAAAACAATCATAAACCTACAAACTTTACTTTAAAATTTATACAGTCGCCCCCTGGACAGATTAAATATTAAAAGTATGGATTACACATTCATTTGTAGATGTCTGTCTCTTAATCGTAAAGTATAAAGCTATCTGTGTACCTATGTCCCGTGTCCTTAATATTACAAAATATTTCCAAGTTATTGCTGTCACTAAATAAATATAATTTTAGTTATTGATGATTCCTTCAAAAAGATAATTTGGAAACTATGACAGAAGGTATGAGACGGTATTCTAAACCTTTGTAGGCATACGGCCTAAATACCTAAGCTTAAAAGCTTTTACTTAATTCCCGTACACCCCTGAAATGTGTACCTTTTACGTGTGGCTTACTGACTAATTAAAACTAACCAGTTTTACTAATTACATTAAACCACAGAGTTTTCAATATAAAAGCCAGGCATAATTGCCAAAACCACGATAACCGAACAAAATTACGGATTTCATTATTGGGGTATCTGTTTATTACTTTAACAAAATTTCATTCGAAAAATTAAGACTCTTTCCTGCAATGAGAGGTTGTACGGAGTTTTTAAGACACTATACATGGCTGTAGGCAGTTGATGAAATGGAAAGAACAAGATGGAAACAAGTCAAAAACTCAACACGTGAGTTACTACGAGTTATAAAATACTACTTACGATTATAAAATAATTTCCTAACAAGGTAAAATTGTTTCTCTTTTAAAGTTCCACAAAAAGTCTGCAAATGCGTAAGTACCTATATCAATTTTTATTGTTGCTATTTTAGAACTCACTATATCCATCTCAAATTATAGAAAGAAGAGTATGAAATGTAGGCGCAACCCGCGACAACGCGATATGGTCAAAACAAACTAATGATCTCCGCGGATGATTGGTCGTATTTCACGATCATTTGTGTGCGTATACTGCGCGCCAATGAGCGTTGTGAACTGAATGACTATTCCATATGTTTGCAAGAGTGTTCCACTCAAACGACCGTACCTTTCATCTTGCCTTCCCTTTCTCTTACTCACCGGTAGTCCTGAACCCTTCCAGCAACTCCTGTGCAGTTGACACACAGTGATCATTTCCGTGCCGGCAGTTGAAATTCAAGATGATGTTCCTGTGGTAGGGAGTGACGAACTCCTCGCCTGCTGCGGCATTGAAGCCAAGGCTTGTATACAGGGGTGCTGTCAGCTCTAGTATGTACCTCTGAAAAATAAACAATAATGTTAAAATAGAATAAGAAACTTGGAAACCACATTTTCTCTTCATTTACGACAGGAAAATGCAGTTAGACAAACCGACTGCGGGAGCAGTTAAAAGTTATGTGGGCCTCCTGTCCAATCTTCGATATAGTCTATGTCTATATCGAAGATTGGACTGAAAAAGTTCATTCGCCACCCTCCTGTAAACCTGCAAGACATGCGGGGGGCGAGGAAGCACCAATCGCACGCAACTATCATAAGAAATCCCCTTCCCCGCAAAACCCACCCGTCCCCGCTGATATCTTGCCTTTTACATCTGGCAACCGCAGAATGGTCGCGCACGATCTTAAAGTCTGTTTTTCATTGCTTGTCCTACATTGTAAATAACCTTGACATTCCTTTTTACCGAAACTATTCATTCAAAAATAAGATAGACACAAAATTACATCCTAAAATGGTAGTATATCAATAAATTATTATTTTTAAGTGATAAAGCATTCACTATGCAATCTAAATATATTTTTGCACTTGAAAAACTGACCACCAGAGGCGGGAATCGAACCCGCGTTCGTCGCATACCGGGCGATTGCCTAACCTCTCGGCCACCCTGGCGTTGGCAGAGCCTGTCGAAATTTTCAAGTGCTTCTTAACGCTGTACGATTCCCGCCTCTGGTGGTCATTTTTTCAAGTGCAAAAATATATTTTGGTAGTATATCGTTTAATATATGTAGCTTTTTAGAGCTATAAATAGATACATTCTTTCACCAGTATTAGTTTTAAAAGTCATAAAAAAATTGTTTACAATGTTTGACACGCACTTTATCAGACTATTAGGCCTGCGTAACCACTAAAAAGGTGAAGGTGTTCTTCAAAGCCAATATTGAGGCAAAGACTGAACGGGATAGGTCCTAGGCCCTAGCTAGACCCTATCTTCTTATCTTATCTTTATAGGGGCCATGGGCATTAACCCACGGAGCACCTCGACCCACTAGGATCTTTTGTGACTCCCCATACCTTTACTCTTCAGTGTTCCTTAAAGACTTCCTTTATAAATTTTACTATGTCTTTAGGTCTGAAGAGCCTATAGTCTTCCGAGTCTGGGTAAGCCAATCCAAGAAGACCCATTCGGGTTCTAGCCAGTGCATCGCATTCACACATCAAGTGCTTCATGTCTTCTGGCTCTTCCCCACAGGCTCTGCAGCTAGACCCTAGCTAGGCCCTAAGCATTGGTACACAGTTCTCCTGCTGTGGCTTGCCGATTGAACTAGTTTTCGTGATAAGCATGTTTTTAACTACTGTCAACCGTTTTAAGTAGATACGAGTAGTTGAAGAAGTATCAAACCAACTAATTACAGAAAATGGGGTTTTGTGATCAACAGACATAAAATTAGGGTTTCGTATATCAACACAAATATATTTATCTGTTTTCCAGTAATTATTTCTAATCTCTTGCTCATGAATAGACTAACGCGTAAATTTTAAATGAGTCCGGATGACTTTTAAACTCTGAACTCTATAATACAAGTACGCTGGGCTGCATACTGTCAACCTAAAAATGAAGCCATTAGATTTTCGCCATTTTGGCGCCATTGTAGTGGTGACCGTCCATGGAACTAATGAGAGTTGACGTAAACATATGCACGTTACTCTATTTTAGTTCCCTGTACACTCGGTGGGGGCACTTTGATTCGGCACAAAAAATATCTGTCATTTCTTAGTGAATGTTTAGTCCAGCGTATTTTCAATTATAGAGGTCAGTGCTTACAAATTACACCAGTCTAATCGAATTGGCGATGTATCAAATTTCTAGAACACGTGTATCAAATCCCGAGAGAAGCTCTTCCAATTAAGCCACGGATACACGATTAGACTAACCATGGAATGGACCAAAAAGGATGCAAGTGTAGTTGGGAAAGTCATAATTGCATCTATTATGTGCCAACTAAGTAGCAATCACAGCACTTCTGGACTAACTGTTCGTTCATAGACTACTTTTTAGGGTTCCGTACCCTAAAGGTAAAAACGGGACCCTATTACTAAGCCTCCGCTGTCTGACTGTCTGCCTGCCTGCCTGTCTGTCTATCAGTCTGTCTGTCACCAGGCTGTATCTCATGTTCATAGCTAGACAGTTGAAACTTTTACAGATGATGTATTTTTGTTGCAGCTATAACAACAAATATTAAAACCAGAATAATATAAAATAAATATTTAAGGGAGCCCCAGACGCTTAAAATATTTACAGAAGGCTATGTGTATATAATTATTTATAATTAAATTAATATATTAGTATATAGTACGTATATTTTATGTTTGTTTTTAAAAATAGACTTAAAGATAATTTTCTCCAGTAATAAATACTTTTATTTACTGACGTTGGTCAAGTAATTCTCATATTGGTATATATGTATTTATTTGTTTGTATGCATGAATATGTATGATGTATATGTAGGTATATTTACTTATTTTTATGTATTTTATTTATTATTTATTTATTATTATTTATTTGTTCATTACACCTATTCTATGTTTTTGCACCAAACTCCCCCTTCCTGTGAATGAGTATGTTCCTTTACCTAAAGGTTGTCTGGAAGAGATCGCTTATAGCGATAAGACCGCCTACATTGTACATTTTTCTGTGTAAATCGCTGTACTTACTGTATTTTCTGTTATGGTGTGCAATAAAGAGTTATCTATCTATCTCTATCTAGGTATATAGTATCATTATATTTTGTAAGCATAGTAATTGTATGTTTATGTACTTAGAATATTTAGTAGCATTATTAACATTTAATATCCTTAGTAAATTATGTTTCCCTTTATATTGATAGTTTTTACCGCCAACCCAAATTAATTTTGGACTGTCCACTACCCAAAATTTGTCTTGAAGAAATTGCTTTCAGCAATAAGACCGCCTAAATTGTACCACTTTTTGTGTGTGGTGTGCAATAAATATAAATAATAAATTGTTTCAACAAACACACCAATTACCTAGCCCCAAACTAAGCGTGAGCTTGTGCTATGGTGACTAGGATAACGGATAGAAATACTTAAATACATATAAACATCCATGACTCAGGTACAAATCGTGCTCATCACACAAACATTTGCCCCTTGCGGGATTCGAACCCGCAACCGCCTGGTTTAGAAGTCCGGTGCGCGAACGACTACACCAAAACGGTCTTCAAAGAATCTAAAATCTATCTATAAAATAAAATGTTTAAGGGTAGCTCCCATACAAACGCGTTTATACCTATACTGTCTAATGTCGTAAGTTAATGGTTCGGAACCGTTAGTGCGTGAGTCCAACTCGCACTTGGCCGGTTTTTATGCATTGAAGAATGTCGTGGTGACCCACCCGCGTTTGGGTAAGACGAATTGAGGTACAACGGAATGTGATGGCCCTTCTAGCCTTTTCTATATGTTCTGTAGTAACAACTTAATTACCTCTTCACGAGGTATCTTACTTGTACAAAACTAAATTCTGTCTGACTCTACTCGTGTGGAAATTTCTGGCAGGTACAAACGCTCTATTCCCGAAAATAATTTACGGATATAATTGTAGCCTTTTGTATCATCATTACCAGTCAGTCCGAGCGATAATTAAATGAAGGTAGTGCTACTCGTATGTACAGTCGGCGGCACGTCAGGTTACCCACATAAACTACAAAAACAGCTTTTATTACGTAGTAAATAGAGTCGGTCTCAAGGTCCAAGTGGGGTAGTCTGATGTGCGACCCTACCGAACACACCGTGTGTACCTACAGAAGTAGTAACTTCGCAGAAGGTGGGTGCAGTAAAAATAAGGATACCTAACCAACTACATACCTAGTAGGTATTAGTGATCGAGTGTGTTTGTTCTCGCAAAATAGAAACATTAAACGGAACCTTGTAAATAGCAAACTGCATGGAGCATTACTACGGAAGATCAAGTCCGTTAGGTGCCGCCTGGTAGCTACCACCATCCCACCGGAGCCCGGCGCCAAGCAGCTTACTGTGTTTCGTCGGTGAGTGAGAGTGACTCGGACCAGAACTTTTTGGGTGAGCTGGCTCTGGACTTTGTCTACGCCACGTCTGGCTAAGTCTAGAGTCAAGAACAAAGCTATTAAAGAAACGTATAGTGTTCGACCCCTGACCCCTTTTAAAAGGAGGACTTGGTTGTTAACCAAGAATTATGTTACCCTAATAATTCAAACACCTACCTCATACAAAGCTAAGTTCAGATATTTCTGTGATAACAGTTCATAATACTGAGGTTCAGAAGGTTTTTCCTTAAACAATTATTTATTCTGTGGTGTCTCCAATCATAGTTCAGACTACAAGTGTGGCGTTTCTTTACTCACTTGGAACAAGGCATAGACATCGGATCCACTCAGTACCAGGTCAAGGTAGGCGAAAGCAGCATTTGCGGAACCCCACGGTATATAGTCTTGCTCTTGAATCAGGTACCGAGAGATTTCCAATGCGTAGGTGTAGTCCTGAAGAAAAAAACACAGTTAAGATAACAGTCTCGATAGCTTTTCAACTGGACTTTTCATTTTAGGTGCAGTCCTGAAAAATATAGAGTTTTGACCACCTGGACTTTCAAACCCTGATTGCTTTGCAGATGTCAGTAGAAGCCATTCTAAAAGCCTAAATGTTACAATCATGTATTTTGCTGCACTTAATATAAAGCCTTCAGGGTTTGGTCGCCCAGGTACTATTCCCTTTAAGTGACACATTCATGATGGAGTGACGAAAGTAGAGAAATAAAATACATGGTATAAATAAGATGACAACGATGATATACCTATTCAAGCGACGTCTAAAAATATTTGATATAATAAAATCTCACCTTTAGGCATGCAATTAGCAAACTTCAAAAAAAAATATTATAAAGAACTGGTAACTTTAATTTTGTCCTGTCAATCTGTCTACATAGTACAAGTACCTGTTAAACCATCTTAACTTTTAGAATTAAACCGTAGTAGTTGTTTTACATGCACCGAACTACAATTAAATACTAAAACACTGTAGTACCTATTTAAAATTCGTGCCCTAACTTGAATAAATATAATTTAATTTTTTTTTAAATAAAAATATGTGTAGACCGTAAATAGTCTGAATATTTATTAAAATATATGACTACAAAATCTAATAGGATGTGCTTGTTAACAGCCTGAGAAAAAATGTAACGAGGGGTTTATGCAAAGTCACGTATTGTTTTACTACCTTATATGCTAACAGAGGCTTGTCTAGGTGCAATAAATCAAAACTTTACCAAAGCGTTTTTCGGGAAACCCGAGTTTTATCAGAAAAAGAAGTCGAGTAATAGCCCGAAAGAAAAACGTACTAAGTTTATTGAACCTTATTCTTCTACTTATTATGGCCAGAGGAACTTTTTTTACATTTTCCGGTAACTTACTAAGAATAATCACGTCATTTATTTAGGGAATCTTGCAAATTGTAAACAATTTTAGCCCTTATAACAAACTAACATAACAATTACATGTACATATATTTTTTGTTTTTATATAAAAGGAGAACACACACGTCATTGTGTACTTGTAGCGATGCGTGTGGTGTCAGCTGACAGCGGTCCTCGAACCTGCCGACACATGACTTCCTGCAGCAAGAAGTCCTACTTCATAATTGTTGCCAGATGGTGGGTGGTACTCGCCACCTTGTGGAGAAATTCCAACCATTCGACCCTTAGGGTGAAGTTGGACTTCTTTCGCACATACACAAAACTGCTTTTGAATATTGTAGTTACCCCCGCAGGTTAACGCGATTGCTATCAAATTGCAATAGTTATTGCTTTCAGGAGACCAATATTTACCCTATTACAACTGCTTAAATACTTACAAGTCGTCCGTTTCTGGCTAAGTTGAAGGCGTCATCGATGATCTGAGCTCGGTTGAGCAAATGAATGATTCCGTGAGACGAGTTCAGCACTTGCGCGAGTGCTTGCCAGTTCGCAACGTCATAGTTCACTCTGTAATAGCCTGTAGGCAAAGGATAGCTAATAAATCGTCATGGTCGTAGTACAATGACGGCTTTGACAGAAACAGGAAAATCGTTTTCCCCAGAAATTTGCCAGGTGGCTAGCCGGTGCGAACCAAAACATGATTGCTCTAAAGCGCTAATACATAGGTACAACTACAAAGTATCTAAAGAACTGCAAAGTCACAAAAAATAAAAACATGTGCAGTGGCTAAAATATTGACTGGTCACTGCAAACTCAGCAAACACATGGTGAATATGAAGTTGACCAAGGATGCAATGTGCCAATTCTGCCACTCATCAGAAAAAAAAGGCTGCAATGGATTTCTGTAGGTGTCGAAAATGTGTTTGACTCTAAGGCGAACTAAATTACACCATATCATTGCCGACATTAAGTAGACATTTCTTTGAATTTAATTGCAAAGTCAAACTTCTGTACGGATTAGTAGTACTTATATGCAAATCAAAGCCAGGATAGTTTTCTAGCGAATAAAATCAATCAGGTGTATTTAGCCTCAAAATATACCAAACTAAGAAAAAACTACTGTCGCTGTTATTGATGATTGGGGTGATAATGTAGAGTTCACTTACCAGTTTGTTGTTTGTTGATGATGTACCACTGGGCCTGGTTCAATCCCTGTATGTTAAGTGACTGAGCGGGGAAGGTGTGAGGGACCCAGAACTGAGGTTTTGTGTCGTTGAAGTCGGGGTTGGTGGATAACACCCAGTTGATGGGGACTTGCCAGCGATCGGCGGATGTCAACTCAGGGTCTGTGAGAAAACGTTCCTGAAAAATAATCAACATAACAAGTGGCGCCATTTTTTTAAGAAACGTAGGTAAGGATATAGACAGATATGCATTTTTTTAAAATATTCTTATGACCTTGGATCTCAAATTTCGCAATAAGCTCGAACGTAAGTAGCTGATATGTAAATCGTGAATATTTGAGTATTTCGAATGTTTGAATAAGGTACCAAGAGAAATAAATTAAAACTGCACGATTTAGTCAAGATGTTTGATACTTCAAAACATGTACTCGTATAGTAGAAATCTTGTTTGATTTTTTAAAGCCATGGTGAGTTACAAATTAAATTGTTAAATATTATAAAATTCCTGTCGACTATCTTACCTGGGCTATGACCAAAGAGTTGGCACTAGGCGCAGACCTTGTAACGGTTAGGATGGGGAAACCTCCCTGTGTGGTCCACCTTTCCATGATGGTTGCGATAGACCATGGGATACTGTGGTCGGACTCGTCCAAGGCTGCCTGGAGGTTGGCGAAGAGATCAGAAGGCAAAGCTGCCTTGCGGGACCTATAAAGTCATTTAACAGCCTGAATCATCCCACAGCTGGTCAAAGGCCTCCCATAAGTTTCGATTTCTTTTCAGTGCCAGAAAGTATAGCGATTTTATTTATTTATTTCAATATACAAATCTGCTTACAGAATGTTCCAATGCGCAAACAAGAGTCAATTAATCAAGACTCAATAAAACAAATTAAAATAATATTCACATAGCAAAGTCAATTAATAAAATCAACATTATTACAGAAATGATATATTAAAATTATTAAAAAAGAAAAAGATCAATGTTAAGTCCAATTAATACAAATTACACATCTATACATATAACAAAACTGTAAAACCGATGCGTCTGTACATTGAGTATTTTTACCAAAAACTAATTGAGGGTGATGTTAAAATAGTAACAGAATAGGAATCTACAACTTTTATTTTTTTTGTCTGTTTGTCTGTATGTCTGTTTATCTGTTTTTACACGCTAATCTCCGGAACTACTGAACGGATTTGAATGAAACTTTTTTTATTGTGTAGCTATTAAGTCTGGACAAATACTACGCTATAACTTATGTTGAAGATCGGAGTGCCTGACGTGGAACCTTAGCAGTACACTTAAACTAAGAGAGATATAAAAGCAGCGCCTTAAGAAAAGTTAGTAAGTGTGATGAGCATTTTATATTGACGTACACAAATTGAAGGTCTGGAGCAACTGATATGGAACCCTAGCAGCTCAGCTTAACTATAAGAGATATGAATAGAGTGCCTTAGGGGACATTGTTCAGCGTGATAAGCACTTTTTATTGACGTACACAAATGAAGATCTGGAGCAACTGATATAGAACCCCAGCAGTTCAGCTCAACTATGAGAGATATGAATAGAGCGCCTTATGGAACATTGTTGAGTATGATAAGCATTTTCTATTGACGTACACAAATTGAAGGTCTTGAGCAACTAATATAGAACCCTGGCAGCTCAGCTCAACTATAAGAAATACAAATAGAGGGTCTAAGGAACATTGTTCAGCGTAATATGCACTTTCTATTGACGTACACAAATTGAAGGTCTGGAGTAAATGACATAGAACCCTAGCAGTTCGGCTCAACTATAAGAGATATAAATAGAGCGCCTTAGGGAACATTGTTCAGCGTGATGAGCATTTTCTTATGACGCACACAAATTAAAGGTCTGGACCAACTGATCTAGAACCCTAGCAGCTCAGCTCAACTATAAGAGATATGATTAAAGCGTTTAAGGGAACATTGTTCAGCGCAATGAGCATTTTCTATTTACCTACTCAAATTGAAGGTCTGGAGCAACTGATATAGAACCCTAGCAGCTCAGCTCAACTATAAGAGATATGAATAGAGCGCCGTTGGGAACATTATTCAGCGTGATGAGCATTTTCTATTGACTTACACAAATTGAAGGTCTGGAGACATTAATATGCTAAATTACTTCAGACTGATTTTCAATCTCGAAAGGTACTGTCTCCAAGTTACGATCTGGTGACTGGAGAAATCGAGAGAATCCTTCAGATTTTATAGGCATGTATAGCATGTATTTGCTGTAGCAAATTAGCATTAATTTAGGTATTTAAGCGTTTACATTTCGGAGTCATAATTTGATGGTGCTAACCTTAACGCTAAGTAGTTTGTGGATACTTTCACCACAGACAGTTTGTCGAAATTTTGTTAAATTACTTTATTATTATTGAAAGATCTAAGTGAATTGGCCCTATTTTTTTATACAACTTATCATAACTAACGGAAACTGAACTACGAGTGTAAGAATAGTCTTACTTACTTTACGTTATAAGAGAAAGGGTAGGGAGGCCTTTGCCCTTTGGGATACGAGAGGATTCTAATTATAATAATAACTTTCCAATAGTAGTGACTTATAAACCGACCTTTGAGTAGGCTAGGGACACAATAAACAAATGCTAAACCGCATTCATCTATTGCGGTATGGTTTAAGTCTGACTTTTTTCTGAACACTAATACTAAAGTTACCTATATTTTTTACAAACGAATAAAACTGCCTTCAATAAAGTAAACTAAAAAGTTTTAAAAAATCCTTTACACTTTTACTAAAAAATATATACGACAAAATTTAGTTTTAGAGTCGGTGTCACTTCCATGCGAAATTTTCTTACCAGAGGAGGATGGCGAGGTGATAGTAACCTTTCAAAAAATTGACCTTGATTTTTATTTCTTTTTTCTCCTTACGACATGGTAGACTAAGAGATCATGATAGCTGGATAGCGACGCGAGTATAAAATATTTTGTATCATCGAGTCCACGCGTACGAAGTCGCGGGCAACAGCTAGTATAGAATATACAGACTAGATTTAATACGAGTTAGTAAGTTGTCTTATTTACTGTGTAGAAAAAACTTTAGGGTTCGCTTTAATAGGACCTATAGGTATTTGCTACTTAAATTACACAAAAGTATTTGATGTTTCTTCTTTTATTACTCAATACTGAATCAATTCTAAATTTCATTCGGTAACAAAAAGGCGCTAACACAAAATAAATAATAGTTGGCGTTAACAATTCGTTCTCAAAAATCTGGACACGGGGTTTTATGATCCAAAAATCAAATGCTTTTAACTTATAGATAAAAAAAAAAGCGACTAAATAAAATAATCCGGATTTGACACCGATGCGTCGTTGTTGGGTTTTTATTTTTTTGTAACATGGATTTCAATGTGATTTATCCATACTTTAGATACAATTAATTAGTACTTACAAGTTCTTTACGTAGCGCACAAGACCTTGTCTGAAGACCTCTGGGGTCAGGAAATGCTGCATCATCCGAATCACAGATCCAGCTAGAAAAAACTGAGAGTAAGTAAAGGCTTAATTGCGCTGAGTTAATTAAAAATACCTAGCCGTAAGCAAATGCTAAAACAGTGTTTTCTTTCTTGCCTTTTGGTACAGTTAGTTGGTGCAACGAAGCTTTAGGCTCGGTTTCACCAAAATGTCTAGTATATCTGAAGTTATCGTTAAAGTTACATTACACCTTTGAAGTTTGGTAACAATTTAATAAAGCAATACATTTTATGATTAAGATATCCTGGCTTGTGTTCAAATCAAGAAGCTACATTCGACATCAAAAGTTGCACATTTTAATACTTTCTCTAATTTATAAGAATTTATAGCTTTATTTTTATGTTGCCAAGACATTTCAGTTATAAATTAATTGGGACAAAGTACTAATGTTCAGTTAGTTTTGATTGTTGACCATCCCGTACATTTCTGATAAGCTACTGCGTTGAAAGTACTAAGGACTTGTGAAGGCGTGAAGACAGGGTGGGTCATGGGGTTCACACTAAGGATGGCATCAGACTGGAACACATTCTGAACGGCCAGGACGTACTGGTCCATCATTCGCCAGTGGGGGTTGACCTGAAATAGAAGATATCTTGTAGGTCTACAAGTCTACCACTTAACACGATTGTTTTAAATTGCAACCTGTAGCCAAAAAATAAATATCAACCTTACGCCAGGAAAGCAAAGATAGCTTTTAAAATAATGTAATGAAAATGTATTTTTCCTTGCTTTAGTATTGCAAGCGTAATCGCGATAGCTCGCAAAAAAGATAACGCTGTATTTAATATTCAATATTAAAAATATATATATTTTCTTTAGAATATTCCTTCGTTTCGTAATACAGATACAGTTGGTACGTCAGGGCCCGTAGCCTAGTTGCAATTTATTGTGAAGCGAAGTTCGTCATTGCTAACAAAATGTATGAATCTGACATAAGCCATCGAAACATCACGTGACTTTTGCATACATATTTTGACATTTCATTGGCGATAGCAAAGTTCGCTCCAGAACGATTGCCATTTGGCTACGGGCCCAGGTTACCCATTTGAATTACGAAAACAGCTTTTTTGCATAACTTTGGGATTAGAAGCGGTTTCAAGGTCATTACGATACCCAAACATAAGTAAACTTACCAATTCAGTGGCAAAGTTCTCGAAGAAGTTGGCGAAACCCTCGTTGAGCCAAGTGTAAGTCCAAGAGTACGGGCCCACTTCGTTACCGAACCACATGTGCATGTTCTCATGGCAGATGATCCTACCGATGTTCTGGAGAACGTTGGTGGTCGTGACGCCGTCTACGACGAGGAGTGCGACTTCTCTGAAAAAAAAGGTAACACAGATATTTATGAAAATGATTTGGCGGAGCAACAAAGACTTAGCTAGGAGGACATTAACATTTGTGTACTCTTAAGGCACGATATTCCGGCTCGAGAAACGTACAAAAGATAATTACATCCCGTGTAAACAAAAGAGATACATACATTAATAGTTGAAAGCTGACTGTTCACAATGCCGGCGAGAATTCGCTTGACTAGTTTGTCGGCGATACTCGCTTGGCGACCCAGAACTCACGCCGAGAGATCAACTAGCGGTTAAATTCAAATCACCGATCACATAAAAACACTCGCTTATAGCCCAGTGACAAAATTATCGGGACTACACACTCGCTTCCCGCTACTCGCCCACTTGTTTCTCGTTTCTAGCTCTACACGTTTCTCGCTCATCGTTGCCGGTCAGACTACTGTCTTACGCACTACAAAAAATATAAGCTTAAGAAGCTTTATTATTAGCAGTACACAAATATTCGTGATGCGTGGTATTAGTTATTCAATCGTACCTGTAAATTACAAGCCCCCAATTCTCCATAGCTCCAGCGGCAAAGTCAGGAACTGCTGCCTTGTCCATCTTGGGGAACGCATAAGGCAACTCAATGTACGCCTCCAGAGCATTCATGTTCTTCTGTCCGAATTCCAGAGCAAACAGTGCGGAGGTCTGAGTACCAGGCCTAGAGTATACCCTGAATGGAACTTGGAAAATGGGGGTTTCGGCGTTTTCAACGTATTCAAAGCTGGACACTAGGTAGGCCAAGAGGTAGGTGGACATTTGTAAAGTGTCTTGGAACTCGTGTTTGACCCATCCAGGGACTTCAGGTCTGTGAAATAAATGTGGGATATGAGGACGTACAATAAAACGTGAGATACATGAAAAATAATGTAGAAGAACGTTATTAAAATTTAAATGTGGGAGTTGAAACCATGATCTTTAGTTTAGAATGGGAGTTATGTCTTGTTTGGAATTGGCGGAGTGACGACAGTTAAGAACCTTAAGGTTCAAAGAAGCTAGTTTAGGAAGCTGTGATTATGTACTACAGTAATGACAAAGTTTCTTTTTTTCGATTCTACATTAATGGCAGGCCGATTTTAATAACATTATCGCTATATTCTGTAACCACTACTCTACGAGAGTGCACTTTCAAATTTAGCATTCACTTACCACAATACGGTCAGTTTTAAACCAAAATCAAATTAAAACTTAATTAATTTAAGCGAACAACTCGTTACCTATTACTTACCCATAAGTTAGGTCATTTAAAATTTCACGATACGTTCGAACACAGTTAAGAGCGTCGGTGGTGCAGTGGCTAGCGGGTTGCCTCTCATGCAGGAGGTACCGATTCGATTCCACGTGCCGCAATGTACCAATGACTTTTTTTTGAGTTATGTACATTAGTTGTTTCACTAACCGATCTTACGGTGAGGGAAAACATCGTTAAGAAACCTGCACATTCAAGCGACTGAATGTGTAACCATGATCCAAACTGGTCGGGTTCCCCTGTGAAAAGGGTCACGGAGGTTACATGGCAGTCGCTCCACTGTAATTACTTGATCTGCCACATCCTAGATCATAGTCCAAAGCGGACCCTGGGCCCTCGAGTGCGAGTGCACAACCGGGATAACGCTAGGAGGACGATGATGTACGAGCACAGGTAACAATACGTACTCACTGTAAAAAATATCCAAACTGTCGAAGAATACTCGTAAATAGCCTAAACTTACTTAAGCGTGTCATTCCTCAGAGGCATGTTACTTCTCACTGTAGGGTAGCCAGGAGGAGCATAGATGGTTGTACGGATTACTGCCTTGAGGGCTGGCTCATCAAAACAGGGGAAAGCGCGGCGAGCGAAAGTAGGCTGCAGTTGGGAGGTGACCAGGTTTCTGAAAACATGATAAAACAAATAAACCATTACTCAAAAAAAAACCATTATTTGTAGCGCCTAAGTAAAAGCTTTACAGGCATTGGTTCTGATACTCAGCTAACTATTGTAGTATAGTATCAGAACCACTACTTCAGGTCACAATATTCACCTTAAAATGGTATTGAAACTGATTGTGCAACAAACATTTCAAAATACATAGTAAATATCTTAAACAGATTTCAACAGGCGCTTCCTTACGTGTTACATTATAATCAATTCAAAAAAACTACTGCAACGTCGTCTTGAGCTATTTTTTGAGGGTAAGGTTTGTGGTCATAAATTGCTAAAAATGTCCTTACATACAGACGTTAAGCTTTGTCAGAGGCCGAAGGGTGGTTTGATAACATCTGCCAGTAAGGTTCGTCACTTGCTTTACAGACACCCCTCCACCAATACGCACAGAGCCCACGTGGTGGAGTACAGCTCATACCTCCTTATGGTTGAGGTGAGGCCTTTGCCCCACAGTGAGATCTAACAGGCTAGCCTTACTTTTTACTTGTATGTACTTACACTGTACCCATACCGGGCTGCTCATACGTGGATACGTAAATACCGAACATATTTTCTGCGTATGCCCCCGTGTAGTTTATAAAGATGTTATACGGAACATCCTGCAATAGAGTTTGTTCTGTCCAAATCCTCAAGAAATGTGTATCATTCTGGCTGTGATGATAGTCGTTAACCAGATTCACGTCGGGACTTCTGTCATTCCATACATTGATGGTTCCAATATCCATAGCCATGGCGTGAAGGACCACTTCGTTCGTATTTCTGTTGGGTACTATCCTGATGGTGACGCTTCCAGTAAAAGCCGCTGGGTTGCCAGGGTTCAGGAACAGTGTGACATCGTAGAAGGTTGGGGTGGACTCTCGGGGCAGGTAGTACTGTTCTGCTAATTGTGCGTTGAGGGCATCGTTTAGTGGTGTCAATTCTATGGGGCTGCATATGGCTGAGCCAAATAAGGCTATGAGTAGAAGTAACATGTCTGAAAAGGATTAGGTTGATTTTGAGATCCACGGACTTTTTAGATATCACTAAAGTAATGTATGCTAAGTTCTATTCAGAATATAAGTGCTTAATTGGTGCTTAGTATCAATTATACTAACTTTGTAAATATAATACATTCTATTCGATTCATGAAAGGTTCTAATTAATTTAAACATTGCAAGAGCCATCTTGCAATACTCAAATGATATCAAATGTAACGAATATAAGAATTCTTGACTTTACACATTCGCAATAGTATATTACCGAAATATTTACTTTCAAGTACCTGCGTATATGATAAAACGCAAGATAAATGGGATTGACATTTTATCAGACGAAGATAGGTTTATCAATAAGATTAAGATAGCAGTCAAACTGTGTGCCCGAAATCCACATATTAGAGTATTTGATATTGTGTAATCAAGCCGCAAAAGAAATCACATACCTACTTAGGCGACGAAACACACTTTAAGGCGGCTATTATGATATTTTCTCTAAATGGCAAAGCTTGATCTAAGGGTTAGAGTAATAAAAAAAAACTGGCCAAGTGCGAGTCGGACTCGCGCATGAAGGGTTCCGTATAATTAACTTACAATATTAGACAGTATTAGCAAAAAAAAAACACGTTTGTATGGGAGCCCCTCGTAAATATATATTTTCAAATTATAATTTAATTATTTACTTTTATAGTGAAATACAACGTATTTTTCTGTGAATATTTTAAGCCTCTACTTGTTGCCATTATAAATACTAAGCAAAAAATAGAGAAAAATTCATGTTTGTTGTATGGGAGCCCCCCTCAAATATTATTATTATTCCAATTAAATTATTTATTTGTAATATAAATATGCAACTTAATAATCCCTGAATATTTCAAGCGCCTACCTGTTGCCGTTATTAATAGCGAGCAATAAATGCTAAATATACAAGTGTGTTGTATGGGAGCCCCCTTAAATATTTATATTATTCTGTTTTTAGTATTTGTTGTTATAGCGGCAACAGAAATACATCATCTGTGAAAATTTCAAGTGTCTAGCTATCACAGTTCATGAGATACAGCCTGGTGACAGACAGACAGCGGAGGCTTAGTAATAGGGTCCCGTTTTACCCTTCGGGTACGGGCCCCTAAAAAAATATCAAATTGCACGGGAATCACGAACTATTCGTTAGTTTATGATTTAAATCTGTATTATTAAAGGAATTTTTCACGAAATAGCGGCCTGTTTTTTTTTTTTTTTAGAAATATGTAAGATGAACCTGACTGAATCCCATTTTGCGATTTTCTAAGGCACTGATTACATCTTTTAATGAGCTATGAAATTAATGATCCGAAATTATCGTGTTCCAATCTTCAAAACATTTGTAATTGTAACGCGTACCTATGTAGGTAATAATTAAATTATATTAATCTTTGATTTTATCATAATCTAATTATTAACGAGTTAAATATTTAGATAAACGAATTGTATACTATGTCTGCAAATTCGTGTGATAAAAAAAGTTTGCATAAAATTAGCAAAAAAAGACGTTAAGTTAATTTTCAGTTGAGCCAATTTGTTTGAGATAACTGAGTTCACTTTTAGATAAAAACTTAAGTACGTTACCTAATTTACTTCCAGAAATTTACTATTTACCTAAAATCCCTGATGTTTAGGTCCATGCTGAAAATCAGTATGTGACATGCTTCGCGCTGTCACAGAATACTAGTACTTCGTACAGGAGTATGACTTAGCAATTGTATTCAAAGAAATGTCTACTCAATGTCGTCAACAATATGGCGTAATTTAGTTCGCCTCAGAGTCAAGCACATTTTCGTGTAGACACCTACAAAAATCCATTGCAAGATAATTTCATACTTATTGCTCTGGATATGATTCATAATACACTAAACCTATTCAGTGTCGTAATATCACGCGACGTGATAGGGTTGACTGCTACGAGAAGCTTCTATCGCCATCTAGCGCCTCTTTCAGTACTTTATTCATTCTCGTCCAGCCAGCAACGTAGCCGCGCGGCCGCCGGTGAATAAAACGCGCGAGGGTGGCTCTGGCCGGTAGCGACACGCAACTTGTTTTAGCACCTACGTAGGTGCGCCGCGCGTAGGTACGTTTTTGCTACTTCCGCGGGGAGATACACAGGCCTGGCGCTGTCCCGATTAATGCTGAGCAGGGACTTTTTGGCACACACTTGGTCTTTAATGATGTATACTGTACCTACTATTCATTTTTATTTACGTGCTAAATAAATGATTAAATTTGAATTTGAATTTTGAAAAACGGGATCAAACTGGTCAGGTTCCCCTGTTAACAGGGTCATGGAGGTCAGATGGTAGTTGCTCCTCTGTAATTACCTGATCTGCCATATCCTGGATCATGGTTAGCGGAACCGGGGCCCCCGTGCCTACGTGTGCACAAGCAGGATAACGCTAGGATAATAATGATGATAACATATAACATAAAGTGGGATCGAAACCCTAACTTTTGTTTTTCGTATTGACTTGCAAAAAGACTATCACCGTTCTCTTCGAGAAACCAAAACAGGACACAACTTACATCTAAAAATTGCTTTCCAGACGTCCAGTTTAAAAGCTATCCACTTTGGTCGTCAGTAACTATGATTTTCTCTAACAGTAAAGTTTTAGCGTTGTACGCATAATTACATCAGAAGTCTCCGAAACCGCGGGTTTGATTAACTTGAAAATGTGCCGTGACTACAGGAATGGCTTAAATCAAAGATTTTTCCGCTAAGAAAATTTGTATTTCATGGTTATATTTTTGGCATAGAATATGCATTTTTGCATTGCATTTTGCATTTTTGCAACATGCATTGTCATTGATCAAACGACGTTTCAAACGATCATGCGTCAAACAAAGGTTTTCCAATCAGTCATTTTACTCAAGGCGGTCTGAGGGATATTTGTGATCTTATATTGTTAATCCCAGGTCGGTTCGAAAGTGTTGGGTTTTTCTGTCTTGAAATAACTCAGACACAGCTCTGGAGTCACGAAGTTGGTGGTGTAGAGATACAGCCATGTCGGACTGCCGTCTCACCAAATTATGAGAGTGAAGGAACAGAGAGCGCAACTGTGTATTGCGCACACACTTGTGCACCATAATATCTCCTGTGCAGTCGGCTAATCTCTGTTGAGATTGGCAACTGTAGTCGAAATTCGACTAAGAGGACATTATATTGTTAACCTGAAGTCAAGGAAGCCCCATATAACCCATACTTATCACTCCGACAGCGAGTATGCTTAAACCATTTCCTCCTCGAAAAACGAACTGATAGTAAAAAAAGAGTTTCCAAACACTTATTTCTATAGCCTCAAATAAAATAAGAAGCCGAGATCCAGATAGGGTGAAGGGGCAAGGGTTCGGCCGTAGGTTATTTCACTTCGATTGATACCTTCGGGCAGTATCGCCGACTTTGACCGTTCAAGTAAAAAATGCCGCTGGGCTGAGTAATTTTATAAATACACCGATTCACTCGTGTGGAAACAATGAATACAGTCAGCAACGATTTGTCTTTTTATGCGTGTATTCTTAAGGGCATAAGGTTGAAAAGAGGTCATGATCTTTTGCCGAATATTGTAGATCTTCTTTCATTCCTAAATAACTTTGCCGGCGCGATGGAATGGAAAGATGATTATCACTCGAGATTAGATATTGTCGGGACCTATTTATAAGAGATAATTTTCTAAAGATTGTGACTGCTGTATTGCCTGAGCCAGTTTTGTCGTTTCGTTAAGACGAATCAATTTAAAAACCGGTCAAGTGAGAATCTGACTCGCGCACTGAGGGTTACAAAGGGTTTTTTTTCTATAATGTGACCACAATAAATTATTGTTTTTAAGTGATAAGCATTCACTTTGCAATCTAAATATATTATTGCACTTGAAAAAATTTCGACAGGCTCTGCCAACGCCAGGGTGGCCGAGAGGTTAGGCAATCGCCCGGCATGCGAGGAACGCGGGTTCGATTCCCGCCTCTGGCGGTCATTTTTTCAAGTGCAATAATATATTTAGATTGCAAAGTGAATGCTTATCACTTTAAAACAATAATTTATCGTATTTGCAAGCTTCATCTTTCGATTGTTAAATACTTGCAATAGTATTTCTTTCGAGTGTTAAGGGTGTAAACCCAATAACATTGATGAAAGCAACGCGGCATTACAGCGTTAAGAAGCACTTGAAAAATTTCGACAGGCTCTGCCAACGCCAGGGTGGCCGAGAGGTTAGGCAATCGCCCGGCATGCGAGGAACGCGGGTTCGATTCCCGCCTCTGGCGGTCATTTTTTCAAGTGCAATAATATTTTTAGATTGCAATGTGACCACAAATTTGCGGTTTTCGGATTTTTTCCTGTACTTGTGCTGTAACACCTTCATTTTTAGGGTTCCGTAGTCCGACAAGGAACCATTATAAGATCGTTCAGTCCGTCCGTCCTAGTATGTCACAGCAGAATATCTTCTACGTTTATTGACTGATTTGCATGTAACTTGTTTCGAGGATACTTCACATATAGATCTCATTTTTAAAAAATACGAAAAATTAAAATTGCTCCTTTTTAAGGGTACCTTCCCATACATGTAAAGGGGGGGGGGAGGGTGACTTATTTTTTTGAGTGCACCCCCTTGTGTAGGGTATCGTTGAAAAGGACTATGAAAATAAGGTAGGGTTTCGATACAACACTTTTTTATCAGCTTTACCATTCGCGAGATATAGCCCGCTAAAGTCGTTTACACGGTGTCCCCCCCCCCCCCCCCCCCCCTGAAAAAACCAAAGTCTTGGATCTATAAACTTCAAATCACTCACGTAAAGAAGGCGCGGAAACTCTTATTTAAAATTGTTTCGGATATCCAGTGATGAATACTTTTGAAATTATAAATAAAATAAAAATATATACTTTTTTTGCCTATACTGTCTAATGTTTTAAGATAACGCTACGGAACCCTTCGCGCGCGAGTCCGACTCGCACTTGGCCGGTTTTTGTCAAATTTAATTATTTTCATTTAGATCTACAAGAAGTACACTATAGGTTTTGATTCCCCTGCAAAATGTTAACTAAATCTCAAATGGTCTTCTTTGGATTTCATAGACTTAGATTCTTGATTTTTTTATAGCTTCAAGGGACCGCAGACGTAAGTATTTGATTTAACTTGATGCCTCCACGCGTTCCCAAATAAAAGACAGACGGACAAAAACTAACCCTATAAGGAATTTTTATATGTTGAGGTACAGAACCCTAAAAATAGTTTATATGAATATTAGTGTTATATTAAACAGAGTGACTGGTACTGAACCCGCCATAACACATGTAGAGAGGTCATTGGCTAATTAATGAACCTTACTTTCCCGATCTAAAGTTTTATGGTTTGGGAGATATGTCAATTTTTATATTTTACTACTTTATTGATTTTTTCCCAAAATTTTACTTTCATATTAAGCAATCATAACTTTTTTTCTTTTTTTATGACAGATTTTTTTCATTATATTTTGTTCATAATCATAAGCATTTGTGTTTAAAATACGTTAGGGCTTGCATCCAACTAGAGTAAAAAACAGATATTAGGCCTTAAAAAAATACTGGAAAATTAAACTTTGTGGTCGAATTCAACCGAAAATAATTTAAAAAGCAAGGTGTTTGGATAATTAATTCTACTCTAAGTTAGTTCCCTTCTTCTCTACAAACTTGTCATCTTTCCAACGGTACTAAATTTGGTTTGCTAGACTTTGCTAAACTAAGGACTTTTATCGGAGTTGAAAGCCTAGTTGCGTCAGTCCGGTTTAGCTCACCCAGACCCTTGAAAAAGTCCGGAATAGCTAATCCGGACGTGCGCAAGTGGGCCTTAATAATTTTATTAATAATAATAAGAAAAAGAACTTCGGATTTTAAATAATAATATTTTTCTTTAAATAACAAGTGTTATTTTTCTGATTAAATTAAAGGATTATGATTCTAGCTGCACTTATTATTTTCTAGTTAAAAATGCTTTATTAATAATTGTTTATTCTTTATAAACCGACTAGTAGTTCCCCGCGACTTCGCCCGCAAGAGCTGGATTTTCCATATAAACTTTCATCTCCCATTTCACCCCTTTAATGTATTTATATCACGACAAAATGTAGGCTATATCCTTTCCAGGGTCTTAAACTGTCTCCATACCAAATTTCATCTCAAACGGTATAGTGGTTTAAGCGTCAAGAGCTAACAGACAGACAGACAGACACACTTTCGCATTTATAATATTAGTATGGATATGGATTAAATTTAACCTATTTCTAAGAATTCAACCAACTCAAGCAGTCTTAGGAAAAGTAAACATAATAATCAAAATAATATAAAACGTACCGATATGCAAGCCCGCACACTGACACTAAATAAATTAATTTGAATTAAGCAATACAATTTGCCCCGATAAAACTAATCTTATCATAATTTGTGCTCGATGATTATTTGAGTTCTGACTTAACAATACTTAAATCGTTTGTATTGAATTGCATTTTTCACACTACCTACTCGGCAATATTCAATTACACATCAAGTAAACCTGACTTAAAGTGAGTCATTGCATCCCTAGGGACGTAATGTTGTACTTATGAAATTTAATTACGCCCTTAAGGTGGCAAAGTGATTTGAATTTCGAATAAGAGTTCGTAGACATTATCACACTAGCCAGCCCTGCACCAAAGAGAACATATTTGAAATTTGAACCTGGCAGCCAAGAATTTTAGCATGAATGGAATAAAAAAAAAGCGCGCGCTTCTAAAAAAAGATATAAATAAAGAAAAACAACCTAATGTATTTTAGGAATTTCAAACAATTTTTTTGTATAACTGTCGAGTGACGAAGTTTAAACCACCGGAATCTATTAGATGTAATTTACTGCCGAGAAAAGTCAAAGGATATATACTTATAGATAAAATAAGGTATTTGTAGTACATTTTTTTATTGCCTCATAGGATCTGTGAAATTGTATTCTCCTCGGGGATCAAGATGTCTTCATCTTGGGCGAGCTTAAATCCCTCGCTTCACTCAGGATTCTACTTTTAACTCCCTCGCTATGCTCGGGAATAAACACTAAACTCCCTCGCTGCGCTCGGGAGTTAACTCTCGAATCCTTTGTTACGCTCGAGATTCAAGATGACGCCCGTGACGTAAAACATCACTATACCCCCTTGGTGAATAATCTACTATTACCATGTATATACTTAAATTATTCAAGTTTATTCAACAGTTTACTTTCACGATTTTAATAATGACTCCATAGTGATTTTAAAGTTATTGGGCTTGATTCCAATGAGTCATGTCTTAGATTAAATTTAAGTTCGGTCTCCCTCTCTTTCTCTGCCAAACAAACGAAAAGAGACATACTATATTAATTTAGAAACGTCAAACTTTACAGCTGTTAGTTGCTATGGAAATTAGATAAATAAGTCAGCCTATTAGATCCCACTGCTGGGAAAAGGCCTCACCTCAACTATGAGGAGGAACGAGCCATACTTCACCACGCGGGCTCAGTGCGGATTGGTGGAGGGGTGTATGTAAGGCAAGTGACAAACCTTACTGTCAGAAGTTATCAAGCCGCCCTAGGGCCTCTGACTAGGCTTAACGACTAATACCACAGATATTAGCCGGGACCAACTGCTTAACGTGCCTTCCGAAGCACGGAGATGCTTGTCATGGACGTCACTTAAATGGTCGGAATGGTCACCCATCCAATCACGACCGCGCCGTGGGTTGCTTAACTTTTGGTATCACTACCAAAGCGCTGCCGCCACTGCGCCACAGACACCTCAAAAATTAGAATTATTAAAAGAAATTAGATAATCCATAGACAATTTAGTCGGTCATTCGATGATGTCTAAAGTTAGAGAGATTACGCAAAAACTTGTAAAAATACATAGTAAATCTCATCACTTAATTTGTCTTTGTAAATTATTGTAGTGTGTCTCTTAGTTGGAATTGAGTCCGTTGATGGCCATACCCTTTGAACACGAAGATTGCTGAAGCTCACACCCTGTATTATATAATGTTTGTATCTTTTTGTCATATGATACGTGTTTAGGTTCGGCACATTCATGACCCGTTTCCATCTGCAGGCGGCCAATTTGCCTCGGTCGTGACCTCTTTCGAACTGGCATTCAAATATTCAATGAATGTCTGAGTGTGTATGATTTTTATGCGGACTAGCACTTTTCCGTTTATAGCTACAACTAAAAAGCATTTTTTTGTTGAATTAAAAAATGGTTAAAAGACATACAAACAGACATCGTACTGATTGGTAAGAGTATTTTTTTTGTTACGTACATAGTTTTTGCAGAACATAACCTATCTATAGCCTATCGAGCCTTTTAGAAACATTTTAGCAAACAACGATATATTTTAGCTTTACTCTTAGCATGACTGTAAGGTTATGTCAAACGTCAAGTACCTAAATCTTAAAGTAACCAAAGGTAAGTAAGAATCCCTTACTTTAGGTTACTTTGTCACCCAGTGGTATGGAAAGGAAAATCGGCTCAGAGACACAAAGTGTCATAAGCATAAAGGTTTGTTTTTCTAATTGAGCAATCAGCTCAGAAAGTGTGTCTTAAATATTAATAATTTTTATCTAATTGAGCAATTTGTACAAGTAGCATTCAGTTTAGGATAATAAGGGTCATGGCACACATATCAACTCGGACAGAGAGCGTCACCGTATCCCCTTTCGCCTTGCTGTCAAATAGGCGTTAACATAACGTACGTAACCAAAGCTGATCAACAGCTTCGGTCGACTCGGCTACGTCAGGGCGACACCGCGCTTACGGCTCGCCGACCGCTGTTTGACATGGCAGACACCAGATCATTTTGAATCCGAGCGTAAAGTGTAGTGCTTGGTTATATCCCGTTTCACATTACGCGAGATGGCTATCATAGCCATAGCACTGGATAAAGAGGAATAAGAAAATATAAAGAAACGAAGAAAAGGTGGACGAAGAGACGTAAGCTCGGGTACGGAGCGACGTAAGCGCACGGACGACAAGCCGTAAACGCGGGGACCGCTAGTTGACCGACCCGCAAAGCGGTTCGTGAGTTGGTCCCGAGGCGAGACGATTACGTTACGATTCCGATTAGTGTGCGTTGCAGTACAGACTTTCATACAATGAATACTAAAAGCTCGAGTTGATACGTTTACGTTCCGTTTACGAGTTGATAAGTGTGATGTATAGCATTCAGGTACTTTAAGTTAAAGCAACTAGTAATAAACTATAGAGTAGCACGGAATAGTGGTGGTGTCATTCCGGATTCATAGCTGTTGACATCTATTTTATGAAGCCACGGACCTCCCGCGCGGGCCGTCAAATATTCAGTTGGACTACAGACATAATAGAACTAGTTTCAGCAGGATTATTGAAATGACTTTAAGGTTCAGTTATAATAGCAAAAAATACTTACTCATGGGTGTGCCAACGAAGTTGCGCCTTATATTGCGAATTAAGGTACGAGTACTAGTCCGTGATGGCATTCTGAGGCTGCCGCGGGAAGTGAAACTGCAGCCAGCGACTGTGATTGACTGCATTGTTGCTTGCAGTCGTGGTTACCGTCATGACGCGGCTGCAAATGCATGGAAGAATGCCTCGGTCAGTCGCACTCTAAAGTCACTGCGCACCGCTGCTGCAGTGACAACGCAATGTTGTCTATTTTTTTTTGTCGACGATTTGATTTACTTTTATAGAGAACTAGCTGTTGCCCGCGACTTCGCCCGCGTAAACTACTATTTCTGTATCCTACAGGAACTGTGTTATTTTTTCGAGATAAAAAGTAGCCTATATAATAACATATTCCAGAATAGTAGAATATAGTAGAATATATAGTAGAATAACATATTCCAGACTATAATCTATCTCTGTGCCAAATTTCATCCATATCCGTTCAGTAGTTTTTGCGTGAAGAAGTAACAAACATACACACTCACACACTCACAAACTTTCGCATTTATAATATTAGTGGGATAATAATAAAATAAAAACTCAATAAAGTTCATTTATTTCTGCATATAGACCCAATAAAGAGCACTTATACACGTCCCAATCTTAACCCTACCACTGCTTCGGGCTTCGGGCATTGTGGGCTAGTACTAATAAACATTTTGGTACGTTAAGACGAGAAAAGATAGGTACCAACCAAATTCTTCTGTCACACATAAAACGGCTTAGGACCGTCAAAATAAAGAAATAGATGTGATTATTTTGTTTAAAAACAACAAAAAATATAAAATAATACTTTTTTATTTATATGATGATAAATTATTGTTTTTAGGTGATAAGCATTCACTTTGCAATCTAAATATATTATTGCACTTGAAAAAATGACCGCCAGAGGCGGGAATCAAACCCGCGCTCCTCGCATGCCGGGCGATTGCCTAACCTCTCGGCCACCCTGGCGTTGGCAGAGCCTGTCGAAATTTTCAAGTGCTTCTTAACGCTGTAATGCCGCGTTGCTTTTATCAATGTTATTGGGATTACACCCTCAACACTCGAAAGAAATACTATTGCAAGTATTTAACAATCGAAAGATGAAGCTTGCAAATACGATAAATTATTGTTTTTAAGTAATAAGCATTCATGAGTTGAGGGTGTAATCCCAATAACATTGATAAAAGCAACGCGGCATTACAGCGTTAAGAAGCACTTGAAAATTTCGACAGGCTCTGCCAACGCCAGGGTGGCCGAGAGGTTAGGCAATCGCCCGGCATGCGAGGAACGCGGGTTCGATTCCCGCCTCTGGCGGTCATTTTTTCAAGTGCAATAATATATTTATATGGTGGTTAAACAAAATATGACCTATTACCGATACTGATTGCGAAGACAAGAAATGTGCATTGTCTCCGAGGTAGCCAAGTAATTAACAAATGTAAATCGTAATTGTGGATCACATATTTATTAAATACTGGGCTACCTCGGAGACAGACCAGGATTACTGCCTAAAGTCTCCATTGTACTACAGACGAGGAGAGTAATAGTTGAATAGAATAATATAGTTAGTTCAGGAACATTACAGTTGTGACGATGTTTCATAAACCACAACTTTACGTATATCATTGGCCTTATGTCCAAACTCATTTTGCATTATTGCGTATAAATATAAACCAGTCTGGACTGGAATGAGCATGACGTTGAGTTTTAACGAGTCGAGATGTAAGTTTACAAATTGTAGTTGTACAAATTCCAATAATTCAGTACCTATAGGTATTATAGTCCAACCGCTTCTCTGAGACCTCGCCTGCGGGGTACAAGGGTGCGGTAGTAAGAATATAAAAAGCAATAGAAACTAAAATGTTTCTCATATCTATTTGTGTAGTTTCACTCAGCGTCGCAGCAGAGAAAACGGTGCAACCAGTCTCAAAACACACTATGTTATAATACTGTTTTTTTGTTCTGCTGAAGCAGAGCCTTGCGAGAATGAATGATGATGGTCCATCAATTTTAATAGTAGATTATTCACCGAGGGGATAAAGCGATGTCTTACGTCACGGGCGTCATCTTGAATCTCGAGCGTAATGAAGGATTCGAGAGTTAACTCCCGAGCGCAGCGAGGGAGTTTGGTGTTTACTCCCGAGCATAGCGAGGGAGTTAAAAGTAGAATCCTGAGTGGAGCGAGGGATTTAAGCTCGCCCAAGACCAGGACATCTATATCCCCGAGGAGAATACTCTGCTTTTCACACTTCCTATGAGGCAATAAAAAAATGTACTACAAAAAACTTATTTTATCTATAAGTAGGTTTCTTTGACTTATCTGGCAGTAAATTATTATTATTAACAATACCAGCAGCATTACATCTAATGGACTCCGGTGTCATAAACTTCGTCACTCGACAGAAAAACATTGTTTGTAATTTCTTAAAATACATAGGGTTTTTCTTTATTTATTTCTTTTTTTAGAAGCGCGACCTTTTTTTTATTCCATTCGTGGTAAAATTCTTGGCTGCCAGGTTCAAATTTCAAATATGTTCTCTTTGGTGCGGGACGGGTAGTGTGATCATGCCTACTAACTCTTATTCGAAATTCAAATCATTTTGCCTCTCTAGGGGCGTAATGAAATTACATACAACATTACGTTCCTAGGGATGAACATTGCCGAGTGGGTAGTGTGAAAATATATAAAACTGATAATGACTGACTGACATATCAACGCACGTCCCAAACCGCTGGGTCTAGTGACTTATAATTTGGCAGATAACAATATGAGGTTTAAGGGGGCACTGAGAAAGGCTTTTCGGAAATTCCTCTAAGGGGGTAAAAATGGAGAGGGCCCCCCCTCTCCATTTGTATGGGGGGCAAGTTTGTATGAAACCTTTGGAGCTAAATCGGTATTTAGCTAATTGGTTAGAAATTAACAATGATGTGTTTTTGAAAATTCAACCTCTAAGAAGATGAAATTAGTCGCGGGCAACCGCTAGTTTCATATAAAAAAGTTGTCAACTGCTGTACTTACTACATAGGCTCCTCAATCAATTACCTAATGAGACCTAAAGAGATTGGTTCTGTGCCTATATCCAGCGCGATTCTGCAATCTTAGTAAATTTTTTCGGTCATCTGGTGGGCATCTATGCTGCGTTATAAGCGAGGGTTCTCTATTCCAGTTTTCTCAATTTTAGTTTATGCGCAATGCCACTTAAGCATTTTAATCCGCGGACAAGTAACGTTAGTTTTAAATGTTTTCTACAATTCATTCGCTGCTGCTGTAAGATCGCCTTCTTTGCTAATATGTTCTAAGTAAATATTATGTATGACTGCCTCGTTGGTCTAGTGGTCAGCACGCTGGGTACTATCCATGAGGGCCAGGGCTCGAATCCTTGCTCCGGCCGAAAGTGTTGGGTTTTTCTGTATTGAAATAACTCAGGTATAGAGCTCCGGAGTCAGAAAGTTGGTGGTGTTAACACGCCCATGCCTCGGAAAGCACGTTAAGCCGTTGGTCCTACGCCTGATCACTCTATGGTCATGTCGGACTGCCGTTACACCAAATTATGAGAGTGAAAGAACAGAAAGTGAACCTGTGTATTGCGCACACACTTGTGCACTATAATATCTCCCGTGCAGTCGGTTGATTTCTATTGAGATTGGCCAATGTAGTCGAAGTTCGGCTACGAGGACATTATGTCTGTAATGTAAATTACATTTATCTATCTAATCCATCGGAGAGTGGGAGTGCCAGAACCTTCTGGGTGAGCTCGCTCCACCGTTGACACTGTCTACGCCACGACTGGCTTAATCTAGAGTCAAGAGCAAACCCATTTCAAATATATAAAAAAATCTGTTGATTCCGTAAAAATACTCCAAGTTTACCTTCCTAATGACTCGTTGCTTATGGTCAACCTTAGTTTTTTCTATTTTTTAGGTAAGGGTAGTTTAAAAATAATTATGATTATTTTCTTTAAAACAACAATAGAATAGATAGATAGATAGATACTCTTTATTGCACACCACACACAGTATCAATAGAATCTTATAACGATTCGTCTACTTTGCCATCAGTTTCGGCTGAATTTCCCGTGCAGTGAAATATTTTGTCAAAGAGACTTCCTATTGAAAATTTTTAGGCAAATTACGTGACACCCGAAGGCTTCGCTTGTTTGACCGGTAAACCGGAACAATTTGATTAACGCGATTTGCTGAGCGCACAACGCTTATTAGGGGTTGTGTAGACAACATTTTTGTGTAGTGTACATAAATATTGTACCATAAATATTTATTTTACAAACAAATACGTACTGCCCTAGATATCACAGAACATAAGGTCCTAAGTAACAAGTAGAGTAAAAAGTAAAGCTAGCCGACATAGATCCCACAGCTAGGCAAAGGCCCCATTTCAACTATGAGAACGTACCAGTCATACTTCACCACGCGGGCTCAGTACAGATTGGTGAAGCGGTGTCTCTTGTCTTACAAGTGACAACCCTTTTCAGATGTTATCAAGCCGCTCTAGGGCCTCCGACTAGGCTTAACGACTAATATCAACTAGATATTATCGATATCAACGAGATATTAGCTGGGATCAACTGCTTAACGTGCCTTCCGAAGCACGGAGGTGGTACGTGGTGTAAGGTCACCTATGCAATCACGACCCCGCCGTAGGTTGCTTAACTAACAAAGCGCTGCCACCACTGCGCCACAAGCCAACCTAAGAGACAAGAAGAAACAAAATTACATATTCAAAAATCGGATGTAATAAAAAAATTAATTAAAAAAAAAGTACTTAAAAAGTTCAAAATAATATGTTTATAACACACTAGTGGTTCCCCGCGACTTCGCCCGCAAGAGTTGGATTTTCCATATAAACTTTTATCCCCCATATCACCCCCTAAATGTAGCCTATGTCCTTTCCAGGGTCTCAAACTGTCTCCATACCAAATCTCATCTCAATCTGTTAAGTGGTTTAAGTGTCAAGAGGTAACAGACAGACAGACAGACAGACACACAGGCATTTATAATATTAGTATGGATTGAGAACAAAATAACCTTAAAAATAATCATCTACATATTAAATCTACCTTTCATATCTAATTGTATAAGTGTTCCTTTTAAGGAACAGTAGGGATCTGGGTTAACTGAGCTTGCTGCATTGAGTTGCAATTTGGTCCCGGCTAATATCTGTGGTATTAGTCGTTAAGCCTAGTCAGAGGCCCTAGGGCGGTTTGATAACTTCTGACAGTAAGGTTTGTCACTTGCCTTACATACACCTCTCCACCAATCCGCACTGAGCCCGCGTGGTGAAGTATGGCTCGTTCCTCCTCATAGTTGAGGTGAGGCCTTTTCCCAGCAGTGGGATCTAATAGGCTGACTTATAATGACTATTATAACATTTCTTACAATAATATTGTATGTAAGGTAATCCCACCTTAGAGCCCCGATTTGGCCGATATTTGCTGATGATAACCGCAAATAAACTCCTTAAGTAACTAAGTTAATAATGCGGACATAATACAATTTGTGTATTATCCTACCGAATTGCGACTTCGGAGACCAATCTCAATATCTATCATCTCGATGTTCTAGGTAGTGCACAAGACGTGTGTGCAGTTAGGATGTGACAAATAGGATGGTTGGTGTAAAAAGTGCTTTATTACATTTTTTTTTATTTATTACAAATAAGTAACATAAAATAAAATCTGCCAAACTGCGCAAGCACTTTGTCGGCAGGTGTTCTCGTTTCTATAACTATCCCAAGATATAGGTATCTGAACTAGGAATTCTTATACAATAAATATAGATATCAGATGAAGATAGGTATTACACTGTGACATTACTTACATTCAATAAAAGCTTGTAAATAAGCGGCTACAGACAAAGTGAAAAGTAGTGCTTTTTAGCATATATTTAAGACTATTCTTAGACGAAATATCCTTCAATACTTTCTCTTTCATCGCCGTTTCAGAAACTGCTGCGGTGGGTGAACAGGTGCACTCTCTATTTTTTTCACTCTCATAGTTCGGTGAGACGGCCATCTGACATCATAAAAATCCAGGAACAAATGGCCGACTCGGGTCTCATACCCGGGACTCCATGATGGAGAGAAGCTTGCCTGCCGATCATTTTTTTTACATTAAACTCATACAAAACGTATTCGTAACGTCCTTTATATACGTTTATAATTATGGGACCCGTTGTTCATGACATCACACTTTCATCATCTGCAGAAACCCTTACGTGCATACCGGCTGGCTGATTAAAATAGATTTTTGTCTACAAATGGTGGTAAAATGTTACAATGTAGCACAATTTTGTTAGCAAAAACTGTCCTTGGCCTGAAACGCGCGCCACTTGCATTTACAATTTGAAAATACAGTCAGCCGTAAAAAAATGCTGCTTGAAAGTAAAGTCGGCCTCGAAATAATGTTTTTGGTTTTCATAATCATATCAACGTGAACACAAAGTATATTGTATAGTTTCAAGGAGTGATAGGCCTGAATTTAAAATTTATTTGAAACAATGTTCACTTTGAATTATTATTTTTAAATGATAAGCATTATTGAACTTTGCTATAAAAATTACCACCTGACAGTCGGCCAAACCAGTCGAAATTTTCAAGTGCTTCTTAACCTGTCAAACCCGCAAAAATAAGTTCCGTGGGTGGGTGGTTCCGTAAAGATTTTATAATATTACGGCGCGTTGCTTTTATCAATGTAACTCTCAACTGACTAATTACACACTTTTTAATTTGTAAATAAACAAAATACGACTCTGATCTCCTTTGCTCAAAGGTTAAAATTCAAGTTAATATGAAAACTGTTAACATCAAAGTACTTATATTGCAAGTTTATTAAAGCAATCAACTTCACAATTTTATACGTATCGTGAAGTTTATCGATTAAATAAGTTGTTGCTAATACAAGTTTAATCAAGTGAAAATCGTTTCCCAAGAAACTGTGGGGCTATGTCGGCGTAAACTTAATACTTTGAACATAATTAGAGCTATTTGAAGTTAATTCCAACGGTTAAAATATTTTGCATAGTTTTAATGACAGCTTATTTCTTAAATAATTTTTTGAATCTCTATTTTTTAAGCTGAACATTAGTTGTTGACATTTTTGTTAAGAATATTTAAAATTACCTATTAGTAAGTTTTAGGGTTCCGTACCAAAAGGGCTAAAACGGGACCTTAGTACTAAGACACCGTTCTCCGCTGGTCTGTCTATCACCAGGCTTTATTTATCATGAACCGTGATATCTAGAGTGGAATTTCTCATAGATGATGTAATTCTGTTGCCACTATAACGCTAAATACTAAAAACAGAATTAAATTAATATTTAAAAAGGACTTCCACAAATCAAATGTATTTTTTTATAGTTTTTAAAACTAAATTAAAAGTTTTTATATAGTATCTATTGTTGTATAGATCATAGTTAGAGATCCTTCGTGCGACTCGCACTTGGCCGGTTTTTGTTACTTTTTCCAAAGCTGTTATATTAAAGTAGATGCAATTGATAACATATTTTCTAGTTATAAAATGATTCATAAATGTTTCTATTTATTGTTACATACAATATAATCAGGGATAAGGATGCCCAAATTTTACAGTCAGCAGCACGTCAGTTTACCCATTTGAACAACGTAACCAGCTTTTACTATGTAAAGAATAGAGACGGTTTCAAGGTCAAAGTGGGGTAGTCTGATGATGCCGTGTGTACTTGTAATTTTCCTTTATAATTAGTTCTGCATCTTTATTTTTATTGTGCGATTTAAAATATCTATCTATCTATACTTATATAAAAAGCTAAATAAATATCAAAATGTTATCCACTAATCGTAAATATCAAAATCAAATCCGATTACCATTTCTCAAAAGTGCATAACGACTACGATCATAGCCGCGGCCCATAACCGTAGCAGCCGTAGCCTGTTGCGCATAGCACAGCCTACGGTCGTAGTCGCCAGTGATCCCGCGCGCGTCACGCTTCGCGCCCGTCTTCGCTCGCCCGTGCCCTACTTTAAGAGTACTCTTGTGTTTCCGATAGTTCGAATTCAAATGAATGGAGCGGATTTCGGCTGGTCTATAATGAATACACCTTGTTGCCTTTTTGAGCGGGTAAGTTTTATTGTACAAGAGGTTTGGATAGGGATAGTAAAAAAGGAGCGTGCTAGTGTAAAGTGTACCTTTTAAAAATATATATTTTGTCAAGTGCTCTGCTTGTATAGTATAAAAATATTTTATTTCCTATTTAATCTGATAAAGAAAAAAAACTGAGTGCCAAAAAATATTAAAAACTTCAAATTTTTATACTAGAATTTACAGGAACAAGACAAAATTATGTCTATACGCAATATTTTTTAAACGGGACATGCGGGAAATAATAAATTGTATTAAATATAGGAATCTGAAACGGGCATTTTTGTTATTTCATAAATTAAAAATAATATTTTTATGTTATGTGTTTATGTTTTGTATGCAGTAAAAAGTAATTTTAACTATTTCAAACACAAAAAAATTGGCACATACATACAGGGTTTTTTATTCGAAGTACAGAACCCAACGAATAATTAATACACAAAATTCCAGTCTAAAAACTTTGTAAAACTCAACAAACGTAATCTTTTATATTTCATAGTAATTTTCGCACGCTATTTTTGCTTTCAAAAGCTTGGGCGTATTAAAAATAGCAATGTTAGACAGTTAATCGATATTTCTATCGAATTTCATTCTTTAGTAAACCAAACATGGAAAAATACAAAATCACATAGTCTTCTACGAATACAAAAGTTTTAATTATTTATAAATACTTTAATGTCGCCATCACCCTCGTTAGCCAAATTAAACACCTAACTAATATTTTAGATTAAGAAATTTAAAACAAAATGTGCATACAACATGGTTAAAATAAGTGGAAATACAGTATTCACCATAATGTAGCATGCAATTGGCATGAAAAATTTGCTGCTATACTATTTACCAGCGCGTTGTATTTTTCATATGTAAAGAACGAAATGGTTAGGTAATTTAATTTTTTTTTTCAATCACACCAATTACCTAACCCCAAACTAAGCGTGAGCTTGTGCTATGGTGACTAGGATAACGGATAGAAATACTTAAATACATATAAACATCCATGACTTAGGTACAAATGCTCGTGCTCAACACACAAACATTACAATATTTATAAATTAGAATACAATGACTCTAAATTTAAATAATTGTGTCCGTATTAGTAGTAACAGTAATAATTACGCTTTTATGTAGATAACACTAAGGTATAAATATTCAAACGCCCGTGTTTCAAAATAAAATCTTATCGAATATAAAGAAAACGTTGCTAAGACATGTTTCCACAGCATGCGTATTTTCTCCATGTGGCAAGCACTTAATGTAATTGCAAATTCAAAATGCTCTCGCAAAATATTTGACTTGATTACAAAATATAGTACTTAAAACTATGACCACCCTTTACGTACTCCATTTTGAAAAACATGATTTATTACTCTACTTTCCTTTAGAAGACTTGAGCAATATTCATTATGACAATAAGTAGCGCTCGTTTTACAAAGGTTTCTGAGAAAACATTTACTAAAGACAGTGTTCAAAGCAAAAGTATTATTAAACACGATCTCGCTATTACAATAAATATCTTCTTGCAAATTAATGCTATAACTGGGTTTTGTTTCAAAGTTACAGTACGATTCTCGAAGTAATATTAATGGTGTGGCGATGTGAATAGCTTTGATGAATACGTTTTATTTTGATAATTGATGAGTAAGCTATTCAGATAATAAGTTTCTTCTTTTAAAATATAAACCCATATTCATTGTTCCCAGAGGTTCACGATTCTATTTTTCTTCTTTTCCTACCGGGTCTATGAACAGTTTCAATAATGTTTTAAATGTTCATACATGAATTCCCAGCGGGTCCATATGATTTTCCAAAAGTACAGTCAGTAGAAACAAATTTTTCAGTCAGTCAGTAGAAAAACAAGTTTTAGGTGAAATTTTCATGATTTTTAATGGTTTTTCCTGTCTTCGTACATAAAACAGCTCTACTATCATGTTTTTTACTCATCTGATTAAAAGTAAACACTTTTGTTCACATTTGCTTCCAAAGTTTGAACAGTGGTCCCCAGGACAGATTGTGCATTATTTTATTGCATAGAAATATTATACACTTATCCCTTAGCCAAGCTTTATTGCTGACTGTATCAAACATTTTCATGGGCCCAACAGGAAAGAAAAAAAAATGTTAAAAAGTCGTGGACACGTTTGGGAACTCAAGTATGAATTTTCATTTTTTGAGAACAATAGACCATGGACCTTAGGGAACAACCCATAAATAGGGTTTACTAGCGATTCCCCGCGCCTTTGCCCGCGCTACTTTCGAATGTTCCTACGAATTTCCACTTCCATTTTCAACTTTTTTCAGGATGATTTCTGAAATAAAAACTACCCTATGTCCTTCCCCGGGAATAAACTATCTCTTTACTAAGATTTTCAAAATCGGTTCAACTTATGTACTGAACAAAGTACATAAGTTGAACCGATTTTGAAAGTCTCGTGTTTGGCTTCAGAATGATAAATACAAACTAAATATCAAAACATTCTGAGAATTAATTTTTCAAGCTCTTTCACTTTTAAAGTATTATAATTATCAGCCAGTATTTGAAATTATTTGTAACCTATTATTCATTAAAAAAAACCTGAGGCTGAAGTTTCAGTCAATCCTGTGTAATTGCAAGATTTTATGCAATATGGCATTAAAATCATTTTTTCAAATTTAGGATTCAAGGTCTATGCATCTAGGTACCCTATGGGTTTGGGTCCCCATGCGAAGGTTAAAAAATAAGAGAAAGAGTTCCGTATTCCGTATAAAATAAAGTGTTCCGTATTTCCTTTATAGGTACGACAAAACAAAATTGCATGCTGTCAATCCGCATGTTTTTGTAGCTGACAGTATCGTTTCAAGTGTCTGTGACATTTTTCAATACACCCTCTACAAATCGACCGGGTTCCACAAAATGAGTTAAATATCATTTTGAAACTATTTCGCCAGGTACATGAGAACGATCGATAGAAGTTCTATAGTACAAAGCATGGCGTGACAATAGCGAAAACTTAATAGGTACCTACTCCGTAATAGATTAGCTTGGCGGTAGTCAAGGTGAATTCCTTGGAAGTTCAGCATTAGGTAGTATTGTTACTACGCGCTTAAAGATTTCTGTCCACAATGAGAACTTTAATAAAGTTTCGTTTCAAAAGCAAACGTGAACTGAAAAGAATAGTAATTTTTGCAGTGACTATAATTCACCTAGTATTTGGACCATAGTGACCAAGTTACCCGTCGTGTGGGCTTCCTCGATCCGGAAGTTCTTCAAGGAGAAACTTCGTGAAATATGAAAAATGAGACAGGAGGAAGAAAGTTCTTTATGAAATAATAGTAGGTGATTTTTAGCTTTGCTGAACAGTGCAGGATTTATAACGTCATTATATACTAACGTGATATATAATCCGTCTCTTTTTTGAAGGAGAAGGTACCATCGAGTTTATGCCTTCTACCTTGTACTATGATTTATTCTGTGCTTCTACTTTGTATAGTTTTAAAGTAACTTTAAAACATTTTTGTACATATTTTTGCACTTGAAATAATGACTACCAGAGGCGGGAATCGAACCCGCGTTCCTCGCATACCGGGCGATTGCTTAACCACCCTGGCGTTGGCAGAGCCTGTCGAAATTTTCAAGTGCTTCTTAACGCTATAATGCCGCGTTGCTTTCATCAATGTTATTGAGATTACACCCTTAACACTCGAAAGAAATAATATTGCAATTATTTAACAATCGAAAGATGAAGCTTGCAAATACGATAAATTATTGTTTTTAAGTGATAAGCATTCACTTTGCAATCTAAATATATTTTTGCACTTGAAAAAATGACTATCAGAGGCGGGAATCGAACCCGCGTTTTTTCAAGTGCAAAAGTATATTTAGATTGCAAAGTGAATGCTTATCACTTAAAAACAATAATTTATTTTTGCATTATTAACATATATCAATATTGTCTAATAATAATAAACCTTCAGACGTATGAAATATAAAGAAAAGCTCTCTTAGTTCTACCAGTGCTAATAGCTTTTGTTCCTGAATTTCCTAATTATATTAAAACGAAAATAAACAAAACGTTCACACGGCAGACTAGTTAAATATTATGACAACGATCTACTAAGAAGTGGAAACAAGACAGCAAATAAACGAAGTTAAAGCTAACAAGAGTCGCTTTGTAAATGCAGACTTACACCCTTACTACTAATGAATTTGCCACTGCAACATCACTCGTATAAATATGAGAATGCTAATTTGGAATTAAAGACAGATAGGTGACATGACATAGGGAAGATAAAAATTTCAAATTTCTTGCGGACCTCGCTCGGCAGGGGCCCACTAAAAATCAGCGCCAGGGCCGCCTGGCTTAAACTGAGTGAGTCCCCTTGATTTGGACATTACAGACACACAAAGGTACTGTTTGGCTAGCGTTGACTGTTATTGATTTATCTGTGTGGTTTTTATTTTGTATTGTTTTTTTTTTGTTATCTTTGTCATTTTGTTTTTTTTTTGTAATTCTTTACGATGTTTGTTAGATGTCCCAAATTATTAAATGCTACTTTCTTTCTTTCAAATTTGTCTTCTCATATTTATTCACGTGTATATGAGGGTCATAATCATTATTAGTAAAGGGGTTTCAATGACATTCTCAATTATTTCGAGTAGTCAGTACCGAAAAAGCCGAATAGATCTACGAGTATACGGCAAACTCTATTACTGTTAATTAATATTTTGACAATAATTCTCCTGCGATATATTTTCGTACAGCATGAAGTGCTTCCGACTGTACATAGCACAGGGCCTGGATAAGTGGCGTAGGATCCAATCGTCGGCCGTCAGTGCCAGAGCAATATCTCATTTTGCCGCGTCAGATTCGCTCCGGTCAATCCAGACGTTACAGAAAAGGGCTGGCTATTTTTTGTGTATAATATATAATAATACATCTTTATTTCAGGTTCGTAATCCATAGTTAAAAAGTATATTAAAGTACAATAATAAAAACATGAATAAGAATCGTGTGAAATTGTATAACCTTAAAGTCTTCGTTGCTCTACCTATAAGTTCGCCCATAATTGAAAGCTGAAAGAGCTGTGGTCCCTTTCTTTTATTCATATATTTTATTTATTTATTTATTTCAGGCTACAAATTACGGACGTAACACAGGCCCATAGTATAGATACCTTATAGACTAACATACATACAAAATATTATAAAAGATATAAACAACCAATTAATTTACACGTAAGAAGGTCGATGACGTGTTTTTATTCGTGGTGTCGCGTAGCCTTCCGCCAAAACGACGGAACACGACGCCCTTTGGCCAAAACTCTTCCTTCATTACGGTTGCCATCTTCTTAGTCGGAATTCTAATTACAAACAAATTGAAGTTCACGCTGCGACTAGATTCCAACTTGACGACCCGTAGGGTAAGGTTGGTCTTCTTCTGCTACTCTATGACCTGCTCAGCCTGTACGGTGTAGTGCAGGCGAGAAAAATACAGCTGCGTCGTCGAAATAGCAGGACGCAGCAGCATGTTCGGTCTGGAGAGTGTAGTCCCGCATAGATTGCGGCTGGTGGGCTTCATCTTCTTGCGCTCTACTGTGGTGAAGCCGTCCGCATCGGGCTCCCCTATACGAGAAGCTTTCGGCGCAGCACTATGAGCAATATCAATTCCCGAAGGCCTACCGCCTTATAGTTTTCAGAAATGCAATAACTTTCAATCTGACGTCTGGAAAGCATTAATAGCTTTCAAAATGATGAAAACATGTAATTCATAAGTCATAGTGGGTAGATTCGTTTTAATATTATTTGTTATAAGTCATTGTAGGTGGATTCGTTTTATTTGCAATCGCAATTGTAGTAGCTTTCAAAGTAGGCGGTTGGTCTTATATTATTTCCTTAAATACATTTTCACGAAAAATGATAATAGAATACCTACTTATTATCAGCTATTTCAAATCTTTTTACGATTTTCAAGTCATCATTATCCTTGTGTTTACTACAATATTTTGATTTGTTTGTGTACCCTATTGATACTACGCCGCGCACACTCACACGCATACCTGCCTTATTTTTATTTGTTTAAAACGTACCGTGAGAACCCCGACGATCGAGTCGACATCGAGACGTTCCCTATGACACATGTACTAGACTGACCAGAGCGCTTTCGCCGCGTGTGTATCCTGTGAAGCTCCTTACAGACATTTCGAGTGATTGTGGCCTGTGAAGTGATACCTGAACTCTGAAAGCTGTTCCGGCAAGTACCTAGCTATAAGTGCTCAGACCTGACTGATTTTCCACCTATCATTGTCGCCCTCAACGTGTAATCCACTGCCTACACTCTTAAACATTTTGGTAGCAGAGCGTAGTTTTTTTATTAGAACTTATTAGTAACGTAATTTGTTTAATTGAGAGTTATTTATTTGCTACTTTCCTTTGTAATTTGAAGAAAACGTCTCGTCATAAACCTAACCTATTTACAGTAAATTCCTTAATAACATTCGAGTACAACCCCTTTTACATAAGTGTCGATTAAATCGATTAGCGCGTTAATTACCTACCCTTTGAGTGCAAGTGAGGTGCGCGAGCGCTTTGTTTCCCTATTGATCACGCCATTACCGCGTGACCGCGTGCGAGTTGTTTACGAGTTACGTTTGCTATACCCGGTGCATCTGTGCCGTCCCTTACTATTTGTTCCTTTACGCATCCTATTGGAATCTTTTGTGAGTTTAATTTACCTACCTTGTTTCTTGCGATTTAAAGTAAATAAAATGTCGGATACCGAAACCGGCAACGAGACCGTAAGGGCCGTACTTTACACGGATACAGCTGAATACCGTGAAGCTATAGGTGAACTCCGTTATATTAGTGACTGGGTTGATGATTCCCACCGAGTTCTTGAGACCTTTTCCTCCAATCGTATGCCAGCGCGTCTTTCCGACCTGCCACTTATGTGCGATAAGTTTTCTGCCGCTTGTTCCAAGCTGTTAGGTAATCTCGATCCTGCGATTTATGAACAAGAATATGTACAAGTTAAGAACGAGATGCGCGTAGTAAGGGACAAAGTAGACGACTTAAAAATTAAGTTTGACGTAATACGACCTCACCAATTTGAGACGTCCCGTACTAGCACCCCCTTCAAGGAGAATTAATCTCTGGCTATTGATAACCCGGCTAGTAAATTGCCTGACCTACCTATACCTAAGTTTGATGGCCGCCCCTATAGTTGGATCAGTTTTATAGACCAGTTTGATTGCGTGGTGGACAACCAGCCTACCCTTACCCTGACTTTGAAGCTACACTATTTAGTGGGAGCCTTATCGGATGAACCTCGTCGATTGATACAACACCTCAAGATTGAGGCGGGCAATTACACCGTGGCCCGTGACCTCCTAAAACGTAGGTACCATGACCTTCGTGTTTTAGCGGATACCCACATAGCTCAAATAATGATGCTCCCTATTATAACGCCTAACTTTCCGGGTTACGTGTGTCGTTCCTGAACCCCCTGCTTTCGACTTATCGATGCTTAGAAAGATTGGAACTTCCTGTTAAACATTGGTCGTACCTATTAGTTCACTTATGCCTTGCTAAACTGCCTTCACAGTTAAAATCGAGATTTGAACGTCGTTATGGCGATAATCCTAATCACCTCCCTCCCTCACTTTTGATCATCTTATTACCTTTCTTGAGGATGAATGTAGGCACCACGACAATGTAGGTAGTGCTTCTGTTGTTGACACTACTACCCCCCCCCCCCCTACTGTGAGCTCCCCTCGTTTGCCTAAACCTAACGCGCGTTCCCCACCTCCTGCGAGAGCCTTTGTTACTTTTGCGACGACATCTAAATGTCACCTTTGTAATAGTACTTCGCATTACTTACGCGAGTGTCCCGATTTTATTCGCCTTCCTACACGTCAACGTGTTACTTTTGTAAAAGAAGCCCGACTGTGCTATCTATGCTTGGATAAACACTCCATATCCCAATGCACGCGAAATTATCGCTGCCGCACGTGCCGCCGTTCCAGTCATCACACGTCACTGTGTTATGATGACTCCTCTCCTGTGAATTACGATCGCGAGCGCTCATACCGAGACGTCGCGGCCTTAGCTTCTAACCAACCGCGGAAATCTCCACAAAGTCACTTAACGGACCGTGTGTCACCCCCACGTACTAATTGGCACCGTGTTCGTACCCCGCCCCCTCGTGATTCCCGTAGAGCATCACCTCCCCGTTCGGGCGGGCTATCCCCACCTGCACCCAGCGGTAACCGTACTTATATAGCCCCTCTAGGTCAAAGAACCCAGGCTGAACGTGCATTTTATCATAAGTACAATGAGGCCCCACAATTCTGACTAGATAGCCCCCCTTCCATACCCGCTTTTACATCTTTACCTCGCAATTCTCTCGTTCTTTTACCTATGGCCTTGATTCATGTTACGAGGGTCAAACTGAAAGTTCTTAGAAAATCAAAAACTGATTACATTAGCCAGTTATTAGTTTTATTATATCTTTTCAAAATATTGTCCATTGACGTCAATACACCGCTGCATGCGATGGAACCACTGGGAAAAGCACTTTGCCCACTCGTCCTTAGGGGTCTCTTCAATGGCATCGCGATACGCAGCCACCGCTTCTTCAGCATTCATAAACCGCTTACCTTTAAGTTTTTCTTTAATTTTTGGAAATAAATAAAAATCACAAGGCGCGAGGTCGGGGCTATACGGCGGGTGACCCAGTAATTCAACGTTTGATGTCGCCAAATAGTCGATCGTTCGCTTGGCGGTGTGCGACGAGGCGTTGTCGTGGTGAAGGAGGATCCTACTGCGAGGTCGTTTCTCTTGAACTTTTTCCAAGACAAGTGGCAAACAATTGGTAGTGTACCATTCTGCAGAAACTGTTTTTTGATCCTCTAACACAATTGTTGCGAAATGACCTATCCTTCCAAAGAACGAGGCCACCATTTTTTTTCCCGCACTTCGATCTCTCTTCACTTTAGTTGGCAACTCCTCGAAAGGAAACACCCACCGAGCAGATTGTCTTTTGGTTTCAGGATCATAACAGTAAATCCAGCTTTCGTCACCTGTTAGTATGTCGAACACAGCATTTGAGTCACCTCCGTTAAATCTTTCAATCATTTTACGGCACCAATCCACACGATGGAGTTTTTGAGCCTTAGTCAAATTATGAGGTATCCACCGGGCGCAAAGCTACCTGACCGCTAAATGTTCGTGGAGGATTTTGTGCACTTGACTCATACCGATGCCTAAGCTTGTCCGAATCTGCTGATAGGTCACTCTTTTGTCAGTCTCTATCATACGCCGCACAACACAGATGTTATTTTCAGTCGTCGCCGTAGAAGGCCGTCCCTCACGTACATCATCAGTGAGATTAGTGCGACCACGTTTAAACTCATTAAACCAGTTGTAAACAGTCGCACGAGATGGGGCTTCATCGTGAAAGGCCAATCGTAGTCTATCATAACTTTCTTGTTGACTTAAATGACATCGAAAGTCATAAAAAATCATTGCACGAAAATTTTCTCGTGTTAAATTCATTTTGACGTGACACAGACAATTTTCAATTTGCCGCCAAGTCGTAAAACAAATGACAAATGAATGAAATATATACTCAGTAATATTGGCAAAGAGTTCTATTTTCAAATTTTAGAATATTTTTTTTATTATATTGTTTATAAGTGGCCAGTTCTAAGAACTTTCAGTTTGACCCTCGTAAAACCTCGTGTGGATATTATGTGGAAGCGCGTGCCTTATGTGACACTGGTGCTCAAGGCTGCCTTCTTACTACTGAGCTTATTGTTGACCACATGAACTTACCTATCATTCCTTCTCCAGTTCCTGTTCGTGGAATAGGTAATGTTCAAGCAATTAATTCCCCGGGCTTTGTATCCTTTTCATTTAAGCTAGTTAGTTCTGTCTTTCCAGAAATCTCCACCAGTGCAATAGTTGTTGATGTGATTGCTGATACCCTCCCAGAGGTAGACTTACCTAGAAGTGTAATTACCTGTACTAAGCACCTCCCTCTTGCTGACCCTTTATTTTACAAACCTCGTACTATAAGTGTACTTCTTGGAGCTGACGTCATTGGTCGCCTTTTAAGGTCCGAGTTGTTTGTGTCCCCTGATGGCCTTAATGCTATCTCGACGATATTTGGTTATGTCCTGTGTGTTCCTGTTTATGGAGGATTTACTGATTTGGAACCCCCCATGACTGGAGTCTCGCTGTCCTAAATAGTTAAAAAATTCTGGAAAATCGAAGAGGCCCCCCTAATCTCCAGTTGCGAACCCCTTGGATATAGAGTGAGAAACCTTTTTTAAAGCAACTATTACTCGTGAAAGCGATGGTCGATTTATGGTTAGACTCCCTTTTCTTCACGATCGTCCACCTCTCGGTGATTCTAAAACCAATGCCTTACGGCGATTCCATAATCTTGAGAAGCGTTTGCAAGCCAATCCTAATTTTCGAGAAAAATATATATCCTTTATGCGCGAGTACCTTGATCTGAGCCATATGTCCCTTTCTTCATATGACTCGACCCGGGAACATTATTTTATCCCTCATCATGGATTTTTTAAGTCCGGATAGTAAAATCGTGTTGTGTTAGTTAAAAACCATTCCTCACCTCCTTCAGACTTTTGAGGCTAATCGTGTCTCCCAGATTAATAATAGTCTTACATCTAGTGAATGGAGGCACGTCCCAGGCTAAATGAACCCTAGTGACTGTGCATCGAGAGGTATGTCAGTCACCCGACTGATCGACCACTCCCTTTGGTTTTCACCTTTGTGGTTGACGCAGTCTCCTGACAATTGGCCCGGTATTTCGGAACCTAACCCAAGTAGTGATCTTCCTGGACTACGTTGTTTAGTAGTCTCTGCCGATGTTCCTACCCCGGATCCCTCATTCTTATTAGAGCGGTATAGTTCTTTCAACAAGCTAATAAACGTGACTTGTAACCTTTTTTATTTCCTTAATCTTACTGAGCCCTGAGGAACGGAGAGATTCCCTTTTGTTTTTAGTGAAAATTGTTCAATTTACCTCCTTTTCTGATGAACTTGATCGCTTACGGCGTGGCGATCCTATCACTAACTCCCTGAGAAAATTAAATTTATTTCTGGTTGACGGAGACCTAATTCGAGTTGGAGGCCGATTACGAAACTCCGATCTATCCTTTGATGCGCGCCATCCCCTTCTTCTACCTAAGAATGGTAATTTCGTGAACATCCTTATTTCACATTACCATCGCGAGAATGCTCATGCAGGTGTTAATGCAATTCTTGCCATGTTAAATAGAGAGTTTTGGATCTTGTCTGCACGCAGAGCTATTTAGCATGTGATTTTTGAATGCCTTCCCTGTTATCGTCTCAAGGCGGCTGTATCTCAACCCTTCATGGGTGACCTACCTAAAGACCGCGTCACAGCTGCTAGACCGTTTGATGGTGTAGGAACCGATTTTGCAGGACCCTTTTTTTACCAAAGTCCAGGCCTATAGGAACAAAAGGTTAGTGAAAAGTTACCTGTGTGTATTTGTCTGCCTTTCTACTAAAGCCGTTCACCTTGAGGTTGTGTCGGACCTAACTACTGAAGCCTTTATTGCGGCCTTTTCCCGATTCGTGTCGCGTCGTGGTGTACCTCGCCTAATCCGATCCGATTGCGGTCGAAATTACATCGGTGCCAACAATTACCTGAAAGAGTTAGAGTGTTTCCTATCTCAAAACCAGGCGGCTATTGGTTCTGAGCTTTCAAAGCGGAACATATCCTGGGTTTTCGATCCTCCTGTTTGCCCTCATTGGGGCGGTCTTTTTGAAGCTGCGGTTAAATCGGCGAAATCGCACCTAAAACGAGTAGTAGGCGATACCCCCCTTACGTTTGAAGAGCTGACCACTGTTTTTGCTAAAATTGAAGCAGTTTTAAATTCACGCCCATTGTGCCCACTTTCTCCGGACCCTAATGATGTCGAAATATTAACTCCCGGCCATATCTTAATTGGACAACCCTTAACTGCACTTCCGGAGTACCCTTATAAAGACGTAAAATTGCATCGCCTTACACGGTTTCAGCTAATCCAACAAATTACCCAGCACTTTTGGTCTCGCTGGCATTTAGAATACTTAAATACATTACAAATTAGAAATAAATGGACCTCTCCTTGTGATCCTCCTAAAGTGGATGAGCTAGTACTCATAAAAGATGACAACCTTCCCCTTTGCAGTGGCGTCGTGGACGCATTATTAATTTATACCCTGGCCAAGACCAAGTTGTTCGTGTGGTAGATGTTAAAACTCCTACCGGTAGCCTAAAGAGATCTTTGACAAAATTAGTTCGTCTTCCTGTCCAGTGAACTTCCTTTCCCTTAGCTTCCTAACCTTCTCGTAAACACTTGACGTGTTTAGGGCGGGCGATATGTTTACTACAATATTTTGATTTGTTTGTGTACCCTATTGATACTACGCCGCGCACACTCACACGCATACCTGCCTTATTTTTATTTGTTTGAAACGTACCGTGAGAACCCCGACGATCGAGTCGACATCGAGACGTTCCCTATGACACATGTACTAGACTGACCAGAGCGCTTTCGCCGCGTGTGTATCCTGTGAAGCTCCTTACAGACATTTCGAGTGATTGTGGCCTGTGAAGTGATACCTGAACCCTGACCGGCAAGTACCTAGCTATAAGTGCTCAGACCTGACTAATTTTCCACCTATCATTGTCGCCCTCCACGTGTAATCCACTGCCTAAACTCTCAAACACCTTGTGTACTCGGAAGCGAGGGCCCAGGGCAAAGTCCGCTTTGGACCATGATCCAGGATGTGGCAGATAAAGTAATTACAATGAAGCAACTGCCATCTGACCTCCGTGACCCTGTTAATAGAGGAACCTGAGCAGTTTGGATAATGGTTACACAATTAGTCGCCTGAATGTACAGGTTCCCTCACGTAACCGTACACGTCCCGTATGGGAGGCAGCCTGCTAGCCGCTGCGCACTGACCCTCATTTCGACGACTTTCAAGTAAAAATTGAAATAATATTCTCACAAAATTTACCTAGACTTTCATAAACAACCTACGCACGAGTTCCTTACTCGTCCCATTCTCCATGTTTAAAATTGCCACATTCCTCTTCTAACTGTAATAAATATGTGGAATAGCTCCCCGTGGGTTAAACGTGGCGGAACTAAGCAAGACCCATAAAATATTTATTTGAGCTTAGTCTTGGAAATTTAAACGTTATGGTTTATACGTTATGTACATTTGTTGGTGGATATTAAATTAATGAAAACCCGCTAGTTAAGGTAGCGATAGGCGATTGTTCGAAAAAAAATAATCGAATGAATCGATTATCGACCATTCGAACTATCGAATGTCGATTCAGTAATTGGAAAAAAAATTAATCGAATAATAATCGACAATCGAATGATAATCTATACTGGGCCTTTCGATGCATTCGATCCAATTGCCGCGACTGTGCGCACAGGACAGGTAGCGATCGAATGATTAATTACGCGACGAATGATGATTCATTCGTTAGTAGTTAGTAGTACGGCCTGCACACCGCGCGCTCCGGTATTGCTCTCCGCAGAATCGAAGAATAATCGAATGACTGCGGTTGCTTATCGAATACATTCGATTACCGAGACCATTCGAATAATTCGATTAATTTAGTAATAATCGCCCATCGCTACGTTAAGGTCCTTATATTTATTATGGTTTGCAGTAAGAGCAAGAAACAGAGCGTTTTTTATTAGTTCATGTTCAAAAATAAAAAATGTTGTAAATATGAAAACAAAACAAGTATACTTATTTGACAGCTCAGCTTTTGTTTGTATCGCATTTGGACCTGTGTGGTCTTGCTTTGTATATAATTGTTAAAATGATAAGTTTAGTACATAAGATAAACAATTGATAGATTTAACCCCGCCAGAAATACTGATGCTGCGCAAAATGCCAACGAAAGTAAAACCAATTATTACCCAATATCCTTTTGAAAATTTTACATTCACCATTTGTTTTAATAATTAAACGATGTATTAAAATACATGTTTGTTTTTTCCTCGCAAATGAGTTGAAAAAGTTCGTATGGAACTCGTGAGCAACTTGCTCACTAAACACTCTGCTGATTTGCAACCTACAGCCTCGTGAATAGAGAGCAATTTTATTTACTTGTTTCATAATATACTATTTTAAATCCACACAACCGTCTATTTAAGACAACACATGATACAATTTTCTAACGCCGATGCCGTGATGGTATCATAAAGTTGGATTTCAAGACCTTGGCAGCTGCTATTAAACAATGAGCGAATTTTGTAGTCCGAAAATCTCTCATAACTTCAACACAATCTAAAGGAAACATCAAAATTTTACGCATCAAACAGATCCCATTCATTTACATTAATTTGTTCCTGTCGAAAGCAGACTCAAATGAAATATGCAAACGCACTGTAATCTCTCGGAAGTAAACTGAAGGCGCGAATTGTTCACAATTTGATAGATTTAGCTGCGGGCGTAAACGTTTAGTCTGGTCACAGAATATGAAAATATAGAAAGCCCACTCAGTACAAATCCATACTAATATTATAAATGCGAAAGTGTGTCTGTCTGTCTGTCGGTTACCTCTTGACGCTAAAACCACTGAACCGATTGAGATGAAATTTAGTATGGAGACAGTTTGAGACCCTGGAAAGGACATAGGCTACATTTTGTTGCGATATAAAAATATAAAGGGGGTGAAATGGGGGATGAAAGTTTATATGGAAAATCCAACTCTTGCGGGCGAAGTCGCGGGGAACCACTAGTTTTCTTATAAAATACATAAATGTTCTTATACACACACCACACAGACATTTAATATTATGTACTGTCCTATAAGAAATACTATCTAGCGCCAAACATAGGTATTTTCTTATGCGTCCTGAAAACTTGATAGAACGTTATGCTAATGGTACTCCATTGTCATTTATAATTGTTTTTATAACTTAAGCAATTTGTTTGAAAGTTTTTACGATAATAAATTTAATTTCGCTTTAACCTTCTGCAACTGAGGTGGTAGTCCATCAGACACCACTAATCAGAAACTATGTAATTTTATCGTCGTTGTTTAAATTGCAACTCTCGTGATTTTAGTACCTTCCTGGATTGCCATGCAGACCATGCTTGTACAGTGTGGACAGCTTCGGATGACTAAGTCATGTGTGTTTTTGAAAAAAGTGTCTACGAGACTACCATCTCAGCATTACTGTTTGTTATTTTATGTTCTTGTGATTACTATGAAAAAATTAAATTTTATAATAACTCTAAATTTTAATAATGATATATGTTCTTTACTATGTTCTTATTTAGTTAAAAATAAAATTAGTTTAAAAACTAAGTAACAATATCTTTAATTCGGATCAAGTGATATCGTGTAAAGTGAATGTGCCATTAGAAATATTTGTGTAATTTGCTTATTTGACTGTTATTTCAAAAAAAATTCATTTAGATATTTTGTATATTAATAGTACAGTACATATTTAAGAACAAAAAATACTGTTTGAGAGTTTAAGCAGTGGATAACACGTGGAGGGCGACAATGATAGGTGGAAAATTAGTCAGGTCTGAGCACTTATAGCTAGGTACTTGCCGGTCAGGGTTCAGGTATCACTTTACAGGCCACAATCACTCGAAATGTCTGTAAGGAGCTTCACAGGATACACACGCGGCGAAAGCGCTCTGGTCAGTCTAGTACATGTGTCATAGGGAACGTCTCGATGTCGACTCGATCGATCGTCGGGGTTCTCACGGTACGTTTTAAACAAATAAAAATAAGGCAGGTATGCGTGTGAGTGTGCGCGGCGTAGTATCAATAGGGTACACAAACAAATCAAAATATTGTAGTAAACATTTCGCCCGCCCTAAACACGTCAAGTGTTTACGAGAAGGTTAGGAAGCTAAGGGAAAGGAAGTTCACTGGACAGGAAGACGAACTAATTTCGTCAAAGATCACTTTAGGCTACCGGTAGGAGTTTTAACATCTACCACACGAACAACTTGGTCTTGGCCAGGGTATAAATTAATAATGCGTCCACGACGCCACTGCAAAGGGGGAAGGTTGTCATCTTTTATGAGTACTAGCTCACCCACTTTAGGAGGATCACAAGGAGAGGTCCATTTATTTCTAATTTGTAATGTGTTTAGGTATTCTAAATGCCAGCGAGACCAAAAGTGCTGGGTAATTTGTTGGATTAGCTGAAACCGTGTAAGGCGATGCAATTTTACGTCTTTATAAGGGTACTCCGGAAGTGCAGTTAAGGGTTGTCCAATTAAGAAATGGCCGGGAGTTAACACTTCGACATCATTAGGGTCCGGAGAAAGTGGGCACAATGGGCGTGAATTTAAAACTGCTTCAATTTTAGCAAAAACAGTGGTCAGCTCTTCAAACGTAAGGGGGGTATCGCCTACTACTCGTTTTAGGTGCGATTTCGCCGATTTAACCGCAGCTTCAAAAAGACCGCCCCAATGAGGGCAAACAGGGGGATCGAAAACCCAGGATATTCCGCTTTGAAAGCTCAGAACCAATAGCCGCCTGGTTTTGAGACAGGAAACACTCTAACTCTTTAAGGTAATTGTTGGCACCGATGTAATTTCGACCGCAATCGGATCGGATTAGGCGAGGTACACCACGACGCGACACGAATCGGGAAAAGGCCGCAATAAAGGCTTCAGTAGTTAGGTCCGACACAACCTCAAGGTCAATGGCCGGTTATTTAGTAGAAAGGCAGACAAATACACACAGGTAACTTATCACTAACCTTTTGTTCCTATAGGCCTGGACTTTGGTAAAAAAGGGTCCTGCAAAATCGGTACCTACACCGTCAAACGGTCTAGCAGCCGTGACGCGGTCTTTAGGTAGGTCACCCATGAAGGGTTGAGATACAGCCGCCTTGAGACAATAACAGGGATGGCATTTAAAAACCACATGCTGAATAGCTCTGCGTGCCGACAAGATCCAAAACTCTCTATTTAACATGGCAAGAATTGCATTAACACCTGCATGAGCATTCTCGCGATGGTAATGTGAAATAAGGATGTTCACGAAATTACCATTCTTAGGCAGAAGAAGGGGATGGCGCGCATCAAAGGATAGATCGGAGTTTCGTAATCGGCCTCCAACTCGAATTAGGTATCCGTCATCCAGAAATAAATTTAATTTTCTCAGGGAGTTAGTGATAGGATCGCCACGCCGTAAGCGATCAAGTTCATCAGAAAAGGAGGTAAATTGAACAATTTTCACTAAAAACAAAAGGGAATCTCTCCGTTCCTCAGGGCTCAGGTAGGACGAGTAAGATTTAGGAAATAAAAACCGCCTTAGGTAACAAGTCACGTTTATTAGCTTGTTGAAAGAACTATACCGCTCTAATAAGAATGAGGGATCCGGGGTAGGAACATCGGCAGAGACTACTAAACAACGTAGTCCAGGGAGATCACTACTTGGGTTAGGTTCCGAAATACCGGGCCAGTTGTCAGGAGACTGCGTCAACCACAAAGGTGAAAACCAAAGGGAGTGGTAAATCAGTCGGATGACTGACATACCTCTCGATGCACAGTCACTAGGGTTCATGTAGCCTGAGACGTGCCTCCATTCACTAGATGTAGGACTATTATTAATCTGGGAGACACGATTAGCCTCAAAAGTCTGAAGGAGGTGAGGAGTGGTTTTTAACCAACACAACATGATTTTACTATCCGTCCAACTAGGAGGTAACAAGTCCTCAAGGACTTCAGCAGCTCGAGGGAAGGTAAGTCTCTCTTGTTCAGCGAGCTCAAGAAGGGCACGAATTGCAATGAATGGACTGGAACGAAGACCATAGGTATTGGTATTAAGTTCATAGGCAAGAAGTGGCTGAGAGGGATCCTCACGCCAAAGCACAAGTTGGTACCTTCTATCATCAGGATGTACCCAAGTCATACGAAACATCATACGAATATCTGATACAAACACTACCTCGTGCCTGCGGAAATTTAGGAGGATGTGAAAAATATCTCGCTGAAGCTTAGGGCCTGTATGTAAAAATTGATTCAGGGACACTTTAGAGGACGTAGGACTACTACCATCAAACACAACACGTATTTTGTCACTAACAGACTTAAAAATTCCATGATGAGGGATAAAATAATGTTCCCGGGTCGAGTCATATGAAGAAAGGGACATATGGTTTAGGTCAAGGTACTCACGCATAAAGGAAATATATTTCTCTCGAAAATTAGGATTGGCTTGCAAACGCTACTCAAGATTATGGAATCGTCGTAAGGCATTGGTTTTAAAATCACCGAGAGGTGGACGATAATGAAGAAAAGGGAGTCTAACCATAAATCTACCATCGCTTTCACGAGTGGTAGAAGCTTTAAAAAAGGTTTCACACTCTTTATCCAAGGGGTTCGCTACTGGAGATTGGGGGGCCTCTTCGATTTTCCAGAATTTTTCAACTATTTGGGACAGCGAGACTCCAGTCATGGGGGGTTCCAAATCAGTAAATCCTCCATAAACAGGACCACACAGGACATAACCAAATATCGTCGCGATAGCAGTAAGGCCATCAGGGGACACAAACAACTCGGACCTTAAAAGGCGACCAATGACGTCAGCTCCAAGAAGTACACTTATAGTACCAGGTTTGTAAAATAAAGGGTCAGCAAGAGGGAGGTGTTTAGTACAGGTAATTACACTTTTAGGTAAGTCTACCTCTGGGAGGGTATCAGCAATCACATCAACAACTATTGCACTGGTGGAGATTTCTGGAAAGACAGAATTAACTGGCCTAAATGAAAAGGATACAATGCCCGGGGAATTAATTGCTTGAACATTACCTATTCCACAAACAGGAACTGGAGAAGGAATGATAGGTAAGTTCATGTGGTCAACAACAAGCTCAGTAGTAAGAAGGCAGCCCTGAGCACCAGTGTTACATAAGGCACGCGCTTCCACATAATATCCAGACGAGGTTTTAACATGAATCAAGGCCGTAGGTAAAAGAACGAGAGAATTGCGAGGTAAAGATGTAAAAGCGGGTATGGAAGGGGGGCTATCTAGTCAGAATTGTGGGGCCTCATTGTACTTATGATGAAATACACGTTCATCCTGGGTTCTTTGACCTAGAGGGGCATTATAAGTACGGTTACCGCTGGGTGCAGGTGGGGATCGCCCGCCCGAACGGGGAGGTGATGCTCTACGGGAATCACGAGGGGGCGGGGTACGAACACGGTGCCATTCAGTACGTGGGGGTGACACACGGTCCGTTAAGTGACTTTGTGGAGATTGCCGCGGTTGGTTAGAAGCTAAGGCCGCAACGTCTCGGTATGAGCGCTCGCGATCGTAATTCACAGGAGAGGAGTCATCATAACACAGTGACGTGTGATGACTGGAACGGCGGCACGTGCGGCAGCGATAATTTCGCGTGCATTGGGATATGGAGTGTTTATCCAAGCATCGATAGCACAGTCGGGCTTCTTTCACAAAAGTAACACGTTGACGTGTAGGAAGGCGAATAAAATCGGGACACTCGCGTAAGTAATGCGAAGTACTATTACAAAGGTGATATTTAGATATCGTCGCAAAAGTAACAAAGGCTCTCGCAGGAGGTGGGGAACGCGCGTTAGGTTTAGGCAAACGAGGGGAGCTCACAGTAGGGGGGGTAGTAGTGTCAACGACAGAAGCACTACCTACATTGTCGTGGTGCCTACATTCATCCTCAAGAAAGGTAATAAGATGATCAAAAGTAGGGAGGTGATTAGGATTATCGCCATAACGACGTTCAAATCTCGATTTTAACTCTGAAGGCAGTTTAGCAAGGCATAAGTGAACTAATAGGTACGACCAATGTTTAACAGGAAGTTCCAATCTCTCTAAGCATCGATAAGTCGAAAGCAGCGGGTTCAGGAACGACACACGTAACCTGGAAAGTTTAGGCGTTATAATAGGGAGCATCATTATTTGAGCTATGTGGGTATCCGCTAAAACACGAAGGTTATGGTACCTACGTTTTAGGAGGTCACGGGCCACGGTGTAATTGCCCGCCTCAATCTTGAGATGTTGTATCAATCGACGAGGTTCATCTGATAAGGCTCCCACTAAATAGTGTAGCTTCAAAGTCGGGGTAAGGGTAGGCTGGTTGTCCACCACGCTATCAAACTGGTCTATAAAACTGATCCAACTATAGGGGCGGCCATCAAACTTAGGTATAGGTAGGTCAGGCAATTTACTAGCCGGGTTATCAATAGCCAGAGAATTATTCTCCTTGAAGGGGGTGCTAGTACGGGACGTCTCAAATTGGTGAGGTCGTATTACGTCTAACTTATTAAAACATAATTTTACGGATTACTTCGCGATTTATTTACATTTTATTTTAAAGCTGACGTTTCGAACACTTTACAGCGATCGTGGTCACAAGGAGACTAAGGTATTATTTGTCATTACAAAGTTTTGAAAAATTTTAACTACCGTCACTCAATAATATTAATTTACGTTCCTATTTACGCAGAAAGAGCTAACCGTGTCTTGAGATCTCGCAGTGCTAGGTGTTGCTTTGGTTTTTGCTAGAATAGGATCCCATGCCGGTGGAACTTTCCAACCATCTTCTCTATTGAAATGTGGATGTTTTCTAATTTAAATGGCTTCACGTAGCATTCGAGGAATAAAACGCCGTTCTTTAGCAAGTATTTTAGGTTGGTCAAAACGAATGAAGTGGTTGGGTTTATCTAAGGCATGTTCACACACTGCAGATTTCATGTTCCGTCTATGTTTTACGTCAGCTATGTGTTCTTTTATCCGCACGCCTATACTTCGCTTTGTTTGCCCGATGTAGGAGAGGCCACAGTCACACTCCAGCTTGTACACCCCTGCATCTTGAAGAGGTATGTTGCACTTGACAGGTGGTAGGAATTGGTTAATCTTCTTTTGCGGCTTGAAGTAAGTTTTGGTTGAAGCACGCTTCAAGATATTCCCAATCTTGTCAGTGACTCCCTTCATGTATGGTAGTACTGCAGGTTGGCGTTCAACTGTCGTAGGCTTGGCACGGGGTCTGCAACGACGTGGTACTGGAAGCTGGTTGTCCCGTAGTACCTTCCTTACATGCTGAAGCTCAGCAGCCAGGTGTCGGTCGTCACAGATGCTCCTCGCTCTCTGAAACAAAGTTTTGCCCACGGTAAACGTAAGAAACAAATACGTCTAACTTAATTTTTAAGTCGTCTACTTTGTCCCTTACTACGCGCATCTCGTTCTTAACTTGTACATATTCTTGTTCATAAATCGCAGGATCGAGATTACCTAACAGCTTGGAACAAGCGGCAGAAAACTTATCGCACATAAGTGGCAGGTCGGAAAGATACGCTCGCATACGATTGCAGGAAAAGGTCTCAAGAACTCGGTGGGAATCATCAACCCAGTCACTAATATAACGGAGTTCACCTATAGCTTCACGGTATTCAGCTGTATCCGTGTAAAGTACGGCCCTTACGGTCTCGTTGCCGGTTTCGGTATCCGACATTTTATTTACTTTAAATCGCAAGAAACAAGGTAGGTAAATTAAACTCACAAAAGATTCCAATAGGATGCGTAAAGGAACAAATAGTAAGGGACGGCACAGATGCACCGGGTATAGCAAACGTAACTCGTAAACTACTCGCACGCGGTCACGCGGTAATGGCGTGATCAATAGGGAAACAAAGCGCTCGCGCACCTTACTTGCACTCAAAGGGTAGGTAATTAACGCGCTAATCGATTTAATCGACACTTATGTAAAAGGGGTTGTACTCGAATGGTATTAAGGAATTTACTGTAAATAGGTTAGGTATATGACGAGACGTTTTCTTCAAATTACAAAGGAAAGTAGCAAATAAATAACTTTCAATTAAACAAATTACGTTACTAATAAGTTCTAATAAAAAAACTACGCTCTGCTAACAAAATGTTTAAGAGTTTAGGCAGTGGATAACACGTTGAAGGCGACAATGATAGGTGGAAAATCAGTCAGGTCTGAGCACTTATGGCTAGGTACTTGCCGGTCAGGGTTCAGGTATCACTTCACAGGCCACAATCACTCGAAATGTCTGTAAGGAGCTTCACAGGATACACACGCGGCGAAAGCGCTCTGGTCAGTCTAGTACATGTGTCATAGGGAACGTCTCGATGTCGACTCGCTCTTCGGGGTTCTCACGGTATGTTTTAAACAAATACAAATAAGGCAGGTATGCGTGTGAGTGTGCGCGGCGTAGTATCAATAGGGTACACAAACAAATCAAAATGTTGCAGTTAACAAATACCAACATTAAAGTCAAAGTGTAATTGGTACAACATCGGAAAAAGGTGTCTACCAGTCTACCACCTCACTAGGATTGAAACAATAATTCCACCTCAGTGGCAGAAGGTTAATTGATCGAACAAACAAAAATTTATCGAATGTGTCATCCGGTGGGACTCAAACCCATGACTATTTGCTATCCGGGCGAATGCTCTTTCCAACTACCTTTTTGGTCTAGTGGCCAGCACGCGCTGGTTACTATCCATGTGGTCCCGGAATTAAATCGTGAGTCAGGTCGAAAGATTCTCTTTTTGTTTGTCTTGAAATAACTTATACACATTAAATTATTGTTTTTAAGTGATAAGCATTCACTTTGCAATCTAAATATAATATTGCACTTGAAAAAATTACCGCCAGAGGCGGGAATCGAACCCGCGTTCCTCGCATGCCGGGCGATTGCCTAACCTCTCGGCCACCCTGGCGTTGGCAGAGCCTGTCGAAATTTTCAAGTGCTTCTTAACGCTGTAATGCCGCGTGTCTAAACTTATGCACACCTCGGTAAGCACGTTAAGTCGTTGCGTTGGTCCTGCACCTGATCTCTCTCCGGTCATGTCAGTAGGCAGAATTTGAATACCAATTGGCTTTTCTGTTATAATTTATTCTGTGGCCTGTTCGTTTCAAGCGATTTGTGTAATGGTCTGGCTTTGTAAGAGATTTGTATGGCTCGGACTCAGGCTCGAACCGCAGATGGAGCTTAAATACCCATAACAATTAAGGATGAATAAAAGTGAAGCAGTATAAGACCTTTATGAACTTGATAATATGACTCGTGCAAGAAAATTTCTTCAACTTCATTTAACAGCTCTTTAGGTACCTAAAAATTAAAATTACATTAAAATTACAACGAATAAATTGAAGTAACTATTCAGAATTACAAGTGAACCTACTTAACGTATGTACTTTAACACAAAGTTATCTAATATTAGTGCGGTCCCCCAACGCGACAACATTAGTATTAAAAATTGTATACCTACGTACTTACGTTGGGTCAAAATTTCAATTTTATTGGTTGCTTTTTATAGGCTTTCCATTTAAACCAACTGTATTGTATCTAGCTATAATTCCATAGTTATTAAACCTTGTTATAGGATTTTTATGTGCATCTATTATTTTTTGTCGGGGGTTTTTAAAATGTTTAATTTATTATAATGTAAGTATCCTATTGTTAAATAAATTATTTTATATAACTCTTGTCACTTCATCTTACACCACATGAGTCACTCATACATCACATTTCTAAATTTTTACTCATCTGTATCATTGATACTTATCTAATCTCGAATCGTATCCCTAATCATAGTTTTACGGGTACACAATGGTAGATCTTTCGATAAATATGAGTAATGTTCTGTTAGTCATTAAAACAAAATATATTTATCGAAGGCAATATTTTAATTTGCAAAAAAACACACAACTGCTACTGGAAGATAAGCTCGCGTAAATAAACAAGTTGAGACAAGATTTACATTGTATAAAAAGGCTCCGAAGTTCGGAAGCCCGGTTGGATCCCTAATCCCGATAATAATAGGGTCCCTTTTTTTACAAAAAAATAACTTTTTACGAGAGTTTAAAGGGCAAGGCTTATAATTTCGTTGCTGTAAAAAACACGTTGACAATGGGGTACCTATATGACACCAACGTCGTTTACGTACTTTTTAGGGATTATCGAAACGGTATTTATTATCCATACTAATATTATAAATGCGAAAGTGTGTCTGTCTGTCTGTCTGAAACCTCTTGAAGCTTAAACCACTAAACTGATTAAGATACAATTTGGAATGGAGACTGTTCAGGACCCTGGAAAGGACGTAGGCTACTTTTTGTCGCGATATGAAAACATTAAGGGGGTGAAATGGGCGATGAAAGTTAATATTGAAAATCCAACTCCTGCGGGCAAAGTCGCGGGGAACCACTAGTAACTAATAAATCATTATTTCTCATATTTTGTATGGAAATATACAACTGTGACGTCACGTTTTTAATTAACACAGGTACTTTAATGATTTCAAAATAGTAAAAAACTAATATTACAAATAATTGAAAATTATTGATGAACACCTGAAATTAGGATATTGGAGTTACATATTTGTGTAGTGTCATCATCCCTATTTATACCTACGATACATCATTGAATAACGCACAAAATTTTAAATTTTAAGCTCGATAATGTGAGTGGTAGTATAAAAATAAATAATATAAAAATTTTAAAGTCGGAAAATATAAAAAAGCAGAACGCCAAACCTCAACCAATCATAGTATGAGAAGAAACGCAACAAATGTTACTCTTAGACCACCAAAGGCGACCACCAAACTAAATTGCTTTCACATTTCAATAGCTATAGCTAACGTCGGGAAATCAATGATAGCGTTTTTACGGTCTGGTTTTTGTTAAGCTTGCCCAGGCGATAATATCAACTGGGAGAGGGCTATGTCGATACGATATGTCATTAGTTATTTTGTCATCTTATTGATTGGAGGTTTGCCACACAATTTAAGGCCAAATTTCGTATGTAAAACACAAAGCTTAAACACATTGTTTACTACAATATTTTGATTTGTTTGTGTACCCTATTGATACTGCGCCGCGCGCACTCGCACGCGTACTTACCTAGTTTTTATTTGTTTAAAACGTACCGTGAGAACCCCGGAGCCCCTAGTCGACACCGAGACGTCACCTATGACACATGTAATAGACAGACCAGAGCGCTTTCGCCGCGTGTGTATTCTGTGAAGCTCCTTACAGAAATTTCGAGTGATTGTGGCCTGTGAAGTGTGTGAAGTGAACCCCCTGATGTGGCAAGTACCTAGCTATAAGCGCAGACTATAACAATTTTCCCCCTGTCATTGTCGCCCTCCACGTGTAATCCACTGCCTAAACTCTCAAACACACATAAAGCTTGTATAAAGCACTAAATAATAGGTAAGTAAATAGAAAGTATGTTATATCGATAATGTTTTTTTCATTTCATTGACCTGAAACACGTATCGTCTAACTCCAATAACGCTGCGTGAATGTCTATGAATACAATTGTTTGCTTCTGCACGAGCAATATCCAGAGACAAACTAAGGGGAAAATGATATAACGCGTTTTGCTAATAAATTCATATAAATGCTGACACTAATAAAACCTACCACAAGACGATCGATGAATTAATGTGAGCGAGATTTGTTTCGTAAGAGCTTAGTAAAAAAAAACTCTTCTCTACTTAGTAGGGCACTCTTGGCAGAGTGGTCGTGGCTGTTGATGGACAGGGTTGCGTCTCGCCGTCGCCGCTCTCTTTAAAACAAAGTAAAAAGTACATAATTATGAAAATACTTAATTATGTTGTGATTCCTCATTTGAGACATTAAAATGAATTAATATTAGCATTATTTGTGTGTTGCTTTAATTAATATTTTTGTATTTAAGTTTTACTTAACCCAGTATCAGTATTTGTCATTAATTCTAAAGCAATTCTTTATGACGTAAATTGTTATTTTAATCGATAATGTTTAACACAGTAGTGGTATCGTTATTTTTGTAATGGCAACCCAGAAAGCTACCCTACTCTATCGCTTCTTTAACTTGTGGAGCGGGCTGGAAGTGCGATGGATGGGCATTTCAACTGAGAATCATCGTCTTGAAAGGTTGTAGTATAAAGAAGGATCCGTAGGTTTAAGCGTCAGTATCAAATTGTATTGAGTATCTGAAGAATACATTGTTCTACCCCTGAAGTATGGATTTTCTTTACAATTATTACTTTTTAATTGTGACTACTAAATAATTCATATATGCAGGCGTCAACACAGAATACAGAATGTTTTCTGCTAATACTTTACCCCTTACTTTGCTACGACATCACTTAAAGCTAACAAGACGGTTTTACATAGGTTAACACCACCAACTTCTTCCTCCGTGCCTCGGAAAGCATGTTGAGCCGTTGGTCCTGCGCCTAATTTCTCTACGGTCATGTCGGACTGCCGTCTCACCAAATGATGAGAGTGAAGGAACAGAGAGTGCACCTGTGTGTTGCGCACACACTTGTGCACTATAATATGTCCCGCGTAGTCGGCTTATCTCTGTTGAGATTGGCCACTGTAGTCGAAATTCGGCTAGGAGGATTATTATAACATAGGTGTCAATACCTCCGTGGCCGAGTGTTTTTAATGGTTTTCCTGGTCAAGCCAATACAGCAAGCCATGTTTCTATTATGAGGTGGTACTCGTTTGTTACTGCATCTACATAATACGTTATGTATAATATTCAAAAACATAATTAATCTCTCACTACGAAATAATTACCATGATATTATTGTTATTTCGTTTCGCTTTTATTATTTAAAAAGGAAAACTGACTTAATGACTGATTGACTGACATCAACGCACAGCCTAAACTACTGGGCTTAGAAACTTGAAAGAAGAATGGCAAAGTTCAGCCTCAAATGCTGGCATGTTTTAGTCTGATGAAAAGCCTTTAACTGTATAGAGGAAAGAAATATATAACTGACATTGAACGACATTTTATTTGGTGCATTATGTCGGACTGATATTTAACAACACTGACGTTTGATATAAAACATAATATACTTCATGTTTGACTGACACGTCAAAGTTGACGTCGTTCGTTTTGTTTTTGCATCCTTTAAGACGTTTAGTTGTTAATTATTTGTACATTCTGAAAATATTTTAAATTTTAATTCCCTGCTTTTTAAATTAACATAAAATCAAACAAAAACCAGCTAATAAAGTGATAATTATATTTAATGTGTCTCACTTACTACGGTGCCTCTATCTATTGAGTCGATTTATGCCAATCTTCTTTTGGACCAAGCTTCCTTACAAAGTGTGAGTGAACAATAAGAAAGGTTTTTTTATGAAAATCACCCTTTAAAGTGGTAAAAGGGGGGTTAATGTTAAGGTTTTGATAGAAATGGATATTTAGCTATTAAGTAAGTCTTTTTGGGTTCCGTAGTCCGAGAAGGAACCCTTATAAGATCGTTCAGTCCGTCTGTTCCGTCCGTCCTAGTCTGTCACAGCAGAATATTTTCTACGTTTATGGACTGATTTGCATGTTACTTGGTTCGAGGATACTTCACATATATATCTCATTTTTAGAATTCCGTAGTCTGACAAGGAACCCTTATAAGATCGTTCAGTCCGTCCGTCCTAGTCGGTCACAGCAGAATATCTTCTACGTTTATAGACATGCATGTAACGTGCAAGTAACTTGGTTCGAGGATACTTCACACATAGATCTCATTTTTAAAAATACAAAAAAATAAAATTACCCCTTTTTAAGGGTACCTCCCCATACATGTAAAGGGGGGGGGGTGTAAAGAATTTTTTTGAGTGCACCCCCTTGTGTAGGGTATCGTCGAAAAGGACTATGAAAATAATGTAGGGTTTCCATACAACACTTTATTATCAGCTGTACCATTTGCGAGATATAGCCCGCCAAAGTTGTTTACACGGTGTCCCCCCCCCCCTGTAATTTCTAAAGTCTTGGACCTATAAACTTTAAACCACTCACGTAAAGAAACAGGCGCGGAAACTCTTATTTAAAATTGTTTCGGGTATCCTGTTATAAATACTTTTGAAATTATAAATAAAATAATAATATATACTTTTTTTGCCTATACTGTCTAATGTTTTAAGTGAATGGTACGAAACCCTTCGCGCGCGAGTCCGACTCGCACTTGGCCGGGTTTTTTATTTATATTTTGAGGTACATACATATTTTAATTTTGAACATTATAATGAATTGTAACTTTTAATTTGTATTGAATGAATGAACTTGAGATAGAAATAAATGATTATTATTATATTTGAAATCCGTGAAAAAGTACGCATTTAGGTAGGTTTTTATTTTTATTTCATTATTGTGACGGATTCTCGCTGATAAAAAAATAACTGTTTCAAAACCCGATGTTTAGGATGAAGACAATTAAGTACTAACGCACAATGAATAAAAAGACGTAATCTGAAAGATGCGTCTTAAGTATGTTAGGTACTGACTCCTGAATACCACCTTTTTCGTATCTAGTGGATGCCTACCTCTTAACTACAGCGGAGCTGCATATGAAGTTACAATTTGTAGGATCAAGTTTTGCGCTGTTTTCGCTTGTTATCATGGTTAATTAAGAAAGTTTTAACTTGGTAGCAGCCAAGAGAATTTGAGCGAAAACGGTCATTTCAAAAAATATAAGATTGATACCATCATAAGTACTTATTGTGTTCAATTATACTTGTAAAGAGGTGTGTTAGTATAACAACGATCGTGTCCATTTTTGTTGTTATAATATTGTTGTAGATAATGTTACGGAGTCCGACTCGCACTTGGCCGGTTTTCTTGCATCTCGACAACTTATTTCGTTCGTTTAAATTTCTCTTACTTACCACTTTTACTAAAAGCACAGTCACAGGTAGTGATGTACAAGCCTCGAGACGTCCAGTTTATTTTTGAAGCCTCGAGGCGAAATGGTAAGACTTAGTGAGCTCGAGAGGCTCGAAGTCCCGAGCCTAGCCGAGCCGCGAACTCTTTGAGCCATGCCTCGAGCCTTCAAAAGAGCTCAAACCTTCAAAAGAACTCGAGCCTTCAAAAAAACTCGAGCCTTCAAAAGAGCTCGAGCTTTCAAAAGAGCTTAAGCCTTCAAAAGACATCGAGCCTTAAAAAAGGGCTCGAGCCATCAAAGAAGTTCGAGCTCTGAAAAAGACTGTAAACGAAACCGAGCTCTAGGCAAAAGGACTCAGACGCCTCGAGCCTTGTACATCACTAGTCACAGGTTGGCTTAAAGTAAACAGTTAACAATTTTTGCAAGCTTTACTTATAGCACCACTCAGCGTTGTTATGTAAACAGTTATTAGTTTTGCGCCTGTATGCAGACCTCAACAACTAACCAACAACCGACCACATCAAAACATAATTATTATCCGTAATATCCCATATATCCGGAATTTTCAACAAATTGATTCTGTTGATGCACCGTGTTGTTATGATATTACGATGCAAAATCAAGCTGAATATTTGGGCTAACGAATTCAGTGATTATTAGTCGCGGCTAACCACGAGTACAATTTAGCTTTGAAATTGAATCCATACGTACGTAGCCATCTCGCTTAACACAATGAGCGATTTTCCTAGTGTCAAAACTCAGTACTTTAAAATCCGCTAGATGGCGTTGAACAACCTTAGTCAGGTAGATTTTTATTTAAGAAAATTATAATGGTTATGTTTAGCATATTTTAGACTCACGCGTACTAACAGGTATTTTTTTTAAATAATTAAGTATTCATCATGAAGTTTTTTCCATTAAAATTTATTATAAACTGCTTTCACATCAGTCTGTACATTATATTACAGTAATTTGTTTTCGTTGTATGCTCAATGATTTCGATGTAATATTTATATCTTAGATGAATAGCGCCATCTTTAAACATAAATTTAAACTAAATTTTTAAGCTGCCAGAAAATCCCTCATTATTGTTAAACTAGCTGGTGACACTTCATATACTTAAACTCGATGATACAAAACTACTTACTTCCTCCCATCGCCGCGCTGTCTAGTAGTCATGGCCCTTTAATATGTACCAAATGTATGACGAAAAGAGGTCACCCTGAATCTGCATTAGACATGATCCATTCTTGGCCTCATCATCGCTCACCATCTTTTAAGATGTCGGCCAAAGAAGAACGGCGAAATTTTTTGATGCTCAACCCCGGGTGCTGGCATGCATAAATTTATAGTCATTGGTAAAAAGACTAAATCTCGAAATTCCATTTGTGCGTTTTGTCATTGCAAGTCGTTATTAATTTGCACATTTTTAAAAATAATCTGATTTTGGATTCCCTGCTTTATTAATTACCACGAAAACCTGCCGAAAGAACTGTAATTTATATTTCATGTCTCACTTAGCCCCGTTTTCACTAATTTTTAAACAGCCGATAAACATCGATTGAGGGTTAATTTGTCGGAATTTCCATTAAAAAATATGTCAAATAATGCTAAACCAGCTGATAAAAATTAGACATGTGTTGGTGAACTCTAGGCTTAGTACGGTTTTCTATCCATTTAATTGTTCCTTGCCAGTCTTCTTTCCTGTTTAAAAACAGGCATTTGATCGAGCGATTGCGTAATCACAAGATAAGCAAAGTATGTATATCAAATCGACATAAATAACAGTATCATCAGAAATCTGTCGTGAGCAAATAGACGAGAGAAACTTCGCGAAAGTTATGATCTTGGCAACTGCTAAGTTAGGCGGAGACGATGTTTAGATGAAATAGGAACCAGATAAATGGATTAAGCTCAGGTTTCACGAATTTCGTTTTCACTGTTTGCGTAGGCTGTGTTTAAGCAGTCAATCAAAATAAATCAAAAATGCTTCTAAAAAGGTGTGTCAATAGAGGATAGGGTTGTAATAACCAGAGGTCGGAATGAGGTAGAGTTATGGGAATTTATATATAAAAAGTTTAAAGTGCTAGCGACTACACAAAGTAAACCGATGTCTTTAGAGTAGACACCCTATATCTACTGTAGGTGTAGGGCTGATAACACAACTTAATGTATAACACACACATGTGTAGGTATAACACTTTGATCGACAATAAACCTTCTTTCGCTTCGAATATTTTGAAGTAGATGTTTTGGTCGATTGGACGACCGTCTTGGTGTAGTGGTTTGCGCTCTGGACTACAAAACCAGCGGTTGCGGGTTTGAATCCCGCAAGGGGCCAATGCTTATATAAAGAGCACGAGCATTTGTACCTAAGAAGTACCTAAGTCATGAATATTTATAAACGTATTTATGTATGTCTATCCATTATCCTAGTCTATATAGCACAAGCTCACGCTTATAGTTTGGGTTTAGGTAATTAGTGTGATTGTAAAAATGAACTTATAATTATTTATTTAATGTATTATTATTTATTAAAAAATAAGTTGATTAAAATTAACTGCGATAAATACGTTTCTTTATTGTTCCCTATATCTTATTTTAACACTTATATCTTAAGTACGATTATCATGTTAAAAGCAATTCCAAAGCTTTTAATACATGGATCTGAACTGGGAAAAAGGCAAGCAAGTGATTGTAGTCTGCAGAAACTTTTTAACAGATTATTTTCTAAGATTAGAAGTGTCCTTAATTTTCTTTCCAAAATATTGACCTTTTGTTGTGAAATTCAGTTTATAAACCTTTGAACTGTAGAGACAATAGGGACCACTCCCCAATAATGAAGGTAATTAATAGCCAGCCCTATTTCAGACCCTGATAAACGTAATTTATTAGTGCTACTAAATCTGAAACTAAGTAGAAATAGAAGGTACTACTAAATTGAATAGGGCTCATCGGTCAGCTAAATTTAATTATTAATACAAAAATATGACTAATTTGTACATCTTTCTATGTAAATTGCATTGCTGTTACTTTTATGGTGTGTAATAAAGAGTTATCTATCTATCTATGACACTTAAGCACTTAATTTCCTATGAACTGTAATTTGTAAAAGACATTTGTGTTTGAACGTTAAAGAAAATTTGGCAAGTCTTTGCAATGTTACCCCGTAATAAAACACAGGGCATGACTCTTATTATAATTAAAATTTTCACAATCACACTTTTGTTAATATTTAACGGCAAAAGTAATGATGCTTTTACTTGAAACTTCAAAATTTTCAATGGCTACAGTTTCCAGAAGTTTTTCTCTTGGGTACGATCATCAAGACTGCTATAAAAACGTCTGAGAACGGAAAAATTAAAGTTTCGTGTTAAAAATGACTGGTACTTCTTTTCATTTAAGTTTAGAACTTTAAATTGACTAACAGAAAGGGCTCTATCATACGAGCAACAGTTGTCGTTGTCTTATGTAACTGCAGCCGACGTTAGCAGTCGGCGGCAAGCTGTCGGCGTGCTGTCGATGCGATGGCGGCTGATCTCGACTGTCAGCCGCGTCCGCCATTTTGTATTTTCTTTGTCAGTCTACTGTAATAGGTCAGGGAAGCGAGGGCGTGCACAAAATGAACTTATAAGTTTAAATAGGAAACCAAAAATTCGCACACAGGCAAGGTTTGAACCCACGACCTTTGGCTAACCGGGCCAATAACTCAACTTACATAAAATGAACTTTATCGAAGTTTATTCTTTATATTCTTATTATTGCTTATTAGCTCTGTCAAAAATAAAAAAAATATATTTAGAATTTTAGATTCAATTATGTACCTATGTGATAATTTTATTATAATTTGTGAACATAAAAGATTACCTACCAAAATAATAATAAAAATTAGGTTTGTTTAAAAGTGATAAAAGATTTCAAAAACAAAACAGTGGTTTAAAAAAAACCACTGGCTTTTGAACGAAGATGGTCGACGACATCGGCGTCGTTAAAAAGCTATCGACATGCTAACTGCTTGCACCAGCGCCCGTAGCCAAATGGCAATCTTTCTGGAGCGAACTGCGCTATCGCCAACGAAGTGTCAAAATATGTAATATGTGTCATGTGATGTTTCGATGACTTATGTCAGATTCATACATTTTGTTAGCGATAACGAACTTCGCTTAACAATAAATTGCCACTTGGCTACAGGTCCAGGCAGGTCGATAACTAGCCGCTGCTAGCTGCCGACATGAGACTGCTACTGCAGTCGCCTCTGCCTTCGTCAACGTGCTACTAGTGTGTAAGCGCCCTTAGAGAAGAGGGTAAAAATCTTGTTCAGCGTGTATCTGCCCACTGCAGGGCGTATGCCGAGAAGTAATCAAAAGTCTATTAAAATTATCAACCTATTCACATTAATTAGTTCGCGGGTTCGCATACTGATACTTAAATGAGTCTGGGGTCCTACTTTATTAGCCACTCGGGTTATTGCGCTCACCGTCACGCTAGAGGTTAGACTAGTCAGCTATCACGATTGCGATTGCTATTCCAGGTACAGATACCTTGTCGTTTTTCGTTAGTTTGATAGCTATCTTTGCCTTCTGACCCGTTGTAGGTAAACGACGAGACACGATGCGATGCGATGCGATGCGATGCGACGCTATGCGACCCATACAAATCCATACAGCGTCGCGCGCGACAACGTAGTCCATGTTTAAGTACATCTATTGTTTGATATTATCGTAACACGTCGCGTCGCGTCACATTGCCGCGTTGGTTGCTTACGTAGGACAATGCCTGAGGTTTGTTTTAAAGTTATTATTGCTTCCCTACAGGTCTTAATTTTTAAAGCTAAAATGAATAATGATAATGAAATGTCATATGATTTGACACTTTCTTATCATTGCTTACCAGGCGGCAGTTTAAAAGCTGTTATTGTTTTCTTTAGCGCAATAACTATTGCAATGTGGAAGCAATCGAGTTAGCCGATAGGCCTCCGATAGCTATAAACTTTGCTATGTGAAAGCAATCGAGTTAGCGGATAAGCCTGTCGATAAATATAACTTTTGCAATGTGGAAGCAATCAAGTTAGCCGATATCCATAAATATTGCAATGTGTAAGCAATTGAGTTAGCCAATAGACCTGCGATAGCTATAATCATTACGATGTAAAAACAATAGAGTTTGCCAATGCCGGTGCCGATGGACAGCTAGAATCGTCAATGCGAACATAGTCTAACACAGTAGCGCATCTGGTCCCATGTTAATTTGCCCCCAAACTATTTGTATGCAAATAAACTTCCAATAGTTTTCAGTTTACTATCCATTTTATAGCCCGAGACATCGACTTTATTGGCTCAGCTTTACTATATTGGTTGCCGTTTACTGAAATGGTACAGTCGGAAAATGTTTAGTTGACATTACATACTTTGTAGATGGACATCTACCCTTACTAATATAACCTCGCTTTTTCATAATTATCTCGCTGTTATAACACTGAATGAATATAAAATGGCTTATTTCGAAATAATTATCGATAGGTGACATGATATAGTGAAGACAAACATTTCAAATCAGCCGTCTCAGTCTCAGTGTCATAATTATTATTAGTAATAACGAAAGAAAATACTTATATTGGCACTATAATCAAATTTAAATGAATCACAATAATAATAAAAGACAAAAAGGAAAAAAAGACAAGACACTGATGTTCAGCGGGACCCTTGGGAGCCATAAATTTCTTAACGATGTCCTGAAATTTCTGATATTATATGTTTGTAACTCTGACGATCGAATTCCTGAGACTGAGCGCTCCAGACTGCAAAAACATTTGTCATTTTGTACCTATATGTCATACGTATGTTTATAAAAAGTAAGTTCATTTGTTCCTTAAAGATTCGAAATCGGCTGAATTTGTTTTGATGCTCACACCACAATTCGAACATGTAAAGTCCAGTGCACAACCTAGGCTAATTTTCATCTCAATAGGATGAGGCCATCCAGAGATACAGGTTACTATACGAAACAGTACAAATAAGAGGTTATGATTACAACGACAGTAGGAGTTATTTTGTACCATCAAGTCATCTCAGACGAAGTCGCGGGCAAAAATAAATAAAACTAATCTTAACAATTCCAAGATAAAACAAAATTTTTCATAATCTAAACAATGTTACATTCCTATAAGCTCCTATGAGATACTTTACAGGAATAATTTTAATTTGTTACATCCGCTTCAGGCACCGTTACGTCACAACCGGGAAATATCGTTTATTAACTACGCTACCGGAAACTCCATTCGACACTAGCGCCACCTTTATAATTTATTTATTTTATTCCACATTGTAATGGTTAGAAGTTACTATTTTGACTGTCTTAGTTGTGCGTAGAATTTGATATAAAAGCAAGATGTCCGTTGATTCCTTCTGTTATTTTCACGTTGAGAGTTATGTATGGCTAAGCTCTGCCCGAATAAATACTTATCAAGTTCTTCGTAGTCTGATTTGGCCTCCCCGACCCACCTTCTGTTACAAATTAGATTTTACAGTGCGCTCTTTACCCTCTATCCAGGCAAGAGTTCCATTAATGGCTGTAAAAACACCGTAATATAACGGTTCATCTTATAAAGTATGTTATTATCCCGGCCTTTCATGGGCTATCCCATGACAGCCGCTACCTTTATGTTTTCATGGTATCTGCCGCATGCTGATGCGGAGTCAAGAGGTTTTTCATGATTCTACCCTATTTTGGGCTTTGTAACCGAGGGAATAATAGGAGTATTACGTTCAGCGTACAGTTAGCGAAAAAAAAATACTGTTATTTACATTTATCGTTCGGTCACTGCAAAATCAACAAACAAATGGTAAACATGAAGTTGACTGAGGATGCCATGTACAGATTTAGCCACTCATCCCAAGAAACGGCTGTACACATACTCTGCTCATGCACATTGCCTATGAACAAAATACGAGTAAGTATGATAATAAGATGGATATCTAGGGCAGCATGTAATGAACCCGGATGAGATAGCAAAAGTCACTGTCTGATAAATCTGGCGATTCCTGGATTCAACAGGCTTAAATAGTGAGCTATAACTATAAGGGCTGCCACATTAGACCAAATTTAAACATTAGTCTTTAAATGCAAAGACGTGCCTAAATTGATCTTGTTGATCTACGTCATCTAATGTTATATCACAGAGCCCTCAGTACATGTGCTACAGCTCAGCTTATAAAATGCGTTTATTTGTTATGTAACTAACCGATATAAAGAAATAAACCGTTTCGTTAAATACAAATATTTACTTATACTTACAAAAGATATAACATAGGCATGTTCTCCCTCCATTCTTCTTGTCATCAAAATTCTGAATGTGAAACATGTTGTGTGCTTGACTGTACCAATTCAAATGCCTGGATTACAGGGGACCGCGGGCTTGTTGGGTTCACCCAAATTGGCGCGTTTGTGTTTCGATTCGTTTATGTAGTACACATGTCGTACTTTACAAAATGTGTAAAACAGTTGTAATAAGATAATTTATAGCAAAAACTATAACATTTTTACCTAAATTCGATTCAACACTAGCAGTTCCCCGCGACTTCGCCCGCGCCAAAAGTCTGATTTTCCATACAAATTTTCATCCCCCATTTCACCCCCCTTATGACTTTATATCGCGCCAATAAGCCTATGTCCTTCCCAGTGTCTCAAACTATCTCTGTGCCCAATTTTATTTGATTCGGTCCAGTAGTTTCGGAGCCTATTCGATGCAAATAAACAAACTAACAAACAAACAAATCTTTCCTCTTTATAATATTAAGTCGTGCCATGTACGTCCATTTAACATGTATTTCACCTTGGACATCTAGCCCACTTTGACTGCATGAGCTAAGAAAGAGCTTAAAACATAGTAGTTAAAATAACCCAGAAATTCATGCACATAACAAAATCAAATTGAATTTCGCTCATAAAAATTGATCGACTGTGTCATTCGGTGGGACTCAAACCCACGTCCCTTCTTTATCCGGGCGAAGGCTCTTACCAAATGAGCTACGAAGGAAGTTAGTCAGTCGACGAATTTTTGTAAGTGCTTGGAACGCCAGCGAGCCGGTGTTCGTTTTGATTTCGTAAAAACTTGCGAAATAATTGCTTAAATTATACAAATAGTTCATGCACATTTTAACAAAGAAATACAATTATTTCCTTTCTTACGTTGGCGGTAAAATGTTTAATATTTTAGTCTCTACGCTACTTTTGTAGTAAATTGAATAATTGGCGCCGTGTATCATCTCTAGTAGTTAATATTTTTATGCTGACTCTAGATTAAAGTTTTATTTATTTTGTCAATCTGCTCAGAGACTGACCAATTTTGCACCCTTCCGTAATTTTAAATAATTCTATTACATTGTTAACTATGGTTTTATACGATTATTCTATTTTACATTCTTGAAGTAACTACTAATATCTGAGTAATATGTACCTAAGCAACGTATTTTTGGAACACATTGGAACATGAACGTGAAATTTACAAAGTTTGTTAATGAAAATAAATTATTTTAATGTATTGCTGGCCCATTATGATGTCAATAATTGTTTTATATTATAGTCCGACAGGCCTGCTGATACTACACACTGAAAAAATTATTGGTTAACAATAACCAAAATATGGCTACTAGTAGGCCGTAATCTAGTGACTTGCGAACTTCTGTTTTTTGAACCAGAAGATTGTTTATATTTAACAAAAATTGGCTTCCTTACAACGAAACCTTCACCTAACAAAACTAGTTTGGTTGATCCTTTGTTTCAGTGTAGGTAACTATTGCAATTTGAAAGCAATTGTGATAAGCGGTAGTTCTGCCTGACCTAATTTTATTATTACGAGTATAACCTAACGGTCACTAACCATTGGAAATAATTATTCCTCACAATTTAGTAACGGAGTGTACTAGTTGACTTTTTTCAACCTTTTTAAAAACGTCAAAATGACATTATCCTTCTTATGCATGGAGTTGACATAATTTGTTAAAGTTATCCTCCGTCTGATCAAGTCACTTGAACCATAACCGAATAAGAATCTTCTAGATTTTTGAGTTTAATTGAACCTAAATGGTCTAAAGTTTCTAAATCAGGCTGCCATTAGTTGAATGCCAACCATGCACATAAGCTCAACGATTCACATTGTTCCCATGTTCTGCCACTCAACCGATGTAAAGGCCACCACGTCCTACACCTAACCTTTAAAACCATGGCCATGACATATGTACATCTTCAAAACATCATTGGAAATGTCAGAAAATAGTTTACACCTAAATGCGCGATTTCCTCAGGTTTAATTTGAAGCTGTAGATGATGTCTTGGTAAGAGCATTTTATACGTTTAATTGTCTTTGCCAACTACTGGGCGAAGGCCACACGTCTCCATTCATTTCTGTTGGTATTAAGGGCTTGTCAATCTCCATGAAAGAGGTTGTCTCTCTATAGCTTTCATAGTCTACCCTTTGGACGATGTCCCTCTGTATCATTAGTTATGGTTAAAAAAGACGTTATAGATAAATCAGAATTTATTGTACACTAGCTGTTGCCCGCGACCTCGCCCGCGTAAACTACTATTTCTGTATCCTACAGGAACTGTGTTTTTTTTCCGGGATTAAAAGTAGCCTATATCGTCACCGGAAATATGAATTAATGTAAAGGACAATTTGTCGAAGTTGAGTTTTATATACAGTTCGATTGCAAATTTTTCGCTCTATCCAATGGTATATTTAGAATTTGGATATCTTTAAAAATGATGTCCTTCACATCAACTGATTTGGTAAAAAATAAACTTAAAAAGTAATGCATAGTACGTGTAAGAACTGTGTAGAATTCTTGATTAATGTAACGTAGTATTTATTTTGTAGCTTTTTACTGTAAACACACTAGCAAAGTAAATTTGTTTTTTACATTAGCTAAGCTAATGAACTTCTACAAAACTGTTCCTTACATTAATCTCATAAATAAATTTTAACGTTTATTTTTTCAACAAATTAATGTAAAGGAATCTGGTGTTAATACGAGTCCTTTACATTCTCTTTTACGTTAAGTATTTAAAAAAACTAAAAATAAACAGTTGATATTAATGTCGACAGGTTGATGATGAGAAAAAATAAGACCATTACGCTAAACTTTTTACGATATTTACTTAAAATGTACCCTTTACAGCAACGATAAATTTAAGAAAAAACTGTTTTTGTCCTTTACATTAAATATTTTAGAGAAGCTAAATAGTCACCTGGGCCCTTACTTTATGTTTACTTTTATTTCTATTCAGTAAATGATGCTTACATTACTTATTTGAAAACATATTTTCCTAGAACAATAGTTTACTTTAAAATTAACAGGGAATATACTGTTTTCCTTTTCTCTCTGTACCACTGCCACCACGCGTTAGAGTGAGACATTTTGCGCGCGAATCATCGCCCGGCCTGACAATAAAGCGCCAGAGCAAGCGGCGCGCGGCGACGTGTTTGTTTGTTCTGATTCATTTAGTTTATTTTTAATTCTTGACACGTGCGTAGTAATGGGTTATAGTGATGGGATAAATACTCGTAAATATCCATTTTTACTCGAGTATTTATCCAAAAAAGATGGATAAATATTTTATAAACATGTTTCTTGCTATAACCCGCAAATGTATGATAATAATAATAGTAAAATGGTAATTTTAATCAAAACAAGTGCTAAAGAGTTTTGAATTCCAAATAATTAGCAATAAACAAAAATAATAGATCTTAATTTTATTATTAAATGACCAAAAATTTCGGTTTCAGCTTCGACTGAGAATCATGGCGATGCTGCCGTAGGATGTCCAATGCTGAACATAGGACTACCCCATGGTTTTCCGCAACGACAGATTGCAAGCGGTCTGTATTCAGTTTAGTGTGATCCTGCAATTTTACAATGTCGTCTGTCCATCTTGCCGTAGGGCGTCCGTCCTACGCTGCGCCTTTGATCAAAGGATCTCCAATCTAGAACTTTTCTGCCCCAACGGCTATCAGTTCTTCGCGCTATGTGCCCTGTTCATTGCCACTTGTGCTTACTGATTCGCAGGGCTATGTCCACTACCTTAGTTTTCCTACGTACTTCTTCATTTCTGATTCAATCTTGTAGATAAACACCGAGCATAGCCCTCGCCATTGCATAAACTTAAGCTTTTTTTGAGGCCCATAATAGAGACCATGTTTCAGATCCATATGTGTTCACTCGTAGCGCACGTTAATTGAAGACTTTCGTCTTAAGGCACTAAGGTTATTAAGACGAGAAGGTGTTTTTGCGTAGTTTCCCAAACGCTGCCCAGCCGAATTGGTTTCGTCGACAGACCTCTTTTCTTTAAATTGGACCTAGTAGTCCAACTACTACCTAGTTGGACCACTGGGTACCAATCCAAGTACCTTCTTGTCTCAGGTAGACGTACTTGTCAACAACTTCGAGAGTTGAGTTCCCAACAGATACTGGAGTGGGTACCACTCGGGAGCTAGACATTATTTTCGTCTTGTCCATGTTCATTTTAAATTAAATTAAATTAAAAATCTTTTATTTCGGACCATAAATCTATATTGGTGTTAGTAACAATTTGCTTATAAACTATGTTAGTAAATGAAATTTAATTTAAATATTTTAAATCCTGCCCAGATAAACGAGGCTCAGCAGTATCTGCAACTCAGTGCTGCCGGTGACAGATGTGTCACTACCCAGTGCTTTAATATGGGACTGTCCTCCCTTACAGAAATAGTGTTCAGGATGCCATTGACGCTACCGCGTAACCTGCGCATCAGAGAGCCAATTCTTTTGCGTACAATCGCATGGAAGCCATCCACGCGGGTTTCAGCGAACATGATGCACTACAGTATCGCGGCAGCCCCATTAGCACCCTGAAACCATTATTGTATTGGACGCGCAAGGCATTGAGGGCTTTCTGTGTATATGAGGTCCACAGGCTGCAGGTGTAGAATTACTGGCAATATGCTTTAAACAAAGTTGCCTTAACTTCCTTTGTACACCGTGCAAACCTTCGTGCCAGCATATTGCACCTTACCGCCAATGCCCTGCGCTCCCTCTCAGTGTCAAGATCATCATTTAGGTCCTCGGTAAGCCAGTGGCCCAGGTATTTAAACTTATTCACCTTAGGTAGTGCAGTGCCAGCAAGCGTGACAGGAGGCATACAGTATGATTTAGTGCCAGCCTTAAAAATCATCACCTCACTCTTTTTTGTGTTATACCTGAGCCCATGAGCCTCCGCGTACCTTTCACAGATGCCTATAAGTTTTCTTAAGCCGCTGATTGAAGGGCTGAGCAGTACCATGTCGTCAGCATAGCTAATGTTATTAATGCTTTTTCCGTCTATTGAACACCCAACATTGGCACTGCTCAGCTCCTCAATCAGTCCATTAACATACAGATTGAAAATAGAAGGAGAAGTAAGCCCCCCCTGTCTCACCCCACATTTCAACCTGTATGCCTTGGATTAAGACCCACTTATTAGGAGATTCGGTTTAGGTATTCGAGCATAGTGCCCAGCTCCAGCGTGGCAAGCCGGAGGTATGTGGTGCATTCGCCATTAAAGTTGATGCCGAATCCTTTCCATTTTGGAAGCTTGAAGGCGTCTTCTAATATCTTAGTTAACAGTTTTGAAGATATTACGTCTCCCTGTCTCACACCTTTCCACAGTGAAATGGCCTTCGAGCTCTGCTTCTGTTATCGGACCGATATGGTAGCATTGTTGTACAAACACTTTAACACCTCTATACTCTATGTGGCACCGCTGAAGAAACCGTAGCACCGTCCACGCTTCGATCAAATCAAAGGCCTTCTCATAATCCACAAACGCTAAGCATAAAGTCATGTTGTACCTACTACTCGGACTTCTGTATCATTTTCCTTAGCGTATGGATATGGTCTATTGTACTGTAGCCATTTTCAGGAGGTTGGAAGTCATCAAAACTACATACGAGACAGTACGCGATGACCCTTGAAAACAGTTTGTGGCTCAGGAGTGATATAGATCTGTTTTTTTTTAATAAGGTTTTGTCTCCTTTTTTTGAAGAACAACATTTAACGAGTATAGTGGTTACCATACTCCTTTTCCATGCATCAGGCGTGATGCCTTCTAGTAGCACCGAACCAAAGAGTTTGGTGCCTTGTTGTTTTTAAGCTGTTTCAGGGCCATCCTAATTTTGTAGAGGCCTATGTTCAGGATGTCTTTGGTGTAGTGTCGAGTCAGTATAGCTCTTGGATCGCTGGCCGAGCTATCAACAGGTTTGGCAACTGAGGTGTACAACACTAAAAATAGTAATTATATTATGCTATATAGCCGAATTTCAACTACGGTAGCCAACCAACAGAGATTAGCCAGTATTATAGTAGACAAGTGAATGCACGATTCATAAGTGCAGTTATCTGTCCCTTTATTTTCATAGTTCGATGAGATGTATCACCAATTTCTCGACTTCGAGCTGTTTCTGAGTTATTTTAAGACAGAAAAACCCAGAAATCGGCTCGAACCGGTGTTTGAACCTGAAACCTCTTGGATATCAGGCAGGATGCTGAAGCCTACATCAACAGGCAGTCTCAGTACACTACAATGTATAAAAAAGCACGAGGGGAGCAAGCGCGAACATTTATTTTCTCTGGGTTTCAGCATCAGATCCTGACTTGGTAACAGTGGGACAACCTCAAAACTATGCTCTTTCAATAAAAAAGCAATTCTAAAAATCAATCTACAACAAACGAATAACTCTGTGAACGTAGATAAAAAAAAAACGAAAAAATAAAAAGGCATACGGTGGAACATATAACTTCCTTCTTTTTTGAAATCGGTTTAAAACTTAAATGACAGGTACCGCACCTGTCGCACTTGGTAAAGTAGACCCCAGGCCTAATTAGTTATTACATTTCCAGTAAATATCCGATAAAAATGGGTAAAAACGAGTATTTATTTATTTTATTATGCATGCATTTTGTTATGCTTTACGCGGCTGTCTTACCATTATTATTTTTGATAATATTTCTAGAAAAATGCTTAGGTTTAATGTGTGTTTACTACCTACATCATCTCTGAGACCCATTTCAAATAATATTAATAAATAAATATCAGAACACAGGTATTTTATGTTTTTTTATATTTAAATTACGTACGGAGTAAATACTTTTTGTTGTGTAATAGCACAGATATTATAATACATGAGTACAGATGCCTCATCACCCATATGAAAACGGGGCCGCCGTAACTCGCGTGGCCGTACGGGCAAAATCGTACTCCTATATTCATCCAAAGGTGGCGCTAGGTAACTAGCAATTCTGCGCCCCTATATTACTCTCGGACGTGTTTAAAACAGCTACTTGTTGGATGCTTTGTTAGCAAACTAACTCTCACCTAGTACTGTCATATATTTCAAAAGATGGCGCTCTCTAACTATCCCGTCAGAAGAAAAAAAGATACAAAATCTATTACATTGAACAAAAACATTTATATTTACACTATAATCATTATGAATATGGATTAGGTAAGCATTAATAAAATAATAGGAAAAGTAAAAAAAAAACACTTCAAGCATATTCACTGTCAAAGCTTGCCAAAACAAAAATAGAATCTACGAGGTCTTGAACAGTCGACTTAAACCATTGCTTGCAATGTGCTGCGCTACGACGACGTCGAACGATTTGGGCGAAAATATGAATCTAGTGCAACATGCAAGTTTTGACCCTTTTCGCTATGGGCTTATTATGCAATATTCAACTCATTTTCTTGGGGACTAAAGCCTATTTTAAAATGTTAAGGGCACTTAGTCTCATTAAAAGGATTTCAGTTTATTATGAGCATTATAATATCTGTGTTATGAGTGAGAAAACTGATGTGCAAGCGAGACGGATAATATCCTGAATATTCCTGCAGTTTATGATTTAAGTACCTACGAGCGAGAGTTGTTTTTAGAGAAAGAAACACAGTCGCAAGTCAGAATCTTTACTTAATGGTGTTGAGACCGCCTCTATTTCTTACGTAATAACAGCTATTTTCTTGGTTCCAATTTATAACTTGACGTGCTACCAACTTTAATGTAATCGACATTTTTAAGACAGTTTTTTCGGTTCTTTGGTTAAGAAATGCAATTATTTGAGTACATTTATGGACACTACCATACAATGTATTTTTTCTATTGTTATTTCAATCCTGCGGGCGTTGAGTGTCCGTGAACGAATTACAAATATGTAAGAAGGTACTGTAGGCTGTAGGTACTCAAATAATAGAAATAGAAAACATTTATTTGGCACAACACACAAGACAGAGTAAAGAAAAAAACCGGCCAAGTGCGAGTCGGACTCGCGCACGAAGGGTTCCGTACTATTAACTTACAGTATAGGCAAAAAAGTATAACAATTTTAAATAAGAGTTTCCACGGCTGTTTCTTTACGTGAGTGATTTGAAGTTTATAGGTCCAAGACTTTAGAAATTACAGGGGGGGGGCCCCCCCTGTAATTTCTTCGCCAAAGTCGTTTACACGGTGTCCCCACACCGTGTAAACGACTTTGGCGAGCTATATCTCGCAAATGGTAAAGCTGATATTTATGGAAACCCTATATTCTTTTCATAGTCCTTTTCAACGATACCTTACACAAGGGGGTACCCTCAAAAAATAATTGAGATTTTTACATGTATAGGGAGGTACCCTTAAAAAGGGGTAATTTTAAGTATTTTTAAAAATGTGATCTCGAACTAAGTTACATGCAAATCAGTCCATAAACGTAGAAGATATTGTGCTGTGACAGACTAGGACGGACGGAACGGACGGACTGAACGATCTTATAAGGGTTCCTTGACGGACTACGGAAAAATAATAACTGTTTCTTTTCATGCAACAAATGCGGGCCATCTTACTTACCTACCTACTTAGTTAGATCGATACAGAAAACAGCACGTCTAGCTAAATGCTACAGCATTTTATGCAGTTGTAATCGAGTATAGATCGGAACGGAAATTATTAATCTGATGTGCTGGCCACTATACATTAAATTAAAAAATTTAAAGTGTGCTACAGAAGGCACGCGGGCACAGGGTCTAAGTACTTACTTATTACAATGAACAAAAATATTAATTGATAAATTAGGTAAGTGTCAAAAACATATGGAACGCACAGGCATCAGAGGGTTATAAAAAAGTTATTAAAAAGTACATCAAGTACACTTTTGAAAATGACGGAGATTTCGAATCGGCTTTTATCAGATTTATGTCTCATAACTATCGGCTGTGCGCTGCGCTACGCCGAATATCGACCACCTAAGCGAAAATATCAATCGATTTATGCAATAGGTGCGTTCTAGGTTCTAGGGTGAAATTACACAACTAGCAAAAAGACATGCGCCATCTACACACCTGCTTTTCTCGCCAAATATCCTGTCTGCAATGTGGTACCATTTTATTCTGTCAGAGGTGCTAGACCTGATTCATTAAATTGAAATTCCAGGAAATTTTACATAATATTATGTTTTTTGTATTAAAGAGGCTGAACAAAATTTTGTTTTGATATTTTTAGGGCCTATTTCCATGTTATTTTAAGTTTTTAAACAACATCAATAACCAGATGATACACGTGTCGCCATTTAGTGAAAATTTTTGACATCAAAAATTTTTTCTTCGTGATGAGACCCCGTGGTAATAGCTATTTTCGTTAAGCCATAATTAATGTATTTTTTTTAATTTTGAAAGAAAAAAAATAAAACTATGATTTTTACACAGCTATTTTATTCATTATGGTATAAAGAGAAAATCAGTCGATAGATCGTAGTTACTATAATAATTTCTTAAACTGTTGTTGAAAGCAGCCAATTAAACTTTAACTTCTTAGATTTAAGTGTCATTTTCCTTTAAACACTTCGAATAGCGTAACTCTAATACCAAATTTAGTGTTTCTTTCATTAACACAAGTCAATTTTCTAAGGACTTACATTAAATCTATTTTTTTTATTTTAAAAAAAAAGTTAGTGTAAGTGACATTTAAAACAATAAAAATAACGTAAGGGACAGTCCATTTTTAAAACTATAAAGATTAGAACATTTTTAGTAAACTTATGTAATAGAGCTTTAAATGTTAAGAAACTTTGCTGTAGTTGTCATTTCAATAGCATTACAAACTCAAAAAATATAACACATTTAAAAAAAAAGAGATCGTTTTTTGGCTCTCCTGAAAATTTGTGGTTTCTCCTTTACAGCAATTCATATTTCCGGTAAAGATATGTTATTCCAGACTATACTCTATCTCTGTGCCAAATTTCATTCATGTCCGTTTAGTAGTTTGTGCGTGAAGAAGTAACAAACATACACACTCACACACTCACGAACTTTCGCATTTATAATATTATAGTGCCAGACTATACTCTATCTCTGTGCCAAATTTCATTCATGTCCGTTTAGTAGTTTGTGCGTGAAGAAGTAACAAACATACACACTCACACACTCACGAACTTTCGCATTTATAATATTATAGTGCCAGACTATACTCTATCTCTGTGCCAAATTTCATTCATGTCCGTTTAGTAGTTTGTGCGTGAAGAAGTAACAAACATACACACTCACACACTCACAAACTTTCGCATTTATAATATTAGTGGGATAATATTGTATGTTTTTGGAAGGACAACATAAACGAGGTTTAAAGTTTAATTCTGAGTTTAACTAACTAATTTTGCTCCAAGGACTAAAGCTAACTATTTACACTTAACTAGAGTTTTACATTTCACGAAAACCTTAAAGGCATCAGTCTAGACATGAAACAAGATACTACTTAGCTTTTAAAAAACAAAAAAGGCCTAGGTATCTAACAAGGTTGTTGTTGTTATACGTACGTATACAGTGACCAGTGACTCTCTTATGCATTAGTTCTAACAGTATCCGATAGAGGCTCTGCTGTACCTACTTCCAAAATACGCTGTATTAGCTTTCAGTATTTGTTTGTGTAAAAAAAATCTATGATAATTTTATTATTATTATTTTACAGAAAAAGCCTACGTTTACCCGTCTTATTTTGGAATTTTATCTGTCTGGGACAGTTTTCGAGCGTATGTATGTATGTCCACTGTTTTGGCACGCTCTATAGCCCAAACGGCTGGACATTTTTTTTGTTTTATTTAAAATGTCTCCACTATTTCACCTATCTGTAATTATTATATTTTTATAACTTAAGCAATTATTTTGCAAATTTTTACGAAATTGAATCAAATTTCACTTACAAAAATTAATCGACTGTGTCATCCGGTGGGACTCGAACCCACGTCCCTTCGCTATCCGGGCGAGTGCTCTTACCAACTAAGCTACGGAGGACGTTAGTCAGTCGACGAATTTTCGCAAGTGCTTGCTACGCCAGTGAGACGGCATTCGATTTCATCAATACTTTGGGAATGTACCCGCATGTATCCAATGTATTAATGTAATATGTATATGTATTATGTATCTGTAATTAATTCGAAATTAGACATTTCATATTTATATAAGTGTTTTAATGTTCTATGGGGTTTTATTCGTTTAAATGTAAAATACTTATCTACACAAAAAAATAATAATATTCTAAACTAAAATACAGTTAGTATACACACATAAACTTAAAAATAAAAAACTTAAAACTAAACTATTTACATGCCAGTAAGTCAGGTATTTTAGGAAAAAAATCCTATAGATAAAATACCTGACTTAGGTCGCTGTCCCGCGGGAAGGTGCCCATAAGGCTGGCTACATTACCCCGTTGAATGGCCAGGCTAATCCGCTGGCCGAAGTATAGGCCAGCCTTCGTATCGTGAGATGTCTCAATTAAACGTTTTGAAATCTCACGATATACTTTATGGGCGCTTGGTCCCCACGGCCCCAAAGTCTCGACTCCAAACGGTTGAAATATGAAAGACTCACCGAGACCTTCATACTTCCGCCGTTTGAGGTCTTCTGCACGGTCTGTAGAGTTCGTAGTCGACAATAAGAGATTTTCACGAACTACTCTACAAAGAGGCTCGTCCTATAGCCGCTGAGTTGACTGGGAACCGGGGAGGTCTGCGGAGGTCAAGGCCCTCCAAGTGTCAACAGCTTCAACTAAAAAAGAGATGTGAATCTTGTTACACTGATGAGATTTTGATAAAATTTTAAAAATTAAGCCAAAATTTTTATGACAGGAGGACAAAAAGGCTGGAAGGCCGATGCTGGAGATTGATCTTATACCCAGGCCTCCATGCCGAATAGGCAGAGATGCCTGAGTCCAGACCCGATCCTCCAGCCTTATGTTTAAAGTTGATGAAATGGCGTTTTTAATGACACTGTCCAATTTTGAAGTCAGATGGGGATGCTTCCAAAGATGACAAGAGCGTAAAGTATACATGAAATTTGGTACGAAGAGACAGAACCGGATTATTGTGTAAGCAATGTGACTGTTAATTTTGAGAAGACGCTCCGAAAAGGTATTTAATTTTGAAAGTTTTTCCTTAACAAAGGCCGAAAAAGACTCATCTAAGACTAGTGAGCCAAGTAAACGTAGGGAACATTCGTCAATAATTTTGATGTTAGGCGCTATCTGTGTAAAACTGTTAATTAAATCGGCACGGTGAATGCAATTTTGGGGTATAAAAAGTTCACATTTAGAGTAATTTAGATCTAAGCTACAATTTTTAAAATTATGAATCAAAGATGCAGTCTTCCAAAACAGTTGTGGGATTTCCACCTAAGGTTCCGTCGTCTAGGTACCAAACATTGAAATCCGACTTTAATTTTGAGATGATGGTGTGAATTGCCAAACTAAATATTGCTGGACCAAGGGGGTCGCCTTGTTGGCAGCCAACAGCGGAAGAGAGTTCATGTTCCCTGTACATTAGTTTAGTGGGAGCACTGTAGCACTGCCACAAAAAACTGTACAGAGAAGGCAACTCTCTTTTAACTTCTGACAACAAAACACCCCGGTCTACTGAATTAAAAGCATTTTTCACATCTACCTTAAGTAAAATTTGATTAGAACACTGAAAAGTTAGAAAGGAGCGGACAGCGTGGATCGCAGCCTCGCACCCACCCGAGACTCCAAAACCAAGTTGGGTTGGTTGAAATATCCCGCTAAGAGTGTCTGATATAGCACGACATCCAATTTTTGCTGCAAGGCGACGATAAGTCATGCCCACAGCAATGGGCCGAATTCCTCCATCTTTTTTTTAAAGCACAGAGGTTAGCCCCGTACAAGACTTGTATTATATTGTCACTTACCTTTCCCGACAGCATTAAATTTATTAAATCAGTAAGAGCCTCGAGCAGTGCCATACTGGCCTCACCGCCAGCATTCAAAAGGTCCTTTAAATGCTGTGCAGTGAGTTCATCGAGACCTGCAGCTGTACCGCTCCGAAAGCTGTTCACAGCTTTGAGGACCTCATCCGAAGACGTCTGCAAATTTGTTTCATTATTACTGGGAGGAGGTGGAAAGATGATGTTAGAAGAAGGATGAGGGTGTTTGTCTTGTAAGGATAAAAGTGTTTCTAGGTTGTTTGGGGCCATAGCATCGTCTGAAAATAAGAGGCGGGCAGCACCTTTAATATCACCATCACTTGCTTTGGATTCAACATAAAAAAAATCTGATTTTCTTTTGATATTAGGAGGAGGGTCATAATTAATATTGACAAAACCGGAAGAGCAATTTTCTTTTATGCGCGTAGTAAGAGTTACGGATTGATTGTTTTTAGATGAAGATTCTGTGTGTAAAATTCTATATGGGAAAGTTAGCAGATGTTCCCATGCCTGTGTAGAGTTCAGATTGACAACAGATCTGATATCTGTTGTCAAATTCTGAGCTACACAGACACGGGCCCCGCGCGGTACTCTTTTAAGGATGGGGGTGCTATGTTTTAATTTAGAGATTCGTTTTGAAAATGGTTCTAAAGAAGGTGGTGAAGGGAGCTGTGACTGCACGGGGGATGAAGGCACGGATGGGGATGGAAGCAGGGGTACCTGTGCAGCGACGCCTGACTGCAGATCATTGGGATTGTTGTGGCAACGGCGGTTGTGGCAAACCGAACTCTTTGTGTTTTTATACTTTTTTTTAATGTTTCAATTTCCTTCTCTTTTTGACGTTTTCACTATTTTACCAGTTGTTTCTTTTACTTCACACGAATTACATTGATTTCTTACAAATATTACCCAAAGTTTATAATTTATCCTCCGAATTCCCCTACATCGCGCACATTTTTGGTCCTTCTCCACGTAACGCTTGAACCAGTTTTTAAATTTCTTCCAAATTCCAAATTTTCACCAATTTTCCTATGCCCATCACGAGGAGTCGGGCAAAAGCGGCTCCGATGGCGCAGGTTTCAACTTTTGATCCCGGGGCATGCCCTGCGGTCACAAACGAGGGGGATCATGAGGATTGCGGTAGTGAAGTTGTGAGTGCAATAAGTGAACGTGCGAACTCAACCATTTCAACCGCGACGGTTCTTGCCCAGAAGTTGGCTGCGGAAGCCGAATTCCGTCGTCGCCAGCTCGAGCGGGCACGACAGCAGGCGGAGCGAGAACGACAGCAGGCGGAGCGAGAACGACAGCAGGCGGAGCGAGAACGACAGCAGGCGGAGCGAGAACGCGAACGAGAACGCGAACGAGAACGCGAACTTGCCGCCTTAGAGGCACAGGCAGACGAAGACGAACTGCGCGCCAAGTTAGCCATGATCGAGGCTTCATCTGGTGGCTCGCACGGCTCGCGCCGCAGCTCTCGTGTGTCGCGCCGCAGCTCTTGTTCATCGCAACGGATTGAGACTTGGGTAAAAGATGTAACTCAGAGATCAAAGGTAAATGATTTTGTTTCTTTAAATGATGCACTGCCAATACAGTCACAGGTTGTACAACCGACTGTAACACAGGCTGTTGCACAAACGTCGACTTTTAAGTATGTAGTTCCATTAGTCGAGCATACGAACGCTCACGAGGGTAAGACTGAGCGGCTATCACACGCAAATCCGGTAGTCGCACCATCAGTAACCCGAGCCATGCCGACTGATATACCAAACAACACATTTGAGGTCTCACAACACAATGCTACGTCTCCCGTTTTTACTGATATGGTCAAGGCCATAACTGAATCAGCTTCAGCTACAAGGGCTCTTGTTGTAAGCCATACGCAACACAAAAAGCCGCATCACATAGACTTGCCACAATATTTCGGCGATGCGTCACATTGGCTGCAATTTAAGAGGGCATACGACAATACTAAAGATTTTTATTCTCCGCTAGAGAACGTCGCTCGTCTACAACACGCACTGCAAGGGGCGGCGCGCGAGGCAGTCGCGTCGCTGCTGATATCGGCGGAGGCGCCCGAGGATGTTCTGCAGCTCCTCGAGCACAGCTTCGCACGTCCGGAGGTGATCGTGTTCCACGAAGTGACGTCCCTAAAGAGCTTGGCAAATCTCACACTGGATTTGAAGGGTTTGGCTAACTTTACGTCTCGAGTACGCAATAGTGTAGCTACAATACGGCTATTGCACCAAAACGAATATTTACATTCTCCAGAGCTATTTTATTGCATTTTGAACAAGCTTAACTATACTATGCGAATGAGATGGACTGATTTTGCATTTGACAACCAAACCAACAAAAGTAAGTTAGAGTTACTGAGTGATTTCTTAGTACCTGAGCTCGACCGTCATATTAAGTTTGGTTTGTCACCTGAATCCATCCAATCAGCTTCTACATTTAAATCTTCTACTAACAAATCTAACGGACGCTCTGAAATATCTGTACACGCAGTAGGCGACTCGAAACCTAAAAATAAATGTACTTACTGCGACAAAATACACAACGTCAAAGATTGTACTGGTTTCAAGTCTCTGTCTATTGAGGATAGATGGTGTTGGCTACGTAGTAAAAAGATTTGCTATAGGTGCCTTAAGGGCAACGTTCACACATGGAACAGTTGTAAAGCAGCAGCATGCGGCGTCGTCGGCTGCACTCGGCGGCACCACGCACTTCTGCACGGCTCGGCTGCTGCATCACCAGCGTTTTCATCAACGTCACGACCGCAGATTGAAGAGGTTGTAGGTTTGTCAACTTCACATACTACAGCTCGTTTATGTACCACTTTGCTGAAAGTTGTACCCGTAACCGTCACCGGCCCTGCTGGTTCTTACGATACGTACGCACTCTTAGATGACGGCAGCACTGCCACACTTATAGATTCTATGGTAGCTAATAAGATCGGGGCTACGGGTCCATCTGATACAATTAAAATTAATGCAATAGGTGGAATGAACAAAAACACAAATATTTCTTACGTCACTTTTGATATTAAAGGTAGGTACACACATGAGTCATATCAAATTCAAAACGCTCGAACTATCGATTCTTTGACATTGCATAAGCAAACCATAGATTATTCTGATATTGCAAAATACAATCATTTAGCTGATTTATCGAACATGCTTACGTATACTGATGCGGTACCAACTATGCTTATTGGTGCGGAGGACTGGCACTTGTCAATCACTCGCGAGGTCCGAAAGGGCCGCCGCTACGAACCAGTTGCGTGTCGCACTGCTTTAGGTTGGACTTTATATGGCTCTTTAGGTAGGCGAACTATTCCGATGACTTTTGTCAATTACACTGTGTGTACCACCCCTTATTTTGAAAACGAACCAGTCGATTCTTTGGAATTTCTTATTAAAGAACAATATAAATTAGATTCGATTGGCATTAGTAAACACAAAATTTATAATTCCCAAGATCAACGTGCTGTTGATATACTCGACACCACAACCGAACGCCTGCCTTTAGGTAGGTTTATGGTAGGTTTACCATGGCGCCACGAAAGCACTACCGTTTCGGATAGTTACTACCAGGCCGAAACGCGTCTTAAAGGCTTAGAAAAGCGAATGGCTAAGGATAGTGTTTTCGCGGAGTCATACAATATTTACATGTCTGAGATGATCAAGAAAGGTTACGCAGAGGAATGTGCCGTCGACACGTACCACACGAACGATAATACTAAAGGCGTAGTTCACACTTCCGAAACTTCTCCTCGCTGGTATCTTCCACACTTTGGCGTGTTCCACCCTCAGAAAAAGAAGCTTCGTGTGGTGCATGACGCGGTTGCGAAAACTCACGGCGTCAGTTTGAATTCTTTGTTGCTGCCGGGGCCTGATCTACTTCAGCCGCTTTTAGGTGTTTTGTTCCGATTCAGGGAAGGTTGCATAGCTATGACAGCTGACATTAAAGAGATGTTTCCACAAGTAAAGGTAAGGAACCAAGACCGCAACGCCCTTCGTTACCTGTGGAGATCAGATCCTAGAGCGGCAATAAAGGAATTCAGAATGACGTCTGTTATTTTTGGTGCGTGTTCTAGTCCGTTCACTGCGCTTTATATAAAAAATAAGAACGCTAAGGACATAGCTCATTTGTACCCTGAGGCTGCTGATGCAATAATTTATGACCATTACATGGACGATTATATTGGAAGCGTAGATGACGTTCGTCAAGCGGCGCGCTTGGCTGCTGACATTATCGCGGTACACAAGGGAGCGTGCTTCGAGATGAGGGGTTGGTTGTCCAACGATGATAGAGCTCTCGCTTTGGTCCCAACTGAATTACGTGCAGCTCCTACACCTGAAGTTTCTTTAGGCAGTCCAGTACGCGCTTTAGGTGTCATTTGGTACTCGACGGACGATGCTTTAGGCTTTAGGACAGGTTCACATGAACATTTTATGTCAGAAAGCCGTAACCTGACAAAACGAAACACTCTGTCTCAATTGATGCGTGTATATGATCCTTTAGGACTGCTGGCTCCAATAGTAGTTAAAGGTCGTATCCTGTTTCAATCTCTTTGGCGTAGCAACATCGGATGGGACGATCAGCTGCCACCAGCCGAGATCAACGCTTGGCAGGCTTGGATTTCCGAACTGGATTCTATCGCGAACATCCGCATCCCACGTTGCTATCTCAAAGCTGTCATCTCCGAACGAGAGTTACACATTTTTGCTGATGCGAGCGAGCTTGCCTACGCTTGTGTAGGCTATTGGCGTTTTATTCTGCCAGACAGTAGCATCAAGCTCGTACTCATTGGAAGCAAGTCTCGAGTCACACCACTAAAACCGGTTTCTATCCCAAGGTTGGAGCTCCAGGCGGCCCTCATAGCTTCACGTTTTGCCGTCTCGATTATAGAAAGTCACAAAAATAAACCAGCACGGGTATTTAACTGGAGTGATTCGAGGACGGTACTTAGTTGGCTTCGAGCCGACGCTCGCACATTTCGGCCTTTTGTGGCCCATCGCGTTGGTGAAATCATTGAGAACACAAACGTCAGCGATTGGCGGTGGGTCCCAACAGACTTAAATGTTGCAGATGACGCGACGAGGTTTCGACAAATCGACTCGTCGTCGAGGTGGTTTGTTGGTCCGTCATTTTTACTCACTCAATCTAAAACGTGGCCAACCGAACCATCAATTGTAATCGCACCAGTTCTCACAGAGCTGAAGACAGCTAACTTGTGTGAATTAGTGGGATTCACCACTACGCGTGAGCTCTTGCCCACACCAATAACGGCAGACCCAGATTGGTTTAGCGTCTGGACGCGTCTTGTAAGGGCAACCGCGCGAGCACACCAAGCCGCGACACTTTTTAAGAAACTTTTAGAAACTCATGGTCAAAATTCTAAACCCCGAAGTACCGTTTTTTCTACTTCATCAAACGACTCATCTGTATGTAACTCATCTCATCATCGTAGTTTGGGGACGCGACTGTCGACACTACCTGCACTTTCCGCCGAGCTTGTTAAAACTGCCGAACAACATATACTGAAACGATGTCAACTAGAAAGCTTCGACGAAGAATTACGTTGCATTCTGGCATCTCAGGCTCTTTCCAAGCACAGCCCACTTCTTAAGCTTTCGCCAACGCTTGGAGAAGATAACATATTGAGACTGGCAGGCCGTATTCGTGCAGCTCCAAACATCAACGTGGACGCAAGGAATCCGGTGATACTCGACGGACGTCACTCAATCACTCGTCTTCTGATTCATCATTATCATAAACTGATGGCGCACGCGAACAACGAAACAGTGGTCAATGAAATTCGCCAGAGATATTGGATTTTACGTCTGAGACCAACCGTCAGAGCAATAGCCAAAAGTTGTCAATTCTGTCGTGTAAAAAAAACACTTCCGTTGTCTCCACCTACCGCCGACTTGCCGATTGAAAGACTGGATCACCATAAAAGGCCATTCACGAATGTTGGCCTGGACTATTTTGGTCCTCTAGAAGTCGCTATCGGACGCCGAAGAGAAAAACGATATGTCGCTCTTTTCACATGCCTGACAGTCAGAGCGATTCACCTAGAGGTCGTTAATAGCCTTTCCGCTGACTCCGCAATCATGAGCCTCCGGCGTTTCATTGCTCGAAGAGGCACCCCTACCACTATCATTTCGGACAATGGCACAGCATTTGTCGGCGCCAACAAGGAGTTAAAACAGTTTTTTGGAAGTGTCATTGAAGAGTTTGCAGCTACACGAGGTATAACTTGGAAGTTTTTGCCTCCTGCCGCACCATTTTTTGGAGGCTGTTGGGAGCGCCTGGTGCGCTCGACAAAGACAGCGCTAAGAGCCACGCTCCAACAAAAAGCGCCAAAAGAAGAAACTTTTTCTACTCTTCTCTTGGAAGCTGAAGCTATTATTAACTCCCGGCCTTTATCTCATGTTTCTGTGGACTCGGATGATCATGAAACCCTCACGCCTTTTCATTTCCTTATCGGCCAGTCGTCACACATCTCTTCACCCGCACCGGCTTTGACAGATTCCGCCCTGGTGAGCAGGTCAGAGTGGAAGAAAGCTTCCCGCCTCGCAGATCATTTTTGGGCACGTTGGGTGCGAGAAGTTTTACCAATGATGCATGCCAGACCACCATCCCCTAAAAAACCCAGCAACGTAAGCGTTGGCGACATAGTTGTCATAGTAGATGAACACCTACCACGAGGGGTGTGGCCGAAGGGACGAATTACCCAGGTCCACCCGGGACGAGATGGTGTTATCCGAGTCGTCGATGTTGCGACAAAGGGGGGAATTTTACGTAGGCCGGTAAAGAAAATAGCTGTTATCGTTTAGCTACTGTTAATGATTGGCATTTCGGTCTGCCACATGACTACAAACTACGTATTCTCATACGAAGGGGGAGAATGTGGCAAACCGAACTCTTTGTGTTTTTATACTTTTTTTTAATGTTTCAATTTCCTTCTCTTTTTGACGTTTTTACTATTTTACCAGTTGTTTCTTTTACTTCACACGAATTACATTGATTTCTTACAAATATTACCCAAAGTTTATAATTTATCCTCCGAATTCCCCTACATCGCGCACAGCGGTGATGAATTTTAAGCCCTCTCTGCCCTTTGAAAAAACGAGGTATTGCACACAAATTACATTGTACAAAGTCTGTGTTCATATGGAAAACTTTACAATAATACTACACACTCGAATACTATAGGTACACATAAAACTATGAAGAGGTTATCAAACAAATACAAATAAAATATACACAAAATACAAAAATGAAAATTTTGTGTTGATTGTTAGTGCACTCGAATAACAAACATGCCCAAGTTGTCCACACTTCAAAATTGTGACTTCTCATTGGTGCAATGGAAATAAGTTGTAACGATGATTGGCTGGCTTAGGGAGCGCATCCAATGTATACATAGCAACTCATATGCCAGAAATGGCGTCCTTGGCAACCACATTGGCATGGCACAAAATAACACATTTCACTAGTTAAGGGACCAGAGGAAGGCAGACCACATATGAGGATAATCCCAAAGCTGCAAAAAAGTCGTTACAGTGCTTTTAAAGGTGGTTAACTCCACGAAACTATTATAATTTTTGGTAAATTCAGGACGACATGTTGTATGTCATATAAATGTAAACACATTTGTTCAAGTGTTATAACCGTGTGTTTTTGTAGTATGTAGTTGGCGATACTTGTCAAAACAAAACAGTTGTGCTGCATAATTGCAGCAATAAATATCTTTACTGTTTATAATATTTAGCCTTTTAGACATCTTAATAATCTTACCTGATTACCGAAATTTATCGCATGTGCTTCAGGCTAAATTAAGCTTAATTATCGATTACACACACAGGCGTCGATACGTTAATCGAGTGTGTATCGAATTAGGATGGTTCACTGGCTACATGTTTACTCTAATGGAAAAGACTGTCATAAGAATGCCACGTAATAAATATTACACGCAATGCACACGCATGACATGATAAAACCAGACAATTTGACGTAACACGTAGGGTAAAACTGGGATAGATGCCTCACTTTTTGAAAATATGTTACAGATATTTTATTCTTTTGTTTGGAAAACTGGCAAGTACTTTGGTATTTTATCTATAAATTTATGAAGGGAAAAAATATTAACTTTGGCATTTATAGAGTATTCCCGATTATTGCGCACCTCAAAATTATGAGACATCTATCTCATGTAGGGGATAGTTGCCAAGTCCTAGAACGTAACGTTAGGGATAGACGATCCGCTGAGAAATAGGCCATCTATCCCGAAAAAACTTTATCGCACCTAGCCGTCCCATGCAATTGCACAGAGACATGAGACACGATCCATTTGTTGGTAGTTGGAAAGTCTCTCGATTTAAAATAAAATAAAAATAAAATAAAATTAGAATTCTAACTAGAATATTTATTTATTTATCAAACAATTTACTATCATAATTAATTACACTATCATAACAGGATTGACCCAATGCGACAGTACAGCCAATATGCTTAACTTAACAATAAAGTATTATTTAATCTAATTATTAAATTAATCATTATAGCAAATAGCGGCTAGTGCTACTCTGTTAAATTCACTCAGGGTACAAATAAACAGGTCTGACTTATTGTGGATAATATTTAGAGTGCGTAGTGCGCGCGATAGGGCCGACTCCTTGAGGAGGTTTGTTTTCGCCGTCGGCAACTCCAGCAGCGGTGGGTGACGTCAGCGCCAAAATAATAACAATCGGGGCATCTATACCACTGGGGCGTCAATCTAGCTCCGATGTTTTGCCATTTTAGGGTAAGGGTTCTTTTTTTCCTTTTGAGATACGGAAGTTAATAGAATCACTTTGTTGTCCGTCTGTCTATCTGTTTGTCTGTCTGGCAAAACCCTTTTTCTCAGGCAAGTGTAGAGATATCAACTTGAAATTAAAATCAAATAATTACAACTGCGGTCCCTTGAAGCTTTGAAAAAATTAAGCTTCTGTGTCAATGCAGTCTAAAGAAACGGCCATTTTAGCCGTATTTTTTTGCATTTTGCGAGGTAATCGAAACCTATAGGGTACTTCATGTAGACCTAGAATCATGAGATTTGGCATACAGCAACATAAATGAAGGTCTTACAGTACAAATAAACAAAAAAGTTCGCAAACTGCTTTGTAGAAAAATTCTTAATTTGTACGGAACTCTCAGTATGTGAGTCCGCGTGATATAAAAACCAAAATCAATGATTTCATCAGACGCTAGAAAAATATTTTATTTACTTATATAACAAAGATGGGTTACACCATTTATTATAATAACTCAAGACCGATTTTTTGTTTTATTTACGAGTGAGAGATTTGTTTCTTATACTGCTATTAGCTATAGAATCATTGAAAAACTTTACATCAAGGGGATGAAATAGGGAAAAACAGGTTGTATGGGAATTCTGTGACCAGCTAGTACAGCGCACATTAGGTTACCCATGACGACCAGATTAAATTCCAACAGTTTTTATTACGAAGGCCACAGAGGCGGTCTCAAGGTCAAAGGTAGGTTAGTCTGCCCACTAATAGTCAGACCACATCGACATACCCTGATCTGTCAAATTTCCGCAACCATATTTCAACATTATATTGATCACATACAGTTCCATATCATTTGAGATATTTTGACAGATTTAGGAAGGTGCTTGTGGTGCAGTGGCGGCAGCGCTTTGGTAGTGATACCAAAAGTTAAGCAACCCACGGCGCGGTCGTGATTGGATGGGTGACCATTCCGACCATTAAAGTGACGACCATGATAAGCATCTCCGTGCTTCAGAAGGCACGTTAAGCAGTTGGTCCCGGCTAATATCTGTTGGTATTAGTCGTTAAGCCTAGTCAGAGGCCCCAGGGCGGCTTGATAACATCTGATAGTAAGGTTTGTCACTTGCCTTACAGGCACCCCTCCACCAATCCGCACTGAGCCCGCGTTGTGGAGTATGGCTCGTTCCTCCTCATAGTTGAGGTGTGGCCTTTGCCCAGCAGTAGGATCTAATAGGCTGACTTTAGGAAGGTTGATGCGAGGCCCACTGTACATAGAAATAGACTAAAGAATGAGCTAACATGTTTTTGTCTTAAACTGAAAAAAAAATACATTTTGACTTCGCACAATTGCAACCGACTAAAACATTTACAAAGTTTATTGCTGACTCTTTTTAGTTAATAATCGGTCTCGCTTCAATCAAACCAGTCACACCTAGTTTCCTTTGCAGATGGAATAGGCCGTGATCGCATGGACGACGGCGGGGTTCCGGGCCGGACGGCGCGCGCCGCCAGTCTGCCCGCGGCCTTATCTTAGTGGTGAGTGGATATCAGATAAAGCTGACTACTCACTGACTTATAATATTTTGTCTGTATGTTCCACAAACACGCCTAAACTACTGAACCGATTGAAATGAACCGAACCGATTGAAATGAAATTTGGTACATACAGAAAGTCCCGTTAATGAATAGGTACAGATTAGTTACATCATGCTTTGTTATATGCCAATTTTTTTTTTCAAGTAAAAGTGTTGCCATTTTTGAGATTTTGGTTTGAAGTTTTTGTTATTTTTGAGACCCTTACTAACATTCGAGTCAAAATGTTACTATTCATTTTGGTGTTTGGAAAATCAAAGGGTATTTAACCTTTAAATAAGAATCCAAAAATTCGCACACAGGTAGGATTTGAACCTACGACCTTTGGCTAACCGGGCCAACGCTCTTGCCAACTGAGCTACTGTGCAGTTCATCCAACCGTGTGAAATTCTTGGTCTCTTTTGCAAAGTATTTAACCTGTCAAACCCCATAAGACACACGCGGGTGGGTTGATAACAACTAATTTTCTATTGTGTCTGGAAACATGGTACGTGAAGGTTTAAGGTTAGGTTTAGGTTTAAGGCATATAATAGGGCACGATGTCACTAATCTGTACTGAAACGATTATCCTTCACTTCTTTAGTTTCCTTTGAACACCGTCTCAGAGTTTTTCTAATCGAGAGCCAAAAGGTCAAAAAGTTAAACAGCCGTTTTGCACACACACACACACACACATAGAGACAGACAGACACACACACACATACACACACACACACAGAGAGAGAGAGAGACACACACACACACGCACGCGTTACTATTGTCCAGAGCCTGATTTGTTATTTAATAATACTAGTATGTATGTATAACATTGGATTTTGTGATTGTTTAAGCTTTTCTTTATTTTTATTTTAGTATGGTTTGGTGGCGACATCTCAACCTCAATAATGGCTTGCTATGGCAATAAAGCTGAGTGGAAACCAATTTGGTTTCACTATTTATAATATAATGTTTTCATTTTTATGTTCATTTTTTGTTGTTAGTGAACCAAATAAATTACTTTTCTTTCTTTCTTTCTTTCTTTCCTTCACTAACGGGAAACCTTGTATATTTTTTAATAAAATGTTTCAACTAACCTCGCTAGCTCAGTATGGATATCATTTGCCCGGATAGCGACAGGACGTAGGTTGAACAGCGGATACAGGCTGATAATGATGATAAGTAACTCTGCTTCCGCCTCACTTGAAAGCTTTCATGATTGATATTGCAATCCCAAAGCGATGGCATTAGTTGAATGTATTTTTCATTATTTTCAAAGCTATCATTTCGGTGACGGTAGTTTGAAAAAAGCAATTGAGTTATTAGCCCAGGAATATTAGGTTTTAAACATAAAATCCTTCATAACTAGCTAAAATTTTGCATACGTGTTAATAATACTTAGAACAATAATAACCTAAAACTCCCCACTCCTCCGCCGCTTGCGTTCCTAAATACACCCCCCTCGTCCACCCGTCCCGCTGGCGCTTCGGAAATCGAGTAAACAATACGCGCCGTGCACCCAGTCGGTCGTCGGTAAACCAGAGACCATCAAGATCTTTAAATTTTACGTGACTGGTTATCAAATCATAATCCATTCGTTTCAAGGCGAAAAAATGAACTAGTGTCTTTGGTCACTGGATTACTCGATGGCGAAAAGATAAATTGTGATAGGGCTATGGAGATTTGCCAGGAGTGTATGAAAAGCGTTAATGGCAATTTCGAGGACATAAAACTTAAAAGGAAAGACAGAGTTAATTAAACCTTTGTCTGCTATGAGTCGCTGTTTAATTGTGCGCAATGCTCACGTGGAAGTGAATCTGCAACAATTATTCAACGGAATATTGTGTGTAATGAATAGCGAAGACTGTCCAATGGAAGCTTTTAAATTTGAACTCGCGCCGAAACCCCCCTGTCTATTTGATGATGTTTCATTGAGAAAGACAAACAAAGCGGAACTGGCAAAAAAACTTGAATCTTACTTCCCCTGCTCATCTACCTCAACGTTGGATACGTCTTATGTCCTTGACGGGGGATATCTTATACACACAGTACACTGGTCACCGCGTCCTGCAACTTACGAGAATGTGTGTAATGCTTATGTATCATATATCCAACGGAAATTCGGAACATCTTGCATTACAGTATTTGACGGTTACAGAGGAGCCCCAAGTACAAAATTGAACGTCGACTTAAATGTCGAATTCGTCTTACCGATTGTGTCTGGGAAAGATGAATTTCTTTGTTATTCAAAAAACAAAGCACAACTTATAGACTTACTGATACAAAAGCTTCAGGAAAACGAAATGTTCGTACACCAAGCTAAAGCAGACGCAGACACACTGATTTCAGAAACTGGTTTATGTTCCAATAATCCGTCAGTTACTGTAGTCGCGACAGATACTGCTATTTTAACAGTATTGATAGCAAGATCAGACGACGGTAATGCTCCAAAACTGAAGATGCTAAAACCTGGAAGTCATAAAAGGAAGTGTAAATACTACGACATAGCAGAAATCCAAAAAAATATAGGCCCTTTGAAAGATGTCTTGCTATTTGCACACGCTATGTCAGGCTGTGATACGACATCAGCGTTCTTCAGAAAAGGTAAAGAAAAACCTTCGAATGCTTAAAAAATGCAGAGTTGCGGACAATCGTTTCCGTATTTAATAACCTTCGAGCTGAACCTAATGACTTGCGAAAGCTGGAGAAGTATTTGTTTTGCACATATATAATAAATCTGACCTCAAGCTGGATTTAGATGAGCTAAGGTACTTTTGTTTAAGCAGACAGTTGCCAAACAAACCCATAAAAAGATAGTTTTCAGCTTTCATCGCTGCCAACTACTAAAGATGCAACTCGACAACACTCGTATCGTGTATACTTAAGATGGTTGGGAAACTGTCTTCCACCGTGCGAATGGGGTTGGACAAAGTGGACGTGGACAAAGACGAGGCCAAACACTTGTTCCAATCACTACAGAGCTTCCCTCTGCGCCTGATAATTTACTGAACCTCATCAGCTGTGGTTGTAGAAAGGGATGTGAACGTGTTGGTGCGAGTGTAGGAAAGCAGGTTTGATGTGTTCGGCAATGTGCCGCCATTGTGTTGGCCAGCCGTGTAAAAAAACACCTAACATATTAATACATGATGATGAAGTGATGTAAAAAATCAAAATATTGTATTTTTTCCTTTGTAATAAATATTTAAAAAACTTTTTTTTACTATTTATATTTTTACTATTTATACTATTTAAAAATATGTATTTTTTTATAACACCCTGTATATCTAATGACGCAAGAGGCGGAAGCTTGGGGAGTTCTGACTAGTTATTAGTTTACAAATACAGCGTCAGTATACTAAATTTCAGATAGTTTTGAAAGATTTTATGTATTTGGTAAATTTTAACCTAATAGTCCTAGGCTATATGCGATAGCCCTGCTGATAAAAAATGTATGCAGTATTCAAAAGTAATGTGACAATCCAATCATAATACGGATCAGATAGATTTACTAAAGTTGGTCCCAGCTTGCTTGGTTCTTGTTGTAGGATTGCTTGATAACATCTGTCTTCCGGTTGCCTATCCGGGGTTTTACAGTCTAGATGCAAGAGCTAAAGCTCCATTTAAACATCTACAAATAAGATTTTGTAAGACAATTCAAAGATATAGGCTACATGTGTCAGGGTTGCACCTACTGTTGCCATTAACATGTGTTTGTATAACTATTTCAATAACTATTTCATTAAAGAATCGATTTTTTAGAGTAATTCACGATTGAGATGAGAGAAAGAAAAAAAATTGAATTCCAAGTTGTGTAGATTCTGTCTCCATCTTAATGCGGTAATGTTTGATCGTATAAAGAAAGTTTCGTGGGATCAGTAATAAAATTGTTTAATCTGATCTAAATAACAAAACTCGACAACGAAATCGATAGCATTAAGAAATAATAAATAAAAGTTTTTGTATATCAGTCACAAATGTTACGTGCATGCTTATCATACCAGTGGACACACACCTTTATACTTTCCGAGAGCAGTGCTTATGCGTTTCCTGAACCATGTGCGAGATACGCGTCGTAAACAGCCATGTAGAAATACACGAAACACGCCCGGCGGAAAATCATTTCGTTAACACGTTGAATGACGTAACAACTGACGATGCAATATTTTTCGTTGCGACACTGATGGTTTACTGGAACAGTACTTACTGTTCGAATTCGAAAAATGACTACCTTTTCCTGCAAACTTCATTTTGCTCTAGATTCAGATTTTTCGGTTCAGAGGTCATACTCCGGCCATCACGCACGTTCGCGTTGATATGCTGGCGTGAGTGACAAAGAGGGCTACATTCGAAAATACGTCCATCGTCAATCGGAGTTACCCCTTTATGGGAGTTTCCAGAATTCCTGAGTCTTTACAAACAACCTACCACTCACGGAGTGTAATAGGGCCGTTTTATGTAGTGATGGTGATCCAAATTATTTATTTAAGACAACAAGGTCCATTTTGTTAGTAGACAATAAACTTAATACAATATGACTTATACTCCCACTACGCTGGCCAGTAATATAACTAGGTACCACTTAATTTTAGAATGTCGTACAGAGGGGACACCCTTTATATCTAAAGGTACTTATTCTATTGAGATGATACACAGCCTGGCATGAGCTTCAAACTAACGTGTTCAAATTGTTTTAAGAGCATCAAAGTAAATTCAGCAGATTTAAGGAACCTACATTTACATACAGACAAAAATTTCAAAACATTTTCGTCAAATAAGCACTACTCTAAAACCGCCCTGAAAGTTGCAAGAACTTACATTAGTCCCTTGCACCTCCAGTGCCCGATTCTGATATCTGTGACAGTGATTGAGGTTAGATGCCAATGAAAAGAAGAGTGATAGTCGAGTGGCAATTTCGGTCTACACGTAGGGTTACCTGAACCGTTACATTTCCATGAAAAGGCAAAATTGAGTTGTATTGATTGGCAGCTCACTGGTTAAGCGAAACTTTTGGAGGAATAAGAATTTTTGTATTAAACAAAATAATGTTTTACTGCACCACTTATATAGGTAGGCCCCTAACGTTAATCATCATCATGGGGTGCCATCTTAAAATTGAAGTTTGGAGGTCAGCATGTAGAAATCGATGCGGTCTTGAGCCGCTCTTTTTACATTAATGTTACTATTTTTTTTGGATGCATTTTAAAGTGTTTTTTTTTTTCTTATTTTATTTTGTAATGTGTACGTAATGTATTTTGTATTTCATTTTGTTTCATGTTTGTGATGTCATACACATAATCCATGTACGTTTTTTTCTTTCAAATAATATTTAAAGTGCGTGTTGCCAATAACTGGGAGAAAGAGATAAGTCAATCTGGATGATATTCTAGACAGTGATTGAGGTAAGATCCATATGAAAGGGCGTGGGATAGGTAAGTGGCAATCTCTCGGTACCAAACGAGTAGCTAGAGATGGCTGGAGCTCGTGAAGCGAATTGGGTCATGGGTATGAACCTATATTGAATACTAGAGCAATCCGTCACATCATCCAAGGTAATTTAAGTAAGAAAAAACCGGGAAAGTGTGAGACAGCCTCGCGTACTAAGGGTTTCGAACAACCTTGCACATATGTAAAATATTCTTTTACCACGGGAATCCTAATTTTACTAGTGTAATCGTACCCATATTGGTATAGGTCGCAGTCAAATTTTCAAGTACAACAGCAAACATTTTGTGGTACAGTGAAAACCCCTGTTTTTACCGTACCACAAAATGTTTGCTTTGGCTCAGAAGATTTTGCACGTTACGAGGGGTTTTATAGATGAGTATCTGTTATTAATTAAAATTTGATACCTCTACGCGTACCTAGAAAAAGGGGGTTGACAGACGGACAGGCGGACGGGCAACGAAGTACTCTGAGTTCTGTTTTTCTTTTGTGGCACGAAACCTTAAAATGACGCAGCAGATGAAGTAGCAATCCAATGGCAAGAAACAAGGAAAAACAGTTTTAAAAAGTTGGCAGAACTTTCTTAGTTTATAAGACCATTCAGACGTGCTTACACTACTAAATTGGTGGTGACTGTTGCGTTCTACCACAGATTTACTAACCTTTAAGAAGGAAGATTGTTTGATAAAGCCAATTTAAAAAAGGTGTTACACAACTGGACTAAATACATTATATTATTAATGTTAATAATAATAATAATATTTTTATCTTTCCAAATATAATTTTACCTCCGTATCTAAATTTAAATTAACATTACAGAAAATTAAATTATTTTATTTTAATAAAGAGGATACGTTGACAGCTGTACTAGTGTGTGTGTGTGTGTGTGTGTGTGTGTGTGTGTGTGTGTGTGTGTGTGTGTGTGTGTGTGTGTGTGTGTGTGTGTGTGTGTGTGTGTGTGTGTGTGTGTGTGTGTGTGTGTGTGTGTGTATGTGTGTGTGTGTGTGTGGGTGGGTGGGTGTGTGAGTGTGCGTGTGTGTGTGTGTGTGTGTGTGTGTGGTGTGTGTGTGGTGTGTGTGTGTGTGTGTGGTGTGTGTGGTGTGTGTGTGTGTGTGTGTGTGTGTAATGTTTACAATTATATGCAATCAGTAGAAGTTTACCGTGAAGATAGGATAGCCTCTGTTTCTTTATATGTAAGACTTTTTAACTACAAACTTACTTTTACTTTACAATGATGATGAGTCGATGAGACGATGTCAATCATCCTATTGGCTAAATTATACAAATGGCAACTACAGACATAATATTGGGAACTAGCAAAGGCCGTATTGTGAGGCTCACTGGGACATATTCGTTTATTTTTCGTTTAGGTATTCGAATAACATCAATCTGTTTGTGTTTTCGAAGGATAACATCTAAGACAAATAACTGTCTGACTGACAGTAAGTACCGAGCATTCGTCTTATATTAAAGAAAATGTCACTACCTACATTATTGATCAGCGTGTGAAAAATGGAAAGCAAAGCATTGCAATACTATTATTATGACCTAACGATATGTGGCGGCCTATTTTTAATATCCGTAGCAAATGATATAATAGTTTCTTAAAACATAGTTATGTTTACCATTACCTGATTGATGATCACATCAGTAACACCAAAAGAAAATAAATACCATGGAAAATTGTTGGATAAATAAATAAGTCAGCCTATTAGATCCCACTGCTGGGAAAAGGCCTCACCTCAACTATGAGGAGGAACGAGCCATACTTCACCACGCGGGCTCAGTGCGGATTGGTGGAGGGGTGTATGTAAGGCAAGTGACAAACCTTACTGTCAGAAGTTATCAAGCCGCCCTAGGGCCTCTGACTAGGCTTAACGACTAATACCACAGATATTAGCCGGGACCAACTGCTTAACGTGCCTTCCGAAGCACGGAGATGCTTGTCATGGACGTCACTTAAATGGTCGGAATGGTCACCCATCCAATCACGACCGCGCCGTGGGTTGCTTAACTTTTGGTATCACTACCAAAGCGCTGCCACCACTGCGCCACAAGCACCTCAAATTAAGTATTTATTTTATATCAAATTAAGTTGGATAAATAAAAATTAAAATCATTTATTTCGGACAGTTCATCCATAGTTTTTAGTAACAATTTATTAGTTAAAAACTATGTTAGTTGAGTTAGTGTATAATAATTCCTTAGATTTAATTTATTTGTTTCTGACGTTTACGCGAATCATTTAACTTATTAAAACACAATTTTACGGATTACCTCTACTATTAATGAGTGACGGTAGTTTAATTTTTCAAAACTTTGTAATGACATAATACCTCAATCTCCCTGTGACCACGAACGCTGTAAAGTGTTCGAAACGTGAGGTTTTAAGTAAATTGTAAATAAATCGCGAAGTAATCCGTAAAATTGTGTTTAAATGAGTTAATTTAATTTAATTGGCCTGTTGCTATCTGTCCAATGTTTTTGGATACCTAAGACAGTCAATAATTGTCGCTGCTGGCCCTCATACGGCGCAATAGGGACGAGGCTTTTTTACGCATAAGTGCATGGAATCTGCATGGAATCTATCTGTCCGTGCGTCCGCGAACATTCCCGAGGCGCTGCAGAACTGCGAAAGCTTCAGCAGCATTCTGAAGGGGTTGTTGTACTGCACGCGTAGTGCGCTGTAGGCTCGTTGCGTATAACTCACCCCAGACCACTCGAGTAAAAAGATTGACAAAAAGCCTTAAATCTTGACCTCCCCCGTACACGAGTGAACCTGCGTTTACCTGAAATTATATTTTTTTGTTTCCGGTTGACGTCAATCTATCTAGTGGCTTGTCTGGTAATAATACAAGCTTTTACTCGTGACATCCTTACGCTTAGACAATTTCATTAAAGTTAATATTTTAGGTTCTGTTCTGATGTATACGGTAAAATATTGCCAAGTTTCATGAAAGCATGATTACTAAAAGTATTAGAAATAATTGTTTTTGTAATTGTTTTTCGTAAAGGAGTAAAAAACGTACTAGTACATCCATTATCACCAATGACTTCTCATCAAATATGGCCTACATATTTGACTAAAAATCATTGTTGCCTGGTTATTGAGTCAGTTTGATCGTAATCTATCTACGTTATATGTAATAATAAAATATGCACGAGAACTTGTACCTAAGTCAATGTTTAAAACGTATTTATGTATGTCTATCCGTTATCTTAGTAACCATAGCACAAGCTCACGCTTAGTTTGGGGCTAGAAAATTGGTGTGTTTGTTAATTTATTTAATCAATTTATTTTATTTATTTAATCAATTTATTATATTATTATAATCAATTTATTTTATTTTATTTAACAGTTTCCGGGAATCTTACAGCTAGAAATTGAATATACATACAAGCAGCAAGTAAGCTCAAAAAGCACCCCGGGCTCGAGAGGTACAACTCCTAAAAATACAAATAGAAGAATCAGCATATTGTTTTAAAAAAGCTCAGTAAATTGGTGCTAACAAAGGGTCTGATAAAAACCTTACATTGCGCTTCGCATGCTCAATATTTGAGCAGTACCTTAGTGTTTACGAAGAAAGCTTATGTTAGGAATGGTGCTTAGTCTATCGATACTAATTATCGATTTAACGTTCAAAACGAGCAGTTTTAGCTAAAACTCTAGTGCTTGTGTGTGTTGAAAACGTTTAATGAAATTAGTAACTTATTTGCAACTTTTTTGACTTTACACTTTGAGTGATTTTGTAGCCATAAGTGCTTGAATACAACTTGATAGTTTTACGTTCGATAAAACAGTATGTTTATTTTTAAGTATTTATTTATTTTAGACCGGAGACCCTGGGCCTCTCCTTCAAGCAGCACTTTGTAACTTAGTAGTAGTAACATATTTTCTTTCAAATTAATACCTATCAATTTTATAAAATAAACCCATTCATTCCTGGTTTTCAAGAAACGAATGAATGAATTTATGGGCAAGGTTATCATGTGATAAAAGTTAGAAGAACACGAATACTGATTCTGGCCATAGCAATCACATCGATTCCTTGTCGGTTTGGAGGCGCCACAGTGCCCCCAAGTTGGTTCATAATGTAGCTAATCTTGGCGGTAAACTCGCGTTCACAATAAGAACACGTCAACTACACCACGTTCAAGGTTATAGTTAATATCAGTACAATACGTTCATTTGTTTCAGACACGCACCAAAGCAGATCTGATGGTATCACCAGCCAGACAATAATAAGACCACCATGAACGTCACCGAAGCCAGCCTCGATGTCAACAAGTCTACCCCCATCTACTCTATTGGCACCAACTTCATAACGCAGTGGTATGTATTGGCACGAAATCCGTATTCTCATACTGATATTTTAAATGTTAAAGTGTATCAATCGGGAAACTAGCTGTTAAGACCGTGATACACAAGGATATTTATAACAAATCCTCGTAATAATACATATACGAAAAACTTTCAGACCAGAATAGCTAACTAGTGCTAGGAAGCTTGTGCCTCCTTCTCTTATAGAAACAAAGAGGCACTAACTTGCTAGCTTACCCCCTCCCCCCTTTTCATTACTGATGAATTTCCAAAAATAGAAAAGGAACGAAAGGGGAGAGAGATCATTATATGAATAATATACATATAGAAATAAAATGCCGGATGGGCTTCTACAGACGTTTATTTGTATTTTCCCAGTAACTTCTTTATAATGGCCGTCCTCTTTCTCTCAGATTTTATCACACCATCCCCATTCATTCAACCCTTCGTTCATACCTTGCACTCACTCATCTGCGTTCCGTTCTACCAAGCAAATACTTACATTCCCACATAGGACACAAGGAACCTATTTGCCAATCCTGGAGTCCCTAGACCCAGCGGTATTGGCTGTGCGTTGTTATGTCTGTCAGTCATTAAGTCAGTTTTAATTTATATTCAAAGATTATGCTCTTTTAATGTTCCATCGTAAATCCTACAAATCAGGCTTAAAAGAAATAAACAGTTCAATCGAACAACTCAATCGAAACCAAGGAATTGGGTTCTGAAATGCGGCAATTTTTCAGAGTTTCATTAATCTTTGCACGGAAGTCGATAGCGCTTTTTTCAGCCGTAATATAAATCACTTGCTGGCTTATTTTCACCAAAACTTGGTAGCTTTAAGCCTTATCAGTGGTGCACACAGACCTATCGTTTAAAAGTCAGAAATTTAATAGTTACTTGGAATATTAAAACCTCCTAAAAACAAATAAGTACAGTCGGAAGCACTGGTTACCCATTTGAAGAACGATAACAGCTTTTATTACGTAGGGAATAGAGGCTGTCTTAAGGTCAAAGTGGGGTAGTCGGACGTGCACTTCAGCCGTGTGCACTTACTTAAAGTAAATAAAAAGATGCTCCTATACGTCTCATCACTATATTTGGATCTTACACCAACTTTGGATTCATGTGAGCAATAATGATGGAAATAAAGAGTTAATTAATTACTCTTTGGCTGCTTTCGTTTTTAAATGCTATTTTCTCATACATACTCGTATTACCGCCTCAAGATCAACTAGCCAACGAAAGAAATGTCAAATCTATGCCTTATACAATAGGTCGCCAGAAACTTTTTAGCCTAAAGGCCAGTCTTACTCCTACATGAAGTCCCAAGGGCCAGGACCGAGATAGGTCATCGTACCAACATACTGTTATTATAAATTACGCGCTTATTTCTGAGTGTTTTATTTAATTATGATAAATAAAACAATGCAGTCTAGATACAAGTTAACATGATACATACATAGCTAATTGCATTATCAATTACAGGTGTACATATGAAAAACTAAAAACAAACACAAAATATAAATAGAAAAAGTTAAACCAGAAACAAAAGCAAAAGTGGATAACACATAACTGCCTTCGGCCGTATGAGAAACGCAACTCTGCCACTCTATGAGTTTCATTTGTATTATTTTTTTAACTATAATATTATCTTTCGCGCGTTGGACTGTTGGTGATCGCGGGCCGGACCTTATTATACTACCAGTGTTGCTTCACCAAAAAAAAGGTAGATACTGCGTTTCGCTACGGATTACCCAGGTTTTGTTTATGTCGTTTGGCAGCGGTGATATTGTAAACCATAGTACAGTTAGTGTGTACCAGCCTTAACATGCGATTTAATTCAGTAATTGAAACGCTCCCCGTGAACCCAAGTGCCTATTTAAGCTACTTACCACAGGGTAGGAAAATTACTCGCACGCTTCTTTGAATTGAAGACAGATTGGCATAATTTTTGGAATGCTGCGAGAAGACTTAACTTTACTTTGTAAAATGTTTTTTTTAAGTTTCTTAATTTTTTAAAGGGATTTTCGAGTTTTGCTTAAGCTACTCTAAAGATAGTAACTACGTTCAAAGTTGAATATAGTAAAGACTAGTGGTTCCCCGCGACTTCGCCCGCAAGATTTGGATTTTTCATACAAAATTTCATCCCCCATTTCACCCCCTCAATGTTTTTATATCGCGACAAAATGTAGCCTATGTTCTTTCTAGGGTCTCGAACTGTCTCCATACCAAATTTCATCTCAATCGGTTTAGTGGTTTAAGCGTCAAGACGTAACAGACAGACAGACAGACACACTTTCGCATTTATAATATTATTATTAGTATGGATTGTTGTAAAAAGAATTTCATCATGTCTGCCCTTCGTCATGCAATATTGTTGTAACTTCAACTTATTGGAATGCGTAAGAATCTTTATAAGGAGAAGTTTGTATGCAGGAATTCACCCACAGGCATTAACTGTGGCGTTGTCCTAAACTTTCGCCATCAAAACTGAAACTGCAACTTTATACCGTCGTGTAACCTTAGACAAATTATACAAGGATATACTATCCCTTTCAAATTCAAAACTTAAATAGAGCAACCATATTTCTTTCGAGTGTTGAGGGTGTAACCCCATTATCATTGTTGAAAGCAACGCGGCATTTTTAGGGTTCCGTAGTCCGACATGGAACCCTTATAAGATCGTTCAGTCCGTCTGTCCTAGTCTGTCACAGCAGAATATCTTCTTCTTCTGTTCTTTTGGAAAAAAGTATATATATTTATTTTATTTATAATTTCAAAAGTATTCATCACAGGATACCCGAAACAATTTTAAATAAGAGTTTGCGCGCCTGTTTCTTTACGTGAGTGACTTGAAGTTTATAGGTCCAAGACTTTAGAAATTACAGGGGGGGGGGGGAGGACACACCGTGTCAACGACTTTGGCGGGCTATATCTCGCAAATGGTAAAGCTGATAAAAATTGTTATATGGAAACCCTACCTTATTTTCATAGTCCTTTTTAACGATACCACACAAGGGGGTGCACTCAAAAAAATAATTCACCCCCCCTTTACATGTAATAATTTTTCGTATTTTTAAAAATGAGATCTATATGTGAAGTATCCTCGAACCAAGTGTCATGCAAATCAGTCCATAAACGTTGAGGATATTCTGCTGTGACAGACTGGGACGGACGGAACGGACGGACTGAACGATCTTATAAGGGTTCCTTGTCGGACTACGGAACCCTAAAAACAGCCATGGAACGGATTTGTATCGCAAGTTCAGGCTTGCTATCAGAGTTACTGTAACAACTTGCATTGTTGAGAATACGTTTATTTATTGCCCAAACTTTACCGTCAAGGTGTGTTAAATCCGAGGATAATCTTCAATAACACTGTATCTTTACTGGAACCGTATAAAATCTCAAGTAAACCTGAGTGTTTTATGATCATTGCAAATCGAAGGACGTAAAATTTGCCCTTTGGCACACCGATTACTTCAGCCGAGTTCAATAAAAGAAAATGGACCGTGGAATACTGAAATGAAAAAAAAAGCACAAAGGCGAAGCTTTGATTTTCATTTCAAGCTTCTAACCGCAAGGACTCTCGGGGCTGTATCGCTTTGATAGGTATTGTGTGATATAGTGAAGGGGAAAAGAAAGGGCAGGGCTCGTCTCATAAATAATAATTACAACATTGCACGAACGGTTTTCGTGAGTGACAAAAAATCATTTTTTTGTAAATGTACACACATAACTTTTGTAAAACCGCATTTTTTCTTGAGTTAACACAAATGCCTTATGATATTGATACCTTTCCATCCATACTAATATTATAAATGCGAAGGTGTGTCCGTCTGTCTGTTACCTCTTGACGCTTAAACCCCTGAATCGATTGACTTGAAATTTGGTATGGAGACAGTTTGAGACCCTGGAAAGGACATAGGCTACATTTTGTCGCGATTTAAAAACGTTAAGGGGGTGAAAAGGGGATGAAAGTTTATATGGAAAATCCAACTCTTACGGGCAAAGTCGCGGGGAACCAAAAAATAATGTGATTAAAAAGACTCAATGCACACTAGAATATTCGCAATCTAAAGTAATGTTAAATAAAGAATGAAACTTTTGTTTTGCTATTTTAAGGTAAGAGAAGTCAATCTAAGCCTTCTCTAAATCAAAATCTATTATTCAGTTGTACTGCCTGTACTTAACTGTAACCACCAAGCATTTGAAACGAAAATAAACCCAAATACATCGTAGTCTACAAACCGAGAAATATAGCTTCCACTTTTATCGCCGACTACACAAGATAGTAAATCGAAATCGCCGCTGGCCACGTCTTGGATCGAAACCCTTTATTTTTATTTGGGAGAATCAGCACTGGCCGAAATACGTGTTTTATTTTAATGGAATTCAAGTCTATAACACTAGGTCACAAATGTCTGGAACGTCTGGAAGTGAGTTTGCATTGCAGGTCTTTATTTTTTTTGATACACATGCAGATTAAAGACATAACATATCAAACTAAGGTGCTTGTGGCGCAGTGGCGGCAGCACTTTGGTAGTGATACCAAAAGTTAAGCAACCCACAGCGCTGTCGTGATTGGATGGGTGACCATTCCGACCATTAAAGTGACGACCATGATAAGCATCTCCGTGCTTCGGAAGGCACGTTAAGCAGTTGGTCCCGGCTAATATCTGTTGGTATTAGTCGTTAAGCCTAGTCAGAGGCTCTAGGGCGGCTTGATAACATCTGATAGTAAGGTTTGTCACTTGCCTTACAGACACCCCTACACCAATCCGCACTGAGCCCGCGTGGTGGAGTATGGCTCGTTCCTCCTCATAGTTGAGGTGAGGCTTTTGCCCAGCAGTGGGATCTAATAGGCTGACTTTATATCAAACTAAAAAATAAACATAGCTAGACCGTAGACAGTAAACACAGAATGTTAATGTTTAAGAAAATTTTGTCTATTTTGAACTCCAAACAAGAAATACTACTTCAACAACAACAAACACAACGATAACGAAAATACACATTCCTATACTTAAAATATTTTATTAACGTTTTGCTTTTTGGCAGTAAGACGAGACCACCTTCGTCTCTAGAGCGTTGGATATGGCTTTTTTATGCTGTGGGAAGTTGCTGTTGAATATGTCTGAGGTCCCAATGATCATACAATTTGGTTTGTTAAATCTTATGTTATGCAATCACCTGCTCGGTAGCAGCTCAAACCCAGACCCACTTATTACTTAAACTTAATACCAGTTTTAAACAAGGAATAATTATAAACTGACCAATCAGCAGTGTGTTTCTCTATTAGGTCATGTTACCAATGTGTTATTCATTTCTTGTATAAGAGCTTTAGTCCTGGTTTAAACATTGTTTACCTTTTTTGTAACTAAAGTGGAGAATAGGATATTTTGTAATTATAGTGATGATAAAGGCTGTTAAGTATGTAGGTAAACGTTATTTTAGCAGTTATCAGGTTTCAAAAAGATGTGGGTTCGATTCCCACCAGAGACACTTCTCACCTTTTTAGTTATATCTCTAATAATATTTACCTATTGTTAGTATTTTGTATTAATCATTTACATCAGATATCTGTTCTGTTTATATTTATATGACACGAGACTGTAATTGCCGACAAACTACTATGTAGTTTGGCAATGCTAAGGAAACTAAACTGTATTGTTATCCCGTGAAATAAATAAATAAAATAAATTAAAAAAAAAGGTATGTGGTGTAACTGTCCAGGAACCTTAGACAAGATGCAATTTATTCGGTCTGTTTTTGTTTTAACAAAATATTCCAGACACTAAAATCAACTTTTTATATAAAATGTTAGTAATGCCTCCAAAATAATAAAAACTTAAAACAAAATTCTCGAAAATGGTAACACTTTTAAGTACTTGAAAAATTTTGTAGAGTAGTAATATTAGTCTCGCCATCGCTATCCTTGCTTTTATATCTGGTGTACATCTGGAGTCACTAGTTATCAAGCTACCTAGATATTTAAAGGTTTTAACAAGCTTATAATGCAAAAAAGCACCTGCTCAAGGCCAGAATATCAAGCATCGTTCGCAAAAAACTTGTTAAAGTGTACATTTGGAGTATAGCACTCTATGGATGTGAAGCGTGGACATTGACAAAGAGGGACAGAGAGAGACTGGAAGCCTTCGAGATGTGGTGCTGGAAGAGAATGGAGCGTATAAGTTGGACGGAGAAGAAAACAAATGAAGAAGTTTTGTCTATGGTTAGGGAAAAAAGGAGATTGATGGAAACAATAGAGTGTAGGAGGGGACGAATGTTAGGCCACCTGATTCGACACGACAATTTTATTAAAACGATAATAGAAGGAAGAATAGAAGGAAAAAGAAAGCAAGGAAGACCAAGAATAAGCTACATGCAGCAAATAAAAGAAAAGATAAATGTCGGGTCGTATCAGGAGGTTAAGAGAAGGGCGGAAAGCAGAGAGGAATGGAAAAAACTCCACCGACAAGAGCCTAGCTCTTAAATTGGATGATGACTCCTATTAGTAGGGCATGCATGATTTAATTAATCTTATCCTAAAGGATTATCATTCATATGCTGAACACTCTTCCCCTAACTAATAATGCTTTTAACATTGCTATAAATATGACATGACTAATTCGAAATGTTTGTATCCACTATGTCATATCACCTATCTGTCATTAATTCCTAAGAATATGATATTTATCACCTCAAGACATAAAACCGCGATTGTGTATTGGGACTAAAAACATGTTACCTGAAGGATAATACAAATGTTATTAGTAGTGGCACAGAATAAGTACTAGTACTCCGTACAGAAGTATGACTTTGCAATGAAATTCAAAGAAATATCTACTCAATGCTGTTAACGATATGGTGTAATTCAGTTCGCCTCTGACTCAAGCACATTTTCGTGTAGACACCTACAGAAATACATTGCAAGATAATTTCATTCTTATAGCTCTGGAATATGATTCATAATACACTAAACCTATTCAGTGACGTACTATAACGCAACGCGATAGGGTTGACTGCCACAAGAAGCTACTTACGCCATCTAGCGCATCTTTCTATAACTTTATTCACGCTCGTCCAACCAGCAACTTAGTGTCGCGCAGCGCCGGTGAATAAAACGCGGGAGCGTGTCGTGCCGGCTAGCGACACCCAACTTGCTTAGTCCCTTACCAAGGGGTCGCCGCGTGTAGGTACGTTTTTGCTACCTACGCGGGAAGATACACAGCCTTGGTAGTGGCAAATTAATTAAAAATAAGGGGTTTGTTACTATATTTTAATTAAGTCTTAGGCACACCCTCACTTTTACTAAAACACCACATTCTAACGTCACTCATAATGTTAGCTCTTGTTAAAGGAAGCTCCAGAAGCTAAAGCAGCGGTCCTGCCTGTCCTCCGGGAGCTACCAGGAGTGCCAGGCGTTCTTCCTCGCGAACAACACCAACTATACCGACGTGTACTTCTTCAATAGCACCGTGGAGAACATCCTTACTGCCAATGGGGACCTGGTGAGTAAAATTCTACCAAGTACAGACTCCGTTGCACTTAATTACTTCTATATATATTATTTATAGTCATCATCATCCTAGCGTTATCCTAGTTGTGCACTCGCACGCGTGTGTGAATACAAATATGAATACAGATGTGAATACAGATTTGTAGCAATTTTATCGAAGGAATAATTTTTAAATCAAATAAAAATCAATCTTTTGCCGAAAAGTTCAAAAAGCTACAGAAAAAGTTAAACTAAAAAAATGCAGTCTAATTGTTTACACTAGATGAACCCATAGCGCGAAAGGTAAATTATTTCCGTATGCCTATATTAAATTTCATTCGATTCGGTCAAGTAGTTTTCATAACAGGTTTTGCGTTAAAAACGTAGAATTTTTTTTAATGTCAAAATTTTAGCACCATAAGTTTTCGCTTAACTAAAGTATGTTTTAAACTGTAAAAAAATCTTGGAACCACTGTAAATAAGCTACCTTGTATAACTTTAAACAGCAGTTTTTTTCAAATAATTAACTCAGTTGTTTCCGCGGCATAAAAAGAGTCATTAAATATGGTGAACTTCGCTACCACTTCAATTTTCAGGATGCCATTTTATCGTCATTTTTACTGCAAATGTCTGCCGTTAAACATTTCGTGATATCTCTTCGGTGCACCAGTGACTTTTACTTCAAAGAGTAATTACGTTTTTTTTATTCCTGGGAAAAGCGAACATGTTGAATACAGTGCTAATTATGTCTGAGTGTCTCTAAGCTTGAGGCAATGGAAGAACCGGCCAAGTACGGTTCTGAATCATTTGTGTAATGGTTAGATAGAGATAACCAACCACAAAAGTAAGAACTATTACAATTTACACCGAGCGATCTCTTCCAGACAACCTTTGGGTGTAGGAAATACTTAATCACAGGAAGGGGGTTCTAATCGTCTTGCCAGCATTTCGTATTGGTTTCAATAAGGGTGAGATTCTCATTTAGGTTTAAATTAAGAAAGAAAATACGTATATTAATACATGGATATAACATTTAGGTTAAAAGATCTTTATCCTTATAAGATTCCTTTTAAAATAAGATACGAAATATACAAAATAAGTAAGACAATTATTATATATTCGCAAGTCTTAAGATCACTTGGTAGTTTATTAATTGTTTTCATCCATTTCCAGTTGGCGGAACTAATTTATAACAGCTGCAGTAACTTTATAAGGAGCGATACAGCGACATCTGACAGAAGATCGTTAAAAGAAAAAATAAAAAGTCAATAAATCAAACTTAGTCTAAAAACGAAAAAATCCCGTTTTGTTGGTAAACTTGCTTATGCTATATACTCGTATACCAGATAGCCGCTTTAAGACCTTTCAAATAATATCTATGTTGTAGTTTTTTTCTTTGTGATATAAATACATGTAATTTTGCCATTGTTATTTTTTTTATTTTAAAAGTTAAGGTCATCATATTATGTTACCCAGAATGGTTAAAGGAATCCAACGATACCACAGACATCTAAATCGGATCAGACGTTTAGAAGATATGGTGAAATAAAGAAACGTAAAGAAAGAATAAGTATTTATTTAGGACACAAAACTACAAAACAACGGCGCGACTCAGTGGTTAAAACGAATAATTAGGTACCAAAAAGTACATACATACATGAACCCTGAAAACCATACACTCGTTTTTCTTGGCACTCGTGTAAAAAGATTGTTGATCAAAATTGGCATGACTATACAATGTTGGTGCCATGAAAAAAGTTTGTATTTGAAGAAGGGCAAAGGCTTAATGACGAAATTTAATAAGTAACCTAACCACGTATACAACATAACTTACTCGTAATTGCGTAATAACGGTAATCACACGAGCAGAATGTTGAGCATGCTTTGATACGTTAGCGTCAATAAATTAATAGTTTGGTGTTTACTTTCTATCGCTGCATGATATAATGTTGACTGGCATAGTAAAAGCATACGAGTTGAGCGATAATTAGATAGATAGAAACATAGAAATTATTTATTGCACAATACACGATGTTAGTTTGCATCCTTGCCATATTTACAGAGGTAACTATATCACGGACACTGAACTCAAATCATTAAAAAAATAGTGACCTAAATTTTGATTTTTAATCTTGATTATTTAATTTTATCGACAATCTGTTACGCTCACCATTAATTATCGTAGCGCATACACATCACTGTTGGCTGTTCATCGGCACAAAAGAGCTGCGGCGATTGCGCTCTCTTTCTAACATCATAAACACCGCCCCTTTTTATTCTTCTTTTTTTCCCCCTTCTTTTATCTCTGTGAATATGACATGGATGCAAAGTAACACCATGTATAAGAAAACAAAGTTAGAAAGAATTTTAAAATTAAATTAACTTGAATTACAATTAAGGCGGTTTCAAGTTTAAAGATTTCCATTGTCATATTACCGGACTTAAATTAATTAAGTTTACGATTTGGTTTAATAATCTTGAACCCCAGAACACTTACTTAAGATTCTATCTCAATTGTAATACTTCCAAATGAAAGAAGATAGAAAAATGTGTTTTAACTTAAATTATTATACATCATTATTATTCGCTTGCTCTGTTTCCAATACATTTGGGGTCGGCACAGCATGTTTTTCTATTCAATACAAACGTATCCCTCGTCATTGTATTATCCACTCCTTTCACAATCATGTCGTGCTTTATACAGTCCATCCATGTCATTCTCGGATGGCCTCTTCCTTCTTAAACTAACATTCATACCCATCAGTCCTTTTGACACATGTTGCTTCTGTCTCCTCATCACATGTTCATACCATTAACGTACTTATGCCCTTTATCTTATACATATAATAAAACTGCAAAAGGTCGAATTCTGTATAGTGATTTTTTAAAATAGTGTCAGTAGAGTTCAAAAATGTACTTAGTTTTTGAAATTTTTGTCTGTATATAAGTATGTATGTATACATGGGTTTTAAACGTTATGGACTCGAAATCTACTGAACGAATCTTGATGTACCTACCACAGTTTAAATATGTATATATCTTCTCAAAACACAATTTTACGGATTACTTTGCGATTTATTTACATTTTATTTAAAACCTGACGTTTCGAACACTTTACAGCGATCGTCTCCCTGTGACCTGTTTTAAATAAAATGTAAATAAATCGCGAAGTAATCCGTAAAATTGTGTTTTAATGAGTTCAACAATTCGCGTAAACGTAAGAAACAAATATGTATATATCTTGTTGGTAGTCTAGGGTATGTTTCATCTCGATGGTATGATGATGATGGCTCGACACGAAATAGATTACGGTACATATTTTACAACCTTTGACTGTTATAGACTCGAAATCGAGTGAACTATTCTTGATGCACCTAACCATAGTTAAAATATAGACGATAATAAAATATAGGGTATTATACATTAAGTGATACAGGTTGACCTCCTTTTACCATACGACAGAGTACAAATGAGAGACCGTGATTACTGAACGGCGATAGGAGTACGAGTCAATTATCATCGAGTTCACGCAGACAAAGTCGCGGGCAAACACTAAACTAGTGTATAAAAAAATTAGGCACTAAAGAAAAAAAAGAAATATACGGCTTGTTATCTAGTTGCTCTGACGATGTGATCAATTAAATTGCTTTATCAACTACGCCAGTAGAACTTTAAAATGGCGCGCGGTTCGATGTCAACATGTCGATTGCAATTAACCCGGTATTTATTTGCCGTGTTATATTGTGGGTCAGGCATTCCATCACATAAGCATAACATAATATTTCATCGCATAACATAAGAAATTTCCCTGCAAGCTTTCGTGTTAGCGCAAATCGATTGCTCGATTATCGAGCCCACACGTCACGGCACTGTGTTTAGTGTTACTGATGAATATCAGAATTTGGTATACAATCGAAAATATAGTCCGTTTTGCTTTCCTTGGCAAACATTGCTTACAATCTTGACGTCAGTTTTTAACGACATTATTAATTAATAATAACAACCTACTATGATAAATCACCCAATGACTTTTCCCAAATACTTCTATAGTAATTATTTAAAATATATCTAAGTAAAGAACTTCTTTAATAACGATAAAACCACTTCTTGATCCCGAGGCACTCACTTATAAAATCAATTTCGAAATGCTGGCAAAAGTACTAGCTAAATAAACAAAATGTCTAGTAAATAAAGGATGATCTTATAACTAAGTACATATTTGTAAGATTCATGCCCTACAACAACCGTACAACCTACAGCAATTTTAGACATAAAAACCGGCCAAGTGCGAGTCGGACTCGTGCGCGAAGGGTTCCGTACCATTAACTTAAAATATTAGACAGTATAGGCAAAAAAGCATATATTTTTATTTTATTTAAAATTTCAAAAGTATTCATCACAGGATACCCGAAACAATTTTAAATAAGAAATTCCGCGGCTGTTTCTTTACGTGATTGATTTGAAGTTTATAGGTCCAAAACTTCAGAAATTACAGAGACACCGTGTAAACGACTTTGGCTGGTTATAACTCGCAAATGGTAAAGCTGATAAAAAAGTGTTTTATGGACACCCTATCTTATTTTCATAGTCCTTTTCAACGATACCCAACACAAGGGGGTGCACTCAAAAAAATAATTCAACCCCCCCCCCCCTTTACACGTATGGAGGTACCCTTAAAAAGGGGTAATTTAATTTTTTTTTATTTTTAAAAATGAGAACTTTATGTGAAGTATCCTCGAACCAAGTAACATGCAAATCAGTCCATTAACGTAGAAGATATTCTGCTGTGACAGACTAGGACGGACGGAACGGACGGACTGAACGTTCTTATAAGGGTTACTTGTCGGACTACGGAACCCTAAAAACCAATGTTTCCAATAAAAATGATAGTTTTCCTTAATTACTTTACTAACCTTAATATGGATCAACATGTTCTGAAACAAAAATAATTTAATTTTAACAAAATTTTAATTTTATTTGAAAAAAATGGCATATAGTATGGCATGGCATCGCTGCTTCAGGATGAAGTAAAACATCGTGAGGAAACTTGCACACTAGTATGAAATGGAAAACGCAAAGGCAAAGCATTCCTTCAAAATGCCAAGAAATTCTTTGTGTGTGATTCATTCCACATAATGATCACAACCTTCAGTCATCCGGATCTTGAGTCAATAATAGCAAATACTTTCAAATCAAGGCCCTGAAACAACTTCTTGTTGCAGCAAGCAGTCCTCCCGCCATTCCCCGTGTGGCTGGCGGCCATCTTTGCGACGTGCCTTCTGCTAGTGATTTTGCTGACGGTCAGCGGGAATGTTTTGGTGCTGCTAGCCTTCCTCGTGGACCGAACTATCAGGCAACCGAGCAACTACTTCATCGCCTCGTTGGCTGCCACCGATCTGTTGATAGGTAAGAAAGTGGCTGTTAGAACGACTTGCCTGCTGTGATTGAAAAAAACATGTGTATAACATTTGGTTAAACCTAAAGCAGGTTGTCGAAACTAAACTTTAAGGCTTGCAGGTCGAGTTATAGTAGGTATCCGCTACGTGTAGTTTTAAAAAAAAAGAGTCAGAATACGCGTTACATAAAGCACTGAAATTCCAACTGATATACGAACTGTATCATTCCTTCCTCATTTTTAAGCACGAGTAGAACAGGTTTCATTTAATGTTAAGACGTGCTGTCAAAAACTTGAGTTTTGACCCTGTTACTTAAATTTGATTTTTCTAATAAACTACTATGTATTAAACTGTGGTTATTTGATCAGTATATTATGAGCCCTATTTAGTTATTGAATATTATTATAATGAGTTTGAACATCATTACTTTGTTTGGACGCCAACCCTGTCAATTTTCCAAGCGATATTTGTATTCGGTAACTTGAAACATGATACACATGCAAAATTACAATGTATGGAATAAATTAGGGATAATGAAATGTCATCCCTGCTTACAAACCGAAAATTATTCAACGCCCGCAATAAATTTCTGGCATTCTATCTATTCGGTTAAATGAATCGGTGCAAATTTTAATTAGGAGAAAGAAAAGTGCTTTTTCCATTTAAATAACGGTTTCATTAGTAAGTGACAGAATGAGAGCAAAAGTTATTTCATTGTCCGCAGGTACTCTCTCCCTTCCGTTTTACACTGACTACGTTTTAAAAGGATATTGGCATCTCGGACCCTTACTCTGCGACCTTTGGCTGTCAGTAGACTACACAGTCTGCCTTGTATCCCAATACACAGTCTTGCTCATAACTGTAGACAGATTTTGTAGCGTGAAAATCGCGGCGAGGTACAGAGCATGGCGAACGAAAAACAGAGTCATATGGATGGTGACAGTAACATGGATAATACCAGCTTTACTATTTTTTACGACTATATTCGGATGGGAACATTTTGTGGGATACAGAGACTTACAAGAAGGCGAATGTGCTGTGCAGTTCCTGAAAGACCCAGTTTTTAATACTGCGCTAATCATTGGGTATTATTGGACGACGTTGTTTGTGCTCATTGTGTTGTACGCGGGGATATTCAAAACTGCGTATGATATGCAGAAGAAAAGCGAAGCGAAGCAGAGGAAGATGCAGTCAATGGTAGCTTTAAGTGCAGGATTTATGACGGGGATGGCAGGTCGTGCTGCCGGTACGTCTGGTTTGTCTAAAACAACAATATCAAGTGAAGATCAGGTGAAGGTTTCTGAAGCAATCCGTAAAGATTCAACGTCAAAAGGGTCTTTAGCAGCTCCGCTATTAGCATTGGGAGGATCAACTGACTCAAGCTCAAGTCAAAAATCATCCGCTCACAAGAGTAGTGCTACTGTCACCGGTACTTCCACAACTCAAGAATCAGATGGAGATAAGAAAGAAGATCAAGTAGAAGCGGAAAGATCCAGCAGCCCAGCTTTCGATTCTGATGAAGAAAGTACCACTCAAACAAATTCTAAGAAACGCCCATCAGTAGCTAATTTAGTGATGCAAACTGGTGCTTTACAATTATTAAATAACATGCGAATGAATGGTGGTATGCTTATTAAGACAGATTTAAAACAATCGCCAATGTTCAAACCAGACCCTGAGAAAACGAAAACATCTTTGTCGCAGATATCCGAAAAGAGTTTATTAGATACTGACAACCCTGACACGTCCCACAGCAGTGGTCAGACTCCAGCTCCCACAGTGCCTCACAGTACAGCCAGCTTTATGTCACCCAGTTCCTCAGGCATTGCCACACCGTCCGAGCAAAGAGAAGTTTCGACGACTATTGCTCAAAGAATCATTCCACCTCCGTCAGAGTTCAGATGTAGTCCTACTGTGTCTGAGAGTCCTCCATCGCAATCTGAATCATCCCGTACTAAAACTGTTAGACTTGTAAAAAGTGACGGTACTTCTTATGACGTGCTTGTGGCCATGGATGGTGCAGACCTCCGGTTCATGGATGAAAGTTCAGTTATCGTACCTTCCCCTACCTTTGAAAGTCCGCCGTCTTCAGTGACGTTTCCAACTGCGACCGAGCCTCCCTCACCGCCAACCATGAATTCTGGCAACATCACTAACACGTCGTTGCTACAAGCTGCCTTAATTAGAGCCACTGCTGAAGCTCAAATAGTCCAGCCCAAGTGCAGTTTCTCCCCACCGCCTCCAGTCAAAGTTAACACGGAGGTGAGTTTATCCACTGGCGAGCGATCGAAGCCAGTAATCACTCTTGTATCGTCGTCTTCCAATAATAATGACTCTCAACCGCCCAAGTCTGCAGAAACAAAGGTTTCCCCTTTAAAACTAAATCCACTAAGTCCAGCTGTTGAAAACAGCGATGTTTCAAGCACCGCAGTAACTGGGTCAGGCCGCGGTGACTCCAAGAAAGAGTTTGTAAAAAACATAGGAAAAAAATTAAAAGTGAAGCGTTCGAAGCGAGACGGCTTATTTCCGAGCATCGGACGACAGAAGTCTAAATCCGAAAATAGAGCTAGGAAAGCCTTTAGGACGATATCGTTCATCTTGGGTGCGTTCGTTGTTTGTTGGACCCCTTACCACATTCTAGCTTTGGTGGAAGGTTTTTGTACGGACCCGCCGTGTATAAACAAGCATTTGTACATGTTTTCGTATTTTTTATGTTACGCTAACAGTCCGATAAATCCATTCTGTTACGCGTTGGCCAATCAGCAGTTCAAGAAGACTTTCACGAGACTCCTTCGGGGGGACTTTCACATCACCTAGTCCATGTATGTCGGCTACAAGGCGTAATCTGTTTGACTCAGGGTCTGGTCAATATTACGCGCACAAACATCGAGTGACCTTTATTCGATTGTTGCTAAAAAGACAATACCAGTCATTAATGACTTTGTTAGATGTATGCTTTCGGTGTATAGGTAGTTATGGAGTAACATACTGTGTAGAATATGTATTTATTTAAGTGTATAGAAAAAACGTCGGCTTTAAAAGCAGATCTCAAAGTTTTGTACATAAAGTAGAAAAGTTGTATATTTATAAAGTTTTTTATTTGACCTTTGAAGTTCAGAACTGACAATAAAATGTTAGAGCGTGTATATAAATGTTAGATTAAAAGTTATTCAAAGTCTCTTTATATTTCTAGCTAGTTATAACTTGTTTAAGCTGTAATAGAATTCAGTATTTATATACATAGCTTGAAAGTATTTGAAAAATGTATGGTTGTAGTTGGTTTTATCTAAATATGAAAGGAATATGTTGAGTATTATTATTAAGTAAACATTTTAAATAGATTACAGTAACTTGACTTTTGTGAAAGTGAGTAGATTTTCTACTGTTAATGATTATTAGAACTTCGAGATTGAAAAAAAATATTTATTAATACACTTATGTTCTTGTTTTATTATGAATCTACTCACGATCCCATTATTTAATAATAAGTAACGCTTAAAAGCTTTAAGCCCAGAGCCCTGCTAAAGATTTCGAGCGTTCAAAAATAGTCAATTATAAGTTAGTTTTATATTAGATTTGTATGCGGGCCTAAACCGTTATTTAGTTAACATAAAATTTAATAACACTAGATAAAACACGGTTAGAAATAAATGCCCTTTTATTTGACGAAAAATCACACGAATCTATTTTTGTGTAGTCTATAAAATGCACAACTCCGGTGAATATTTTCTGAGTTTAGAATTATCATTCCTCAGTTAATTTCTTTGAGGTTCACAAGGACTTAGTTATTTTACTAATAAACCCTAAAAAAACTTTAGTGATCAGACATTTTAGAGAACGATGTAATAATATTTTACGATAGTAAAAATGTAATCCTTAATTCATATAATAATATTGATAAGTTCTTACAAAAAATAATATGAAAGACAAGAGTGAAATAGTAGTAGTTAGATTAAATTGTCATTTTGTCAGTGAAATATTGACTTAAATAGTGAGTACAAATATTATGTTAAATGACCTCAATGTTAATCTTATTTAGAGAATATCTGATCCTACTTTTTATGTTAGTATATTTTAAAGGATCTTGACCAAAAAGTTATAGAAACTAGGCCCACTTTGCGTCAGCATGCGTCTTTACAAAATGTTCGAATGAAATATATAAATATTTGAATGAATACACATAAAAAATATTTTTGAAAAATAATAAGGGGTTTGCGAGGAATTCAATGGCAGATTAGGCATTTTGAAGTTATGTTTTGTGATTGCAGAATTAATTATGTGATTAATTTAAGAATTTTGTGATTGAGTGTTACTTTTGAACGCCTATTCGGTAGAATATTTCAAAAACACCAGTGAAATTATAATTCAAAACAAGATTTTTGAAATATAAACTACAAAGACGCAATCTGAGCGCGGCGTTGGTCAATATCCTTCCCTTTTTCAAAATTGTATAGAATAAGTAATCCTATTGCCTGTTCAGTTAATAATAAATTAAGTTATAAAACGATTTTTTAAAGAAAAAATCTAAAGCAAAATACGGTCTAATTTGTAAAGCAACAATCACATAATATTCCTGCATTGTTTTTTTTTTCACTTAAACTAATAGATGTGGAAAGATAATAATGTTCATCGTAATAAAAATAATTTCATATCAATCATTTGTACTCGAGCATCTTCAGTAGGCACCTAAAGAAATTCCTTTTGAAAAATTTTTTTTTTTATACTGACAATCTACTACGTATGGTAACTTAGTCGTCGCCTTAGTACTGTGTCAATAATTATAATAATGATGTACATAATCATAATGCTTTGTATACTGTCTGTTCAAAAGTTTCGAAGGACGGTTTGCGTAAATAAAATAGTAATTTCGAATATATTTTTTATTTACTGTCCTATAAAAATACATAGAATACCAATAACCATTTTTGGATAGTAAATAATCATAAATGGGCAGAAATATGAACGAGTTTTACACCCAATTTAGGGATGTCATGTGAATAATTGGGTGACGAAGTAAGGGGAGACGAAACGATATTTTTGGTATTACTGGTATATTGTCCAAGGTGAAGTAGTCTGAATTTACATACAAATTTTCCTTAAATAGTAAGTGTAGCTACTGCCATCTAGTATATAAGTGCGTTAACATTTACAAACATTATGATATCGACTAAGTTAAATCAGTTACTAGTAGTTTGTAGGTTCTGGAATAGATGGCGCTGCTTGCCACTATTTGACATATTAATACAGCGACACCTATTAACAATCAGGTGAACTTAACTATGATATCATTAGCAGATAAATTACAAAGGTTGTTAGTAGCTCAGGTTTTCGAACTAGATGGAGCTACTAACATTCTGCCAGCCAGCTATTAAGCTCGCAGCTTATATAGGTTATGTTATTATGCATTATTATTATTACTAGAATATTAGGCTAGAAAGTAAACTAACCTCTCTAACTAGACTATCTAACTAGATTGGGTAAGTATGACCAGAGACATTGATAAGGAATTTAAATTCTAAGTGAGAGGTAAGCAAGTTAATTAGTTTACTTTCCATGAAGAGGTTTTCTTATTAAAACCCAGGACAAAAACATTTTTTATTCTTAGAACTGACATAATCAATTTAAACTTATAAATCTTAAGTACCAGTTATCTATAGGTTTTTACAATGAATCTATATTGATTGGTAATGGACATAGATGAAGATACGATCTCTTTATTTCGCCCTTGGAAGTCAGCACTGTCGCGACCCTAGCCACACCATCTCGGCCATCATGGGCTTGAGTAATTCGTCCCAGCTTCCACTGGCAGGGGGGGAGACGATCATCCTTCACCACCACCATCGTGCCCACGGAGAGAGCTGGGCCCTTCGAGTGGGCCTAAATTACAGGACTTCAAGGCTTTTCTGCGCGCTCAGGCTGACCTGCTGGAATCATTGGGTTCCGACAGACCGGATGAGCAGCCGGAAGCGAATGGGTCAAGAAAGGCTTTGGTGATCGCGTCCTCTTCGGGTCACGGTACAGCTACCAACCATAAACCTAACAAACCTAAGGTATTTACCAAACAATGTCCCAATTGTAAAGAGTCCCACTATATCCAGAATTGCCCTAGGTTTTTGGCCTTAAACGTGACGTCACGCCTTCGCGCGGTCCGAAAAATAGGCCTTTGTATAAATTGTTTAGGATCGAACCACGTCGTAGCAAACTGCCGGGCGTGTTTTTGTCGAACCTGTAAAGGTAAACATCACACACATACACATAGGAAATACCCATCAATCACATAACCAACCAAATACCCAAGTTCAACAACAGCCAATAACAACACTGTACGAGGGTCAAACTGAAAGTTTTTAGAAAATCAAAAACTGATTACATTAGCCAGTTATTAGTTTTATTATATATTTTCAAAATATTGTCCATTGACGTCAATACACCGCTGCATGCGATGGAACCACTGGGAAAAGCACTTTGCCCACTCGTCCTTAGGGGTCTCTTCAATGGCATCGCGATACGCAGCCACCGCTTCTTCAGCATTCATAAACCGCTTTCCTTTAAGTTTTTCTTTAATTTTTGGAAATAAATAAAAATCACAAGGCGCGAGGTCGGGGCTATACGGCGGGTGACCCAGTAATTAAACGTTTGATGTCGCCAAATAGTCGATCGTTCGCTTGGCGGTGTGCGACGAGGCGTTGTCGTGGTGAAGGAGGATCCTACTGCGAGGTCGTTTCTCTCGAACTTTTTCCAAGACAAGTGGCAAACAATTGGTAGTGTACCATTCTGCAGAAACTGTTTTTTGATCCTCTAACACAATTGTTGCGAAATGACCTATCCTTCCAAAGAACGAGGCCACCATTTTTTTTCCCGCACTTCGATCTCTCTTCACTTTAGTTGGCAACTCCTCGAAAGGAAACACCCACTGAGCAGATTGTCTTTTGGTTTCAGGATCATAACAGTAAATCCAGCTTTCGTCACCTGTTAGTATGTCGAACACAGCATTTGAGTCACCTCCGTTAAATCTTTCAATCATTTTACGGCACCAATCCACACGATGGAGTTTTTGAGCCTTAGTCAAATTATGAGGTATCCACCGGGCGCAAAGCTTCCTGACCGCTAAATGTTCGTGGAGGATTTTGTGCACTTGACTCATACCGATGCCTAAGCTTGTCCGAATCTGCTGATAGGTCACTCTTTTGTCAGTCTCTATCATACGCCGCACAACACAGATGTTATTTTCAGTCGTCGCCGTAGAAGGCCGTCCCTCACGTACATCATCAGTGAGATTAGTGCGACCACGTTTAAACTCATTAAACCAGTTGTAAACAGTCGCACGAGATGGGGCTTCATCGTGAAAGGCCAATCGTAGTCTATCATAACTTTCTTGTTGACTTAAATGACATCGAAAGTAATAAAAAATCATTGCACGAAAATTTTCTCGTGTTAAATTCATTTTGACGTGACACAGACAATTTTCAATTTGCCGCCAAGTCGTAAAACAAATGACAAATGAATGAAATATATACTCAGTAATATTGGCAAAGAGTTCTATTTTCAAATTTTAGAATATTTTTTTTATTATATTGTTTACCACTTAGGTCAGTTCTAAGAACTTTCAGTTTGACCCTCGTATACAAACCCGCAACCCACAACAAATACAACAGCGCCATCACATAATGAGACACCAATACAATCGGTCAATTTGCATACCAACCGTACTACGGATATCACAACTCCATACCTACAACAAACTGTTTTCTTATCTACAGCATTGATTGACGTACTCGACGTCAACAATCAACCGCACACTTTGCGTGCACTTCTCGATTCAGGCTCGCAATCTAATTTTATTACAGAGTCGGCCTTTGAAAGGTTAAACTTACCTAAAAATGGTGTAAGTATGGAGGTTTTAGGGTTTAACGAAAGCGTGAGCCACATTAATCACAGTTGTCAGCTAACAATCCGATCTAAATGTGAACCATTTTCCACAAATTTGTCCTGTTTCATTGTACCTGTGATTTGTAAGCTACCTTCTTATGTCGAAAGTGTAAAACAATTCAGTATCCCACATAGTTTTCAAATGGCTGATAAAACCTTTTATCAAGGTGGTAATATCGATATGATATTAGGCGCTGAAATATTTTATGATCTTTTATCAAATAACCAGTTTAGATTAGGTGTAGGGTTACCAACCTTACAAAAAACACGATTAGGTTGGATCGTGTCGGGGACGGTCCATTGTTCTTATAACCGTAGGGCTGTCAGATGCAATTTCGTTCAAACCATTAACCCAAACTTAGTAGCACAACAGTTTCCAGATGATGATATTGCTCAATGTGAAAAGGTATTTGAAAAACACTCACGTACACCTGATGGAAACTTTGTGGTGACCATTCCACTAAAGGAATCCATTACCTCGTTAGGTCACTCCAAACCCGCTGTATTTAAACGTTTCAAATTATTAGAATCAAAATTTTCTCGCGACCTAGATTACAAGGAAAAATATGTCCAGTTTATGCAAGATTTTGAACAGTCAGGGCATATAATAAAACGAAATTCCAATGAGCCCTGTAACTACCTACCTCACCATGGTGTGGTTAATTTGGAAAAGAAACCACACCCCTTCGAGTTGTAATAGATGCATCCCATAAAACCAGCTCAGTAAAATCGCTTAATGACATACAATATAAAGGTGAAATGAACCAGGACGAGTTAGCCAATATTTTAATGCGATTTAGAAAACATAAATATATTATTTGCGCCGACATCGAAAAAATGTACCGAATGATTTTTGTCAACCCTAACCAACATAACTTACAATGTATTTTATGGCGCGAAGATCCTAATCACCCGCTGCTTACTTACACACTAACCACACTTAGCTTCAGTTTGAAGTGCGTGCCGTACCTAGCCACTCGATACCTACGACAACTTGCACATGAATGTCGAGAGCAGTATCCTGAGGCGGCGACTGCTATATTAACCAATTTTTATATCGACGATCTAGTCCATAGTGGAGATGATGAGCAGAAGGTGGCCGAAACAGCTGTTCAAATCGACCGCATATTACGGACTGCGAACTTTAAACTGAGAAAATGGAAATCGAACTCGGATGCCATAGTAAAGATTGTTAGTAAAGGCGCGGACACACACTCTAATCCACAACCATGTTCGCAAAACACTAGTAAAAATTCACACACAAAGGGTTCACATAAGGTTTTAGGCCTACAGTGGTGCAACAATTACGACTTTATTACGTATTCGTTCAGTGATAAACTAACTAATGATTCATTAACCAAAAGAAAGGTATTATCTGTTGCCTCTGCAATATTTGACCCATTAGGTCTAATTGCACCAATATTAATAACCGCAAAATGTTTCATAAAAAAATTGTGGCAAAGTAAAACTAGCTGGGATGAAAAACTGCCTCCTTCTCAAGAGGAAGAATGGCGAAATTTCTATAACAGCCTATTTATATTAAACTCATTAATGATACCTAGGCACGTCATAATATCTGATTTTATTGTGATAGAACTGCATGGATTTGCAGATAGTTCGATGACCGCGTACGGCGCAGCTGTGTACCTACGGTCTATAGATGCCTATGGAAACGTATTAGTACGTTTGTTATGCGCGCAAACGAGAATCGCTCGTGATGAAACTATACCTAGATTAGAATTGCGAGCAGCGAAATTATTAGCCAACTTGATGCACAAGGTTCGTCATGTATTAGATCACAAATCGACTAAAATGTTTTTATGGTCTGATTCGAATATTGTACTGTCGTGGATAAAGACACATACACCTTCCAAATTAAATGCATTTGTAAGAAATCGAATAATCGAAATTAGAAACTGTACCAAGTCGGACGACTGGCACTGGGTTCCCTCTAGTAATAATCCAGCTGATCTTTTATCCAGGGGTGTGCCGGCAGCTAAGTTGGCACAGGCAACCTCCCCCCTGAAGGACACCTACCTTGTCGTGGTAGGGGGGCTCAGTAGTCTGTCGCAATCCAGCGGCAGGTGAAGCCAAGAGGTGTCTCCGAGGTGTCCCCGCTGCGTCTGTCCCGCATCGGGCGGCAGTGGGAGGCTGGCGTCTGTCCCGTATCGGGCGGCCAGGTTGTCGTGCACAATAAGTGCGCAATAGGGGTGTGCGTACCGCCCGCTCTGCTTACAGAGTGGCCCGGTGTGCGCAAGGCGCCGGGAAACTGGCGCCCGGGGAGAAAGACCTGGCGGCGAGTGTCGTGGATCACGTCTCGCGGCTCGCTGCTGGGCCGGTCTTGCCTTAATTGGCCGGGCCGAGAGGGAGGAAACCTCTATAAAAAGTTACCCCAATCCCAAGTTTGGTGCCGTGGCGAGGGGATGCATGGCTGACGGGTGGTCAGTCGTGAACGGCACACCTCTAGGGAACCGGCGGACTCCCTAGAGTATGTACGCTTACCCGGGTACAGGGGGCACTGCCCGGGTGGACCTGTTATTTCCCCCATACTCGTGGGAACTTCATGGATAGTTCGAATTCAAAAACCAATTCTGGGGAAATGGGGGGTGTTCCTCTGCGCGAGCAGAGTGACGAAGGAAGGAGGAATATTGACGGAGCGGCGCGTGAACCATCTTCCGTTAGGAAGCGTCCACGTGACCCTGCTCTGGTGGGAGGTGGGTCGGTGGATCCGTCCTCAGAAGAGGAAGGCCTGCCAGCCCCCAAGTTGCCAACTTCAAGGAGGGGTCTAAAGGCATCGAGAGGAACGAGAGCTTCGCAGCCGCGGAGGGATAAACACGGGCGGTTCGTGTGCTCCAACACTCCGGCGGCTAGCGAAGCAGAGAGTGACATGGGGGTCACTACAGAGGACCCTGGCGATGGCGGTGAAAGCTGTGCCACGCTGGGGAGCTCAAGGGCGGTGCTCAACGCCAACAGAAGAGAGCAGCGCAAAGCCTTTGCGGCCGACGAAGTGTCGGAAATGGCCCGACGCGCACGTGAGCGACGTGCTGCTCTAGCGGCGGAAGGGGGGGAACCATCTGCGGTGGCCCTAAGTCAACTTGCCTTGGACGGTGTGGACTTAGTTCTGAAGGTTGCCACCAAGTCCGGCAGCCTGAAGGGCACGTTCACCCGTGGCTTGAAGGAGGCTGCCGCGGATATAAGAGAGGCGGTTGGCATTCTCCTCAACAGGACGGCCTCTGACGAGGTCGCAAAGTTACAGGAGGAAAACAGCCGACTCCGAAATGACCTGGAGGACCTCCGGCGGCAAGTCGCTACACTAAGCGAGCAACAGCAGCGACGCTTGTCCACCGATGCCGCACCTGTAGTGGCCCCGACTCCCGCACCGCGACCGGCAAGCCTTCGTACCGACGAAGAGGTCGAGCGCATTGTCCGGCTCTGCATGCTCCAGTGCGGGAGCATGGTTAACGCTCGGCTGGAGGCGATTTCTCGGCGTCTCCCGGCGGAAATCATCCGTCCACCCCTAGTGGCCGATTCACGGCGGAGGGCTGAGGAGGCTAAGAAGGCCCCATCCGCAGGGCCTTCGTCCTCCCAGGCAAGCGCTGCTCCGGCGGCGAGTGCCGCGGCCCCAGATAGCGCCAAGAAGAAAAGGAAGAAGAAGAAGAAGGGGAAGGCGGCACCTACACCTCTGCCGACAACACTACGCCCGCTCCCGCCGGCAACCCAGTCCACGGAGGAGGGGTGGTCGACGGTTGTACGGCGCGGAAAGAAGAAGGGAGTGGCTGCGGCGTCAGCCATGCCTTCGGCGGCCAGGCCGCAACCACAGAAAAGCCAGCTACCGAAGCTGCGGGCCCCCCGCTCAACAGCGGTGGTGCTCACATTGCAGCCGGGCGCTGCAGAAAAGGGAGCTTCATATGCGTCAGTGGTGGCGCATATGAAAGAAAAGATCGGCGGGTTGACTGCCTTCGGCATCCCCGCCGTACGTATTAAGAAGACGGCCACTGGGGCCTGCATGCTGGAGGTCCCGGGAACAACCAGCGGCGAGAAGGCTGACGCCCTCGCCGCTAAGATTAGAGAGGTGCTCCCGGAGGACGTCGCAAGGGTGACCAGGCCCACGAAGTGCGCTGAGCTGCGCATCTCGGGCCTGGACGAGTCGGTTACCAAGGAGGAGGTGGTTGCCGCCGTGGCGGCAAAAGGCAAGTGCTCGCCCGATCAAATAAGGGCAAGCGAGGTGAAGATACTGCCATCGTCAGGCCTGGGCACAATCTGGGTCAGCTGCCCGGTAGCGGCTGCCCAAGCAGTGATGCTGGGGGGACGCCTACTAGTCGGGTGGGTGTCCGCACAGGTTAAACTGCTTGAGCCCAGGCCCTCGAGATGCTACAGGTGCCTGGAAACCGGACATATGCGCGCCCAGTGCACCTCCGAGGTGGACCGCAGCAACCTTTGCTACCGCTGCGGTCGGCTCGGCCACAAGGCCGCAACCTGTGTCGCCCCTCCGCACTGCGTGTTATGTGCGGAGGCCAAGAAGAAGGCGGACCACGTGGCGGGTGGCAAAGCCTGCACGGCGTCGGCTGCCAGGCGTCGGAGTCGCCCAAGGGGGAAGGCGGGGGCTAGTGATGCCCCCAGCCAGCCAACTCAGCTGCCGGGTAGTGCCGGCGAGCTAATGGAGGCGGAGACGGTACCACCATCCCAGGACGCGGGTTAAATGGCGCTTCGGGTCCTGCAGGGCAACCTGAACCACTGCGTCGCAGCCCAGGACCTCCTGGTCCAATCCGTGGCGCAGTGGTCTATTGACGTTGCAGTGGTCGCCGAGCCCTACCGCGTCCCTCCTAGGGATAATTGGGTAGGAGACGCCGGAGGCACAGTGGCCGTTCTCACCCGCGGCGGCGCGCACTCCCGGTCCCTGGTCTCATTAGCCAGCCGACCGGGTTGTGTGTTGGCGTTGGTGGGTGACACTGCCGTAGTCGGGGCATATTGCCCACCCAGCAGGTCCCGCGCCGAGTTCGAGGAGTTCCTCGACGACGTCGGGGCCCTGGTGAGACAGGGCCACCCCCACCCAGTCCTAGTGTTGGGGGACTTTAACGCCCACAGCGTGGCTTGGGGGTGCCCGTCGACAGACGTCCGCGGCGAAGAGCTCCAGGAGTGGGCCTTACGGATGGGGCTTGTGCTCCTGAACCGCGGATCGGTGCCGACTTGCGTGCGCCAGCAGGGCGAGTCGATAATCGACGTATCGTTCGCTGGCCCGGCGTTGTCGCACCGAATTCGCGGTTGGAGGGTAGAGGAGGGGGTGGAGACAATGTCGGATCACCGATACATTCGGTTCGATGTGTTACCCCCCTCCGCAACGAGGCCCCGGGTTCTGCCCCAAGGCCCCCGATGGTCGCTCAAACAGCTGGATAGGGACTTCCTCCTGGCGGCGGCCCTGGCCGAGGAATGGGCTTCTGTGCCCGACGACGGTCCGGCAGCGGACGTGGACAGCGAGGCGGAGCGGCTCCGAGACGCAATGACGTCCATCTGCGACGCGGCGATGCCCCGAGTCGGCCCTCGGAAGCCGGCGAACCAGGTGTACTGGTGGTCACAAGAGCTCTCCCAACTCCGGGAGGAGTGCGTGACCAGGCGACGCCAGTACACCAGACACCGCAGACGGCGGTGCAGACGGGTAGAGGACGATGCGCCACAGTACGAAGAGTACCGCCGGGCGAAAAAGGCCTTACAGGCCGCCATCGCACAGGCCAAAGACCGGGCGAGGGAGGAGCAGCTTGCGTCTTTAAACCGCGATCCGTGGGGGCGCCCCTACTTAGCGGTGCGCAAGAAATTGCGCCCCTGGGAGCCCCCGGTAACGGAGAGTCTGGAGCCCCAGCTGCTCCAGGATACGGTGGCGCGGTTATTCCCCCGCCGGGAGGGTTTTACACCACCGCCTATGGGGCGGAACGCGGCTGACAGCCCATTCGCTGCAGGTTCTGTCCCTGCAGCGGAAGTCACACAGGGCGAGTTGGGAGCGGCCATGCTTCGGCTCCAAGCCAAAAAGTGCGCCCCTGGGCCTGACGGAGTTCCAGGGCGTGCTTGGGTTCTCACCCAGGACGTCCTCGGGCCCAGGTTGCGGCGCCTTTTCACGGCGTGTCTGGAGAGGGGGCAGTACCCCGCTCCATGGAAAGAGGGCCGGCTGGTGCTGCTGCGCAAGGCTGGTCGCAGCGCTGGATCGCCGTCGGCATACCGGCCTATAGTCTTGCTCGATGAGGTGGGCAAGCTCTTCGAGCGTATTCTTGCCGCCCGCCTCATCAACCATCTTGTGCGAGAGGGGCCTGACCTGGCCGAGTCCCAGTTCGGCTTCCGAGCGGGGAGGTCAACTGTGGATGCCATCCTAAGGCTGAAGACTTTGGCGGAGGATGCGGTCTCCGAGGGCGGGGTAGTTCTGGCGGTGTCTCTTGACATCGCCAACGCATTTAACACCTTGCCCTGGACGTGCATCATGGAGGCGCTCCGGTATCACGGGGTACCCCCATACCTCCGCCAGATGATCGGGGCCTACCTGGAGGGCCGTCGCGTCTGCTACCCGGGGCGCGAACAGTGGCATTGCCACGCCATGTCCTGCGGTGTTCCGCAGGGGTCGGTCCTAGGGCCGCTCCTGTGGAACATCGGGTACGACTGGGTGCTGCGGGGGGCCTTCATCAGAGGTGTCGAGGTGATCTGCTACGCCGACGACACCCTGGTGGCGGCCCGCGGTAGGGACTACAGGGAGGCCACTGTTCGCGCGACGGCTGGTGTGGCGCAGGTGGTAGGCCGCATCAGGCGACTGGGCCTAAAGGTGGCCTTGGAAAAGTCCGAGGCCATCGCTTTCCACGGGCCTCGGCGGGCGCCGCCGGCAGGTAGCGGGATTATTGTGGCTGGGGTGCGCATTGCCGTCGAGAGTACGCTCAAGTACCTTGGGCTCACCCTCGACGGCAGGTGGCAGTTCACGGCCCACTTCAAACAGCTGGTCCCGAAGCTGGTGGGGACAGCGGGTGCGATGGGGGCCCTCATGCCCAACCTGGGCGGTCCGGGGAGTGCCTGTCGGAGGCTCTATATGGGAGTCGTGCGGTCCATGGCCCTTTACGGTGCCCCGGTCTGGGCCGACGCCCTTACCAGCCACAGCGTCAGGCTGCTGCATGGCGCGCAGCGAACGTTGGCGGTCAGGGCCATACGGGGGTACCGCACGATCTCATATGGAGCGGCGTGCGTGTTGGCTGGCTTCCCACCCTGGGAGCTGGAGGCCGAGGCTCTCGCGTCCCTATATTTCTGGCGCGAGAGGGAGACGGCGAGGTTGGGACAGCGGCCAACACTGCAAGAGACTGAGCGACAGCGGTCCGGACTCCGCCGGGCCGTTGTCGAAGAGTGGGTGGAGATGCTCGCGAACCCAAGTGCGGGCCTCCGCACCATCGGGGCAGTTCGCCCTATTTTGGAGGGATGGCTGGACAGGCGTCACGGCTCCCTATCATTCCGCCTGGTGCAGGTTCTCTCGGGACATGGCTGTTTCGGGAGGTATCTGCACCGAGTCGCGGGGAGGGAGCCGACTGCCGTGTGTCACCACTGCGAGGGCTGCCCCGAGGATACGGCGGACCACACGCTGGTGGAGTGCCCCGCCTGGGACTCTCAGCGTGCAGTGTTAACTGGCGTCATAGGTAACGACCTCTCGCTCCCGACCGTGGTGCGAGCTATGGTCGAGAGTGACAGGTCGTGGAGCGCGGTGCAGGACTTCTGCGAGGAGGTCCTGCTGCAGAAGGAGGCGGCGGAGCGGGAACGGGAGATTTCCACCTCCAACCCGATCCGCCGCAGACGGGTGAGACGCCGGCCGAGGGCCGATCCAGGCGCTAGACGTCCACCATGAGGCCTGCGGATGGCGGACTTAGGGGGTCCGCCATCCGCCACTTAGTGGCCTGAGTAGTGTGTAAGTGTTCCTGCACACTACTCACAAAGAGCGAGGAGGGGCTCGACAAGGAGCCATCGCCGCCAGGGTCGCGTAGTGAATGCGCGGAGCGATCCCGTGGCCCTGGCACAGAGGCGAGCTGAGGGAACACCGTGGTGGTTTTAGTGGGTAGGACGCCCTTTTTAGGGCGGGAGTCCCACACAGGCCCTTCCCTTCCCCAGGGGGGGGTATCGCGCGTAAATGCGTTTCCACCACGCCAAAAAAAAAAAAAAAAAAAAAAAAAAAAAAAAAAAAAAAAAAAAAAAAAAAAAAAAGGCAACCTTGTGGTGGCAAGGCCCTACGTGGTTATCTCAACCTAATATTGACGCTGGCCACCTCAAACTGAATCTTATTACCAGCATAAAGTTGAAAGTATTTCTTGTGTTACCACGGAACCCCAATCAATGGAATTTATTGAAAAATTATTCAAAGAATATTCAACATATGAAAGGTTGCTACGAGTTTTCACCTATGTACTTCGATTCTTAAATAACCTAAAAAAACAAAAATAATAAGTGGTTAAATGTACTCCCAGTCGACGAGTTAAAACAATCTCATGATAAACTTATCCATATTCTCACGATAAGAAACACCCTATATTGTTGCATAACCAACATATACTTACCAGGCTCATAGTACAGTCATACCACATAAGGCTCATGCATGCAGGGCCACAGTTTCTTCTGGCATCGATTCGCGAACGCTACTGGCCGATTCATGGTAAATGTTTAGTAAACAAGGTGACTCGCGAATGCGTCACGTGCTTTAAGGCTAAGCCGAAGCCTAGTGCCCTAATAATGGGCGAACTTCCTGCATCACGCGTGACCCCCTCCCTCCCGTTCTCGACCACGGGAGTAGATTATGCAGGGCCGTTTAATTTGAAAACCTGGAGAGGACGTAGCGCCAAGACTTACAAAGCCTACGTCGCATTATTTGTTTGTTTCGCCACAAAGGCAATTCACATTGAGTTGGTTACAGGTCTCGACACCCAGTCATTTTTAGCAGCTTTCCGAAGGTTCGTCTCGCGTAGAGGTAAACCACAGCAAATGGTGAGTGACAATGGTACCACATTTCAAGGTGCTAACAACCAAATTAATGAAATCTACCAATTTATAAGAGATAGTTCAGACAAAATTATGACCTCACTGTTTACAGCCCGCATATGGGCGGAATTTACGAAGCAGCTGTAAAAAGCTGTAAATATTTTTTTTAAAGAATTTTAGGCGCAGCACTTTTAACATACGAAGAATTTGTAACAGTGCTGATCCAGGTGGAAGGAATTTTAAATTCACGGCCATTATGTCCTATGTCTAACACAGATATTAATGATTTTTTCGCATTAACCCCTGCTCACTTTCTTATAGGTAGGGCTATAACCACAGTTCCCGACTATGAATACAATGGTGTTCCCGCCCACAGGCTCACGCTGTTCCAGCAGCTACAGCAACTCCAAGAGGACTTCTGGCGAAGATGGTCTCGCGACTACATAGGAATCCTACAACAACGTATCAAGTGGCGGAGCTCGAAGGGCCCAGCTTTCTCCGTGGGCACGATGGTGGTGGTGAAGGATGATCGTCTCCCCCCCTGCCAGTGGAAGCTGGGACGAATTACTCAAACCCATGATGGCCGAGATGGTGTGGCTAGGGTCGCGACAGTGCTGACCTGCTGGAATCATTGGGTTCCGACAGACCGGATGAGCAGCCGGAAGCGAATGGGTCAAGAAAGGCTTTGGTGATCGCGTCCTCTTCGGGTCACGGTACAGCTACCAACCAAAAACCTAGGGCAATCTGGATATAGTGGGACTCTTTACAATTGGGACATTGTTTGGTAAATACCTTAGGTTTGTTAGGTTTATGGTTGGTAGCTGTACCGTGACCCGAAGAGGACGCGATCACCAAAGCCTTTCTTGACCCATTCGCTTCCGGCTGCTCATCCGGTCTGTCGGAACCCAATGATTCCAGCAGGTCAGCCTGAGCGCGCAGAAAAGCCTTGAAGTCCTGTAATTTAGGCAATTCACGTGAGTTGGTTTTTTCTTCCTTTTAATTTTAATATAGGTTTTAGGTCGGTGTCATTGACAACAGCATCAAACTGATCCCTGAATTCTAACCAATTAGTAACATTTCCGTCAAATGTGGGTAGGTTAATTTCAGGTAATTTTACTGAATTACAATGTGATTTATCATTATTACTGGATGGAGGTGGCGGAGCCTGTGGTTTGTTGTTCTCAAATTCTTGCATAAGTTTTTTACAGATAGAGAGCTTGGTATAATAGGTGTTCTCAAAGGTCTCTCTCTCCTGAAGTTGATCATCATAGTCCGTGCAAGTTGTTTCTATTAAATCTTGGACATTTTCAAATTCATTAAGTATTTTTGTGATTTTAGAATATCGCAACTGTACGTCGAGGTATTTTTCAGCAGAAAGAGGACCTTCGAGCGCATCAACATATTTAACAAAGAGGGTTAGTTTTCCTTTAACAACGCCCCGTTTTCTATTAAACTCCTTTAAATTGACTACCGGCTCAGCCATTGTAAAATTTGTGGGTTATAGGTACTACAGGTTATACTAGACAAAACAAAAAAATCAGGTTAATCAGTACTGGTTAGGTGGAAAGAAGTAAAAAATTTTGCTCACTAACTTTGATAGGTAGGACTACTTATCTTGTTCTTCGTTGCACGATGACACTAGTGAATGTTGGTTATTGCATGTGACCACCGCGTGGTCACCTCACGTGATCATAGGTTAAAAGGCCGATTTTCGAAGATTTTCTCCCTTTGGCCTCGTCTTCCACAAATATAGGGTTGTTCCGAAGATCCACAGAAGAAAAAGCAGGTTCCAGGCTATCTCTGGTCCTCAGCCATGCACCACGAGGTTCGCTGAAAACTCCGTTGCGCTACTGAATTTCGATTCAAATGGCGGTCTTCGTGAATGCACGATATTCTCCTGCATTTGACTCCAACTTTTCCACAAAACATGGAGCCCAACCCTCGGATGGTCGGGGTCACCATGAATAATTGGGTGACGAAGTAAGGGGAGACGAAACGATATTTTTGGTATTACTGGTATATTGTCCAAGGTGAAGTAGTCTAAATTTACATACAAATTTTCCTTAAATAGTAAGTGTAGCTACTGCCATCTAGTATATAAGTGCGTGAACATTTACAAACATTATGATATCGACTAAGTTAAATCAGTTACTAGTAGTTTGTAGGTTCTGGAATAGATGGCGCTGCTTGCCACTATTTGACATATTAATACAGCGACACCTATTAACAATCAGGTGAACTTAACTATGATATCATTAGCAGATGAATTACAAAGGTTGTTAGTAGCTCAGGTTTTCGAATTAGATGGAGCTACTAACATCATGCTTTATGACTATAATTTAAAAAAACTTTTAAAAATTGAATTCAGTATGGACTTATACAAAACGTCGCCAGAAGCGGACTAAAGGTATTCAAGAAATGTCAAACTCTTAGGTCTGTGCCTTAGGTAGTTACAAAATTACTAGCATGTTTTACACGCATCTCCTCTAAGGGCACAGATATGTTGTGAATTTACCTATTCGATAGTTACTTCTTATCTGACTATTAAATAACCCTCCTTTTGACGCAGATGGGTACAAATAGCCCTGACTGTAGTTAAATCGTCAGATATATTTATCAGGGTCACTGCAATTAAAGCAACATGCCTTCTGCAGGACATACCAATCTTATAAGTAGGTACTTTTTAACGAGAAAATTTATTTGTGATCTCGGAAACGACTCTAACGATTTCGCTGTAATTTGGTTTAGGGGTCAAAAATCGATAAAACACGTTGGCGTGTTTTCATGCGTTTTTCTTTCGCATTGTCCGACGCAGAATATGGTCGCTAACTTCGCACCGGTAAGCAGCGTTGTGGCCAAATTGATTAGATGTAGGCCTGTTAGTAATATGTGTTTGGGGTTTAAATCTCGCTTAATGACATTTTTTTTTTTAGTATTTATTCAGGTTTTTTTTTCGCAAAGAAAATTGTAGAAAATGTTGGAGATTATAATATTTCTAGTAAAAAGTAGTAACTGATTAAAGCTCGATCGCCCAGATACTAAGTAGTTAACGTTATCATGTTTTGATAGGTATTTTAAAGGCTTGAAGGACTTAAAACGCTTCGAATTCAATTTTCAGTCTAATTTCTCCCTCAACAACACAAACCAGATATTGCTAGCAACAACAAGGCAATCAGAATAAGATAGGACAAATTGCTATAATTTGGCGTGGTGATAGTGTCGTGACGACCACCATTAGCCAGCCAAGGTTGAGCAAGTCATAGATAGATAAATAATGATCACGAACTGGCGGTTGATAAATGAATCAAATTGTTTTGGATTGATTTTTCAAACAGGAGTGCTCATAATTGATAAAACAATGTCTAAACACCTTAAAAAATAAGAAATCTTCAAGTTCTACCACAAAATGCGTAAAGTACCCAGTAGCCATATTGGCGACTAGGATTTCACATGAATAACTGACTAACTATTTATTACCACGACAATATTTTAGAATTATTTGAAAATATAAAATTTTTTCTACAACTAGTTTTAAAAGAAAGCTGAAGCTAGGTATAAGTCTAAGGTGGGGGTTTTTCATGACAAAAAAAATCAATTATATTCTATTACTCTTTCACCTGACAGGGATGTCTTAGTCATAATATATTTCTAAATTATATTTCTATCTTTAAATCGTAGCTTTGCATTCACGTAACAATAGAAAATGGTTATTAAAAAACCTACTGCTAAAGAGACAACTTATTCTACGCGTGATAATTGAGACCAACACAGTCGACGCGCGTGGCACAGTGCCGGCACGTGATACGAGTAGGCTGTTCATGGGCTGTATTGTGCCCATTGTACACGCCCGTGCGAAGATACACCGTTGTCATTGACTGGTGGTTCAAACGATAGGCTTTTGTTTTTATTAGTTTCTTAATACAACAATTTGAAAATTTCACATATCCCACCATCCTGTTTGTAGCTTCCTAACTAGGAAGGTAGCATCCTAGGTAGGGTCCTAACTAGACTTCTGTTGTGCGAAACGAGCACATATTTTACAGACGGTCTAGAAAACCAGCGATTGAGGGTTCAAAATTTAAGCACGAGCATTTGTACGTAAGTTATGGATGTTTATAAACGTATATAAGTAAGTATGTATATCACATACGCTCACGCTTAGTTTGGGGTTAGGAACAATTTATTATTATATTTAGCAAACGCAAGGCAGCAAATATTTTGATAGGATAGTTTGGATAAAAGCTAGCGCGCAGCGTGCTGACTACTCGAATAGTCCCGGGTTCGAATCTTGGGTCTAGTCGAAATGTGTTTCTGCATTTATCTGACTTGAAACACCTCAGAATAAGTTCGGGCAGAATGGTGTTAACACCCCGGTGCCTCGAAAGGCATGTTAAACCGTTGATCCTGCGCCTGGTCTCTCTCCGTTTATGTCGGGTTGTTGCCCCACCGAACTTTGTTAGTGAAAAAACAAAGAGTGCCTGTCTATTGCGCACACACTTGTGCACCATTCGGTATATCTTCCTCGTGTTTGCTAATCGCGGTCACTGATTATACAAGATGTTACTAGTCATAAGAAGTGAAGAGAGCTACTCAAAGTCGGTCGAAAAAATTTGACTCTCCATAGAAATCAGATGGGTCACGTGACCGATTTAGGTATGGTTTATGGTATTCCATAACGATCCATGTGGTGCTTGTGGCGCAGTGGCGGCAGCGCTTTGGTAGTGATACCAAAGTTAAGCAACCCTCGGCGCGGTCGTGATTGGATGGGTGACCATTCCGACCATTTAAGTGACGTCCATGACAAGCATCTCCCTGGCACAGAATGCCTCCATTTTTTCTTTAGCACATTTTGTCTTATTTCTTTACATATTTTAAAATAAAGGAGTTTTTTAAAAAGATTTTTATTTAACATAATCAAAAACAAAATATCTCCTAATCCATAATATCGATTTTAAAATACACGCCTAATTTGACACTTATCGTATCAGAGGCCCTACTCCTGTTGACGATGTCCGTGTTTTCAAGTCCACACATCACGCTCGTTCGCGTTGTCATTCTGTCGTGAGTGAAAGGGACGGCTACATTCGAAAATACGGACATCGTCAACAGGAGTAGGGCCTCAGTACCAATCACTGGTAAGTTTCGGGGAAAATTTGCGCTTACTTCGCCGCTATAGGTTACGTGCTCGATGGTTGATTGTAGGTCAAGGGAGCAGAAATCCGAAATAACCGACAATTATCAAAGTCAGTTTGTACTATACACGAGGGTAGGTTATTTTAATTAATAACTAGCAGTTCCCCGCGACTTCGCCCGCGCCAAAAGTCGGATTTTCCATACAAATTTTCATCCCCCATTTTACCCCCCTGATGATTTTATATCGCGACAAAAAGTAGCATATGTCCTTCCCAGTGTCTCAAACTATCTCTGTGCCAAATTTCATTTGATTCGGTCCAGTAGTTTCGGAGCCTATTCGATGCAAATAAACAAACAAACAAACAAATCTTTTCTCTTTATAATATTATAAAAGTAGATGATAAGTATTGCTACTATTCATTTACCCAAACACCATTTGAGGAAACATTTAGATGAAGTTCAACTGGCGATAAGAAGATATGGTCTATTTATGCCGTAAGTATTTGCCTTATGATTAATATATATTACAGAACAACTTTGACACATTGTCTCATACCTATCTTTATACCGCTGACACCCTGTGCCTTGCACCCTCGTCACGTCAAGACACAATACATGGTGTTCTGAGCCCGTTTTAATTTGTTTACCATTGTATCGATAGCACTCTGACAGCGCCATACAACTACAGTTTGTGACGCTAGGTACCTCGGTAGTAGGGGTTTGGTATAATAATAGGAAATGGACTGAGTATGTATGTCCTTATTTTATCATTTAGAGCGTCGGTGGCGTCGCGGTTAGCAGGTTGCCTATGCAAGAGGTACCGGGTTCGATCCCACACGGCCACGTACCGCCATATACCAATGATTTTTTGTGAGTTATGTACATAAGATGTTTCACCAACCGATCCTCTTACGGTGAAACCTGCACATTCAGGCAACTGAATGTGTAACCATGATACAAACTAGTCAGTTTTACCTGTTAACAGGGTGGTTAGATGGAAGTCGCTCCACTATAATTACCTGATCTGCCATATTCTGGATCATGGTCTAAAGTGGACTTGGGCCCTCGCCTGTAAGTGCACAACTGGAATAACGCTGAGATGATGTCATTATTTTATCAAAGCGATAAAATATTCGTAAGTTCTAGAAAATGTCAATATTTTTCAACAATATTCTGAGTTTTACTCAGTAGAGTTCAGCAACACATGTTTACTATTTAAACAGCCGTTATAATGTTATTTCGAGCCGTCAATTTACCAGCTGTTTGAAAATTGGTGAACTCAGAACCTAAAAGATTAATTTATTACAAATCTAATCACAAAAATGTCACTTTATATTAATTAGTTACTATATATTATTCTGTAGAGACATCGTCAATGAGAAGGTACTTGTAAATAAGGATGTTCCTGTTCCCAAAGGTAGGGTGGCTGGCTGTACACTACATTGTACATTCTACAACTTTGTTAATTCTTTAATGGTTTGCAAAAACAGTTATCTATCTATCTATTTATTGTCATCATCATCTATGTTTTCAGTTTTTTTTTAAATTTAAGGTAGCTATTTGACCGCAATCACATCTGATGGTAAGTGACGATGCGGCCGAAGATGGGTCATGTCTGGCAAGTAACAACCTATTCACTCTTTTCTTAAAGGAATCCAGATCATACTGTTTAGGAAACACTTGAGCCGGCAACGAATTCCACTCTATTATAGCCTTTAGTTAATGCTAATCACCATGTGTTCTATATGCAAAAGCCTTTGGTATCTACAATTCATTGGCTAATTTACACCAGATGAGACAAAGGAAGGCCTCATAAGAAAGCCTCCGGATTACACATTGTTTACGAGACAATGCGGGATAGTAATTTCTACAGTCAGACGGAATTATGCTGTTTGTAGTTTGTAATGGAGATGGGATAATATATGAGATATATTTAACCTTAAAGACTTCGATAAATTAGCCTAGTACATAACACGCCAAACAAACGAAAGCTAAGCTGGCGTTGATAAGCTTCGAATAACAAGTGACAACAATTACTACAAAAACCAATGAAAGTGCATTTAAAAAGAGGTAGATATGTCATCAGCGCGCGGAAATTGCTTGCCTCATGCTCAATTTTGCATTCAAATTTCGTACAATTTTGAGATTTCACACGTAAACGAACGTCTGCTCGTCGCATCAAATTCAAATCGCCGCGCAGTAGGAGATGACATGTCTACCTTCTTTTTGATACACTGTCATTGTAAAAAAAAATTTACCTACCATGTTTGAGCCAGGTTTAAATTATAAGTACACATTATAAATTGGAAATGAATGACCAATTCGTGTCATTACCTAATAGAGAAACGCTTTACTGACTGGTCGGCTATAATTAAGTCCTGGTTTAAACCTGGTACTAACATTTTAGCTTAGACAAGTCATTTATCTAAACTTTTTGTAATAAAGGGGTTAGAGTACAGTCGTACAGTGCAATTTTGTATGAGACGTGTTTTTTTATCCAACTGCGTCAGAAGAAGGATGATGTTTTCCTTTTATTTCAAAATTAGTCCTATAAAAAAGCTGTTGTATTTGAGCACCAGATTAACCCCCCAATGTTTTTGCTAATACCCGTTGGGGTGAAATAAAAGGTAAATCGACGAGTACCCTTTTGGATTTCGACTGTTAGGGGCCTACTTAAAAAACTTTATAAATAAAGAATAAGGCGGACTGCAGAAAACATAGAGTTATTAATGGCTATTGACCGCGCCTATTTAGGGAGGAACGCGCGATGATCGAGAGGGTCAGTGCCAGCGGAGCGCACGCGAAGACTCCCGGGAAATCCCGACGTCACACGAAGGCTCCAACACGACATTTGCGTAAAAGCCATCGGGGACTAGATTTAAACTAATGATCACAACTCATTAGTATGTTGAGGCTTAGCCCAAACAGGTATGGTACACAACTTAAGCCGTACGATGCAAGCTACAGCCTACACCAGTGCACTGTAATCGAGACGCGTACAATATAGACATTCTACTAAACACAACACCAGTTACACCAATCCAACCCTTAAACCATAATAATAAGGTTCATACTCGCCGGGACACTTGCTGCAATAACTTTGCCCGATATAACTTAACCAAGTCGGCCGGTCGCTGATGTGGAGCGAAATGATCGTTGTTTTAAGGGGTGTAAGGTTGTATATGATGCGGTGCGATAGTGGAACGATATCTCGTTGCAATTAGCGCATCGTCCTCATTCTGTTATTGCGAGCGAGCGCTTCGAGCGAATATGAGTCGGTCTCATAATTTATGTGGATATCTACTGGACTAACAAATCTTTGTAAATTCTTTGTACAAAATCGCTTCTTATTGACCGACTACCGTCAAATTTATTTGTTTTTATTTGTTATGCCATAAGCGATGTTTATGACAAAAACGTTGCATTGTACAACATTCAGCAAACTTAAAAATGTATGTTAACATAAACTTTAACCCTTAGCATAATACTTTTTGGAGGCGCCTATAGACTGGTAAAATTAATGTTAGTTTTAAGTTTAAGTGGAATCTAATAATTGTTAAACCTCTTTGTATATCATTTTTATGAAAATAAAGAAATTTTAAAACCAAACAACAAATCTTTGCAGGGCGCGAGCGGTAAGAAGATGTTTTATTTGTTTTTACTATCTTCGAGAAAGGGTTTCCGCCAAATCCCATAGAAAAAACCCCAGTCCCGGCGCAAAAGAATTGTGTCTCAGATTTTAGATAATTATTAGTAGAAACAATATCAAGTGTCGCTATTTCCTGATTCGGTGGGTAACAGGGTTATTTTGCCCAGAGAAGTTTCATAGGAGCGCCTATGAAATGTTTGCATGTAGCGACATGCAAACATGACACTTTTTAGGGAAACTTCATGTTACTGTACTAATTGACATTGAATTGGCAAAAAATTAATAAAACACACACATATACTAGGGTATATATATAGTACACTATGTACTAGGGTACATAATGTTGTAATTGAGTTTATTGTTGTTTGTATCTGTTGCTGTGTTGTTTGAGGGACATGTTTATATTGATTGTAATGTATATAAAAATACAAAAATAATAAATAAATCCTGTTAGTTTATCTTCTGATTTATTATCTTTTTATGTCATTGTGTGAGGTATGTATAGGTCCTTATGTAATTATTTATTATTATATTTTTTTGCAATTACCTACACGTTTGTGTTGGTAGTTAAGGAGTCAACTAATACAGTAAAATGAAGGTTTTATAAAAAATGGCATATGTATAGGTAGGTGCATTATATTACATATACAATAATGTGTTTATATCATGTGTTTTATTAATTTTATGCCAATTCAATGTCAATTAGTACAGTAATTTTTTTTCCTAAAAAGTGTCATGTTTGCATGTAGCGCCTATGAAACAAATCTGGGCAAAAAAAAACATGTTAGACACCAAATCAGGAAATAGTGACACCTGATATTGTTTCTACTAATAATTATCTAAAATCTGAGATACAATTTTTTTGCGCCGGGACTGGGGCAATTTTGGCGGGTACCCTTTATTATGGTAATTTTATTAATTAAAGAAGTAATTTAAATTCATGATGTAATGTGCAAAAAGATTAAAATTTTTCATTGCAATAAAAATATTTAAACTACTTATTTGTAATTAGATACGAAATTTTATGATTATGCCCTTTTTTGTTTCTGTGTACGGTAGTATTTCCCCTAGTGGTTAGCACGCTGGTTACTTACTATCCATATGGTACCGGGTTCAAATCTCGGATCAGACTGAAATTTGTTTCTAGGTTTTCTGGCTTGAAATAACTCAGAAACAGCTCCGGAGTCAGGAAGTTGGTGGTGTATAGCACCTGATCTCTCTACGGTCATGTTAGATTGTCGTCTTACTGAACTATGAGAGTGAAGGAACAGAGAGTGCGCTTATGTATTTTGCACACACCTGTGCGCTATAATATCTCCCGCAGAGTTGGTTTATATCTGGTAAGATTGGCCGCCGTGGTCGCGATTCAGCAAGGGCCTTTTTTTATGATGCAGAATATGTTGAAATATGTGACCATTAGCTCCATAATGTTACACATTATACTACGAACGTGTTTGTAGCATCGTAGATATGACCGCTACGCCGTGTTGCTACGTCGTAGTCGCTACGTGCTACGAGCGAAGTTTGTGATTATTCATTGCGAGTTTAATAAACAGTATTTTATATGCAGTCCAATGACTTTTTCTGAGTTTGTCCATTAGTTGTTACACTAACCGATGTTCTTACGGTGAGGGAAAACATCGTGAGGGAACCTGCATATTCAGGCGACTGAATCTTGGGACTGAATGTGTAACCATAATCCAAACTGGTCAGGTTCTCTTGTTAACAGGAATACGGAGGTCAAATGGCAGTCGCTCCAATGTAATTACTTGATCTGTCATATCACAACCGGGATATCGCTAGGATGATGATCATGAGTATTTTGACAAGAATGACATAATATACAAATAGTTAACCAAAAATTATGACAATCAATGATGTTCATCTGCATATTATGTAATTGACAATAAGTATGTTTTATACCCTGGTAACAAGTTCACAGAGGTCAGGTAGCAGTCGCTCCACTGTAATTACGATCTGCCACATTCTAGATCATGGTCCAAAGCGGACCCTGTACCCTCGTGTGCGAGTGCACAACTGAGATAACGCTATAAGGATGATGATAATAAACAAGTATGTTTTATACACAGGGTGCTAAGAAAGTGTGAACCTAACCTAAAAGGTGGTTCAGAAGCGACTTATTTATATAAACACGCAAAATATAGATAATTGCGTAACTATATTATATTGAAAGAAGCAAGAAAATACATTTATTAATGAATGGACATTACATAACACACGAAAAAAGACAACGTAAAGGGCACGGGTATAAAACAAAAAACTCAGTAAAATTACAATTTATACAGGTAAACCAGTCGAACTGTGCAGTTGTGCGCCTGCGATGTCCATATTAAAAGGGCCCCTCTCAGCTTAAGTCGTAACACGCTAGGGGCCCTGACGCTGGTTTTCAGTGGACCCTAGCCAAGTGAGGTCACGGACATTTACGCCAAACATTATTAAAAATAACAATACATGTAAATAAATAATATGATAGTAATGAACTTAATACTCGTAAAGTGTTATAATGTGTAAAAAATAATAAATACAGAAGCATAAATAGCACGGACAGATATTCGTACCGATATAAGTACCTACTCACGCAAAACGTAAATATTGCTACGCTCATTTGACTCAGTAGTTCGGTTAGTACCTACAAAACGATTCAAGAATTGCTGCGAGGCGTGTTGGCAATATAACAGGCCTATAGGAACTACATATTTATTATTATCTGTGCCTATAGAAAAGTTCGCAGCTGTCTATAGCGAGTCATGAAAGGTAGCCACTGTGAGTCAACGCCGAACGCTTGTATCAACCTACTTCAAAAGATTTATCAGTGTCATTATCATATTTCAACTTCCACCAAACAGTACCCACCAAAGTATCACAAGCATAATCCTTTCCAGTGTTCCACAAAGTGCAACCCCAACATAACGAACTTGACCAAATGGATTCCGAGCAAAGCCTGACTTATCCGCCAGTCTTGCAAAATGCAAGCGAAACTGGGCCGCTATTCTGTAAGACCCGAGTTCACCAATTCTTCACCAAGTTGAAGGTTAACTTGACAAAATTCTTATACAAAACATGGCATATAATGCTTATTAAGACTATCTGACCGGAAATTGTTCGTATTTTCAACTGTAGCCATATTTAGTCAGCAAACCTACAGCCTAACTAGACTCTGCCTTAGAGCTATGGTAGGCTGGTAAAGAATGAATTTGGCATTAAATCCGCCATTTGGGCAACTGGTTGATTTGTACAGAAACTAACTACTTATAAACATATATTGCTTCTAAATTGCAACAGTTACAGTTTTTAACAAGGACTCCTGGAAAACATTTTTTTTTTAAATGATGAGAACTTTCAAAATAATAAGAATATGTTAATTAATATGTCATTGCTTAAGAATAACAATCGTGATCGCGATAGCTTTTAAGTTATGCGGAAGGCACAGAGGGCGGGAACCTGTCCAAAAAAGAAAATCAAATCGACGTCGAAAATACGTCACTGGCTTACAAAGTAGGATCCTTGCATTAAAATCTGCTGATGTTGTTCGAAAGCTCTTTTGAGATGACACTTAAATTCAAGCTGATTGTGAAAGTTTGAAATTAATACAAATAAAGGATTTTACGGCAACTGGATTATGCTGAAAATTTTATCGAATGTATAAGGGTCGCATTTTAAGTTTCAATTTTGTGATTTTAAATTTTTCGAGTCGAAAGTCAAGCGCTTTTGGTTTTGGTTCATAACAACGTAATCTGCTTATTTTCGTTCATTAATCATTCATTTCCTTGAATTGCACTGCAATTTTGGTGAGTGGTAATGCTCCAAAACATTTTCGAATTAATTTGAATTGAATTTAAAAGCCTTGCAACTCATAACGCACGCAGCTTTTCTTTTATATCGATTTGTAAGCAGCTCATAGAGTAAGCGTGTAGTAAAAAGCCACTGTAATGAATAAGCACAGCTTTTGTATGTGAAGTATCCAGCACATTTATTAGTAAGAACACGTAGCTTCGTCATTTAGGAGTTAAAACTAAATCCAACTGTGAGGTAGTTCTGAAAATGAATTATGTATTTTAAGCCCGAGCTATCGGACTTCATTGTTATTCAGATTGACCAAATTCCTGTTGAATACGATGATTATTCATCAGTGTCATAATTAAATGGCTCACGGTCCATGGACTTTGAGGTTAAGATGGCTTTTTAGGCTTCCGTCTACGGGACCCTATTACTAAGTCTCCGCTGTCTGTCCGTCCATCAGTCCGTGAACCGTAATTAAGTACCCGTAATACCGTATTTTTAATACTGTTATACATAAAGTAGTATTTTCAAATGAAAACATAATAAATTACGAAAATAATCATTTTAAATTGTAACAAAAAATAACTCAAACAACTTTCAAAAATATTTTTTACACTGTATTCCAACTCTCGGACCCTAATTACAGCTTCGTGTCAAATTCGTATAGCAATTCGGAACGGACTCATATTTGTCTCTAAAATTAATAACTTACAAAAAAAAGGATATCAAATAGTTCCTAATTTTTTTTTCCTAAGTCCTTCCTAAGTTCATCTGGTGTGGCGTGTCGCGAACACTGAGTCACGAGTGAATGCCACTCGCTTTACATGTGCCGCGACGTATTAAAAATAATGTAAACAGCTTGTCGCTAGTCACCGGTGACTGTGGTCGGTGGCTCATCTGCGCGGAGCCTAATAGCTTCAGAGTTACAAATTTAAGATTATGTATTTTATAGCTAGCTGTTATAATCACAAATGCTTATAAAAAATGTAACCTCACGGCATGTCAAAATAAATACTGTGGCAACATATTCATTTGTAATAGGAGTGATAGGGCAAAAATTCATAGCCTGAAGTGCTGGCCACAACTGAATATGTCATTAATAGTAGATTGTTATACAAGGTTTTTTTTTCTTTTTTTTATAACTTCAGCAATTGTTTTGCAAGTTTTTACGAAATCAAATTGAATTTCGCTCACAAAATTTAATCAATTTTGTTATACAAGGGACAAAAGTGACCTATTCCACTCCATGAAGTTTCTGACGCTCGAACGAAGTAAGAGCGCCAATAGCTCGAGAGTGAAATGGGTGTTTTCACCCGTGTTAAACATACTATATTTCATTTCGACTGAGAGGAAAGAAAGAAATGCACTATGCATTTCTTTTTTTATGTGGTGCAATCGAAAGTGCGTTCTATTTGATTGAATGATTGTATCGATAGTAATGACAGTATCGATAGCTCCGTTAATATAAACTACCGACACTATCGATAGTGTCAAAGTTTATATTAAAATCACTTCTTCTTCTTAGCGAGTCGATGGAACACGAGAAAATTACATCGTAGCAGCCCAGAATTCAGCCACTTCTATTGCGGATCGACTGCCGTCCATTAAATCCTCTGGCGTGCAGGTGTTGGGACACGCCGGGCACGATGTTAAGTGTGCCATAGTTTGCACCTCCCTCCCTCCTGGACATGATTTACCATGGCCGATCTGGAAGTCCTTAAACAGGCTTCGGACTCAGGTTGGCCGAAGTAAGGACAACATGGTCAGGTAGGGATTTTCGGTAAGCTCCGATGTGGACTGTGTTTGTGGTGCGGTGCAAACTATGGCACTATTAAAATCACTATCGATAGCTGATACAGGTCTGACTATTTCAATAACTATCGATAGGACAGTGGTCTTTTATTCAATAGTAGGAATATAAAGTAGGAGGGAAAAGCTATTTTCCACCCGGCTATCTTCACACGAAAGTTCGATCACCGAACAGGAGAGATGAAAAATTATATGTTGGTACAAAGTTGGCTCTTGTACGATAGTTCGGAACCCTTTCTGTGCAACGACTCGCGCTTGGCCGGTCTTTGCACAGATTTGTATGCACGGCAAATAAAAACCCGAGATAAAGTGTCCTGTAAACTGACTCAGCAAGTTATTAGCACTTTGATGGCATATTATCATAATCGGAGGCTTCTGAGGGAAATCGTCGGTTTCAAAATTAATACTGGGGTCTGCTACGAAGGAGCCATCACTGATACTATAGAAAAAAATCAAGCTCAGACTTTGGTTGGATATTCGATTTAGATTCTTAATATTGATTTTAAATTAATCTCAATGATAGGGCATAAAAAAGACGTAGATATGTCATCTTCTACTGCGCGATTCAATTTGAATTTGATGCGCCAAACACACGTTCGTTTACGTGTCAAATGTCATAATATGTTATGTGCATTTCTATACATGTAAAAAGTGTAATAATATATACTATCCTATTAGATAAAGAAATATTAGATATATAATACACACATCTCTTAAACACTCACTCTCGCAAATACACACACACACACTATTGATTTGTTCGTTTATTCTAACTTTTAAGCTAAAAATTTAACTTTAGTGTTTAAACTTTATTGCTATACTTATTTATATTATTGAAATAAACTCTTGAGGCGAAAGAGACTGGAACCCACAACACAGGGAATCCTAGTGTGTGGGGGCCAGGGCGTAAACTAAACTAATGTAACTTTTTGGCTGATAAACATTTATTATTATTATTATTGCATAATTGACAAAATGCTTGCAAAATTTGAGGGAAGCAATTTCCGCGCGCTAATTACATATTTACTTCTTTTAATAATACACTATTATTGATTATTGTAATAAAAATGCTAAATTATGAATTTTACTCTGTAAGTGACATAAAAAGAGTCAAGATAGCCAATCTTATAATTAAAATAAGAAAGTTTTTGAAATTAGAATAATACCAGAGCGTATTTCGAAGTTCGAATTTCCACGCGATGCTTCGACTAATCACGACACTTGTCACTTGCCAGTGTCGGTGTAAAATTAAAGATACAATAATTAATTACTAAGTGGTTTTGCAGTGATAGCTTTTTATAAAAAAAAACTTAATGTCTGCTTAATGCGTTTATTGGACTGGAGGAGAATATTCCTGCAAATAACACATCTGGGTGCTGCTTCAAGTTCCTGAAACTGCTTTTTGTAAGTGTTTTTCTAATTACTTTAAAGCCTGAAGCTGTTAGTGTAGAAAAAAGATTAGTTTTTTCCGTATTTTGCCCTGTTTTTTTAACCATACAACCTATTGTTTACAGTTATTACCAATTGGTCTATTTTGACAATACCTTTTTTTTATTTTAATTAAATAATATGGTAATAGTGACTTTTTTCGAAGAAATTAAATTAATAGGATTATCCTACAACTGTAAGACGGTTTCACCATCTGATAATATAGAATTACTTGTGGTTCCCCGGGACTTCGCCCGCAAGAGTTGGATTTTCCATATAAAATTTTATCCCCATTTCACCCCCTTAATGTTTTTATATCGCGATAAAATGTAGCCTTCATCCTTTCCAGGGTCTTGAACTATATATGAGGTATAGAGACATCTATACTAAATTTCATCTCAATCGGTTCACTAGTTTAAGCGTCAAGAAGTAACAGACAGACAGACACACTTTCGCATTTATAATATTAGTATGGATAGTCTTTATCTATTCACCCGCTTTAGTTTTTTCCTGAATTGAGACTGATTTATTGTTATTGGTTGCTTTTAAACAAAACAGTGCAAATAGTAGTTACGATCGCTTTAATATTCCTTGTCCCATTTATCTAGATGACTTTGAAACAGAATACGCCTGTTTTTGTAGCGGCAATAATACTTTGTTTCCAATCCAAAGAAATATTCCTACATCCAACTTTCAATTCTCGTCTGACCTAGTTCTCAGACCAGTGTACTGAATAAATTCTATTTGCATGCACTTTCAAGTAAAATGCTCTATCATTCATGTTACTGTGTCGCTTAAGAAAATCGGGTAGGTATAACTTTTACCGATGTCTCTTGACTCTTAAATTTTTAGTGGATACGAAAACTGGTACTTACAGTGGTAATTCGGTATGTAAAGTAAATTTTAAGCTATATGCTTTTTTTTTCTTGAAATAAAGACTAAATTACGAAATTGATTTGAGGAATTTGACTTCTTATTCAGTAGTTATTTTTTAATCAATTATTGTAAATTTAAACGGACTGTGACGTCATAAGCATGCCAATGACGATTTTCTTCCATATTAACACGATTCTCTTTGCAAGAAAACATTTTTCTCGATTGGAAACTCTCACACATGCAAATAGTAACGACATATGTCGGTTTCCGGTGCATTGAGAAGATATGGAGGATAAATTATAGTCCGTATTTTCGTGAAAATAAGCTCCATCTTTCAATTTTAGGTGGTATAAGTAACTGTATATTGGTTATGGGGATAAAATCTCTAAATGGTTTTGGAATTACCGTAGGTTGTTGTTTTTATTAAGGTGGGAAATGTATTTTAATTAAACAGTTTTGTGTCGAATTGTTATAAGTATCATTGCCTTAAAGTCCATAAAAAAATATAAAAAAAAACTTTCAGGAGGCAAGGGAAGAAACTGAGATTAGCCTTATGTCCTAGGTAATTATTACATTTCTCATTTACAAAGTTATTAAAGCTATTATTATACTTACCTCCTTTTATTCATCAAATTATAATAATATAATATAAGTCAGCCTATTAGATCCCACTGCTGGGAAAAGGCCTCACCTCAACTATGAGGAGGAACGAGCCATACTTCACCACGCGGGCTCAGTGCGGATTGGTGGAGGGGTGTATGTAAGGCAAGTGACAAACCTTACTGTCAGAAGTTATGAAGCCGCCCTAGGGCCTCTGACTAGGCTTAACGACTAATACCACAGATATTAGCCGGGACCAACTGCTTAACGTGCCTTCCGAAGCACGGAGATGCTTGTCATGGACGTCACTTAAATGGTCGGAATGGTCACCCATCCAATCACGACCGCGCCGTGGGTTGCTTAACTTTTGGTATCACTACCAAAGCGCTGCCGCCACTGCGCCACAAGCACCTCTAAATTGCTGTTTATTATATTCTATTCATCAAATTGCTGTTTATTAATAAAATTATTTATTTTCAAAGAATATCGTAACGGAAGACAGGTGCCTACGTTATAGTAAACACTGCGGTATCTTTCGTAGTTGTAATAGGGATGATTTCACAACAAAATGAATAGTCTGATGTGCTTCCGACTTATACAAAAAATATTAAGTATAATAAAATTCATTTATTTCTATAGTGTCGCAAGGAGCACTTGTACACGTCCCAACATGAAGAGTACCCTATTACTACTTCTGGACAAATTTTGTGGGGTAGTGTTGTGAAGAAGGAGTGCAAGCAACACAAAGTGAAAGAAAAGAACGATCTTTCTTAAATATTAGAAAATTCACTAACCGATGCTCTTACGGTGAGGGAAAACTCCGTGAAGAAATCAGCACATTCAGGCGACTGAATGTGTAACCACTATCTGAACTGGTCAGGTTCCCCTGTAAACAGGGTCACGGAGGTCAGATGGCAGTCGTGGCCGTGTGTAATTACCTGATCTGCCATACCTTAGATCTTGATCTAAAGTGGACTCTGGGCCCCGTGTGCGAGTGCACGACCGGGATAAAGCTAGGATGATGATGATTTAGATACAAGCAGAAGTAGGTCTTGAGATATTAAGAATGATCGGAGAGCTTTTGAAAATTATCTTTATTCCTTCCATCGAGCTAATTAGTGCAACAACAGACACGCAGGCGTGATGGACGTGATATGAATTAATGCGTACAATAGCTCCTTTGGTGATTAAAATTTTGCTTAGATATTTAAAACCGGGTCACGTCACGCACGTGCTCGCAGATATGCCTTTGTGACTGTAATTCAACTTTACACTTGTTTGTTCTCCCCATTTGCATGTTCCCACCTAAATATTAGATTTTCGGCGGTTTTCCAATTGTTCCTTGGTGAATTAATTAATGAAAATTGATATATGGAGGTAGAGAAAATACGTGTATGATTGTAAATGTAACTGCAAATAATTGTAGAGCAAAATGTCTGTACCTCCATAGTAAATAGTTAGTTATTGATGGCCATTTGCAACCTCTTAAAGGATAAGATTGTTTACACTAACACTTAAAGGGATCTACGCAAATGAATTATACTGCCTCGGCGATCTAGTGGTCAGCTGCAAGACTGTACTCGTTTTGCACAAAAGTGGTACAGGCCGGGGATATATTTTAGGACCTCACAGATGAATATTATATTCTTATCAGATGACGCAGTCGATCAATTTCTGTGTGCGAAATTTAATTTAATTTCGTAAAAACTTGCAAAAAATTTGCTTAAATTATAGAAATAATTATAAGTTAAGCTGATTTCATCTTAACTGATGGTAAAATATTTGTAAAAATATTTCAATCGGATACAATGTAGGTACATTCCCCAAATATTGATGAAATCGAACGCTGGCTCACTGGCGTAGCAAGCACTTACAGAAATTCATCGACTAACTAACGTCCTCCGTAGCTCAGTTGGTAAGAGCATTCGCCCGGATAACGAAGGGTCATGGGTTCAAGTCCCAACGGATGACACAATCGATCAATTTCTGTGTGCGAAATTTAATTTAATTTCGTAAAAACTTGCAATCTAAAGTCAGCCTATTAAATCCCACTGCCGGGAAAAGGCCTCACCTCAACTGTGAGGAGGTACGAGCCATACATCACCACGCGGGCTCAGTGCGGATTGGTGGAAGGGTGTCTGTATGGCAAGTGACAAACCTTACTGTCAGAAGTTATCAAGCCGCCCTAGGGCCTCTGACTAGGCTTAACAACTAATACCAACAGATACTAGCCGGGACCAACTGCTTAACGTGCCTTCCAAAGTACGGAGATGCTTGTCATGGACGTCACTTAAATGGTCGGAATGATCACCCATCCAATCTCGACCGAGCCGTGGGTTGCTTAACTTTGGTATCACTACCAAAGCGCTGCCGCCACTTAAGCACCTCAACTTGCAATCAAATTGCTTGCTTGATTAAATTATAAAACAATTATGAAAAATACATTTCTCTATGCTCAGCTATCGCGTTATTTGGCAGAAATTAATCAATCTGTACTAAATTACGATCTGTCTGTCGCAGCAGTGAGCAAAACAAAAGGCGTATCTAAAATAAAAGAAAACTCAAACAAAACGGTTGAACATCCACTAATGACTCGCGCTGAATGACGCGAACAAAGCCGCGGTAAGTACTAGTACAAAATGGGCGCGAGACTGTGAAAGTTGTGGTCGCCTATATTTCACTTCAGTGGAAAACACGGCATCCAACTCAATGATACGAGTAATACAAAATGTTACGATCAAATAAAATTAGGCACACTATTACATTGTTTCAACAAATACACCAAGCGTTAACCGCGGCTAGGAGACGGATATACATACATGCTTATTTTATACTATTAAACGTGCAATTCTTGTATATACAGGGTCTAACGAAATCAGTTATCAACCGACAATGGGGGGTATCTATACATTATACTGAATACGATGGCAAAAAATGAACCATAGTTTTATAGTCATTTTTCAAAGTTATGTTTTCTAACAAGTTAACATGATTTTCGAAAAAACAAAACACCCGTCTGCAAATTTTTTAATATTTTTGAAATGGACTTTTTACTGGCTTTCATTTGATACCCATATTGCTATGGTAAGGAAAAATCAATTCCCCCCTCCCCCCTTTATTTCCATTTGCGGGCGCCATTTTTAAAATGTACATAGCCTATGTCACTTTCACAATTTCGACAAATTTAACGACACCTCATATGTCAAAAACTGTCCAGCCGTTTGGGCTGTAGGCCGTGCCAAACAATTATACATACATACATACACTCGAAAAACATAACCCTCCTTCCGCAGTCGGGTAAAAAAATAATTCAATTAAAATACTGCAAATGATTAAGCACGCTGTATCTTTACTTTACGCATACAATTGCATCAACTCACAGATAGTGTAGTTACATAAACACAAATCAAAACGCATAGTACGAAAATCACACACTAACAGCTGTAAATAGTGTTTTTTCACAACTGAGAATTGCGAATATCTCGGTAACTAGTCAGAATTTTTGGCCCAAATTTGGTGAGCTTGATAAGTGTGATGTATAAATATCCCCCTTTTCCGGTTGATAACTAATTTCGTTAGACGCTATATATATGATATCTCGGAACCGGCTCTAAAGATCTCACTAAAATTTGGTATGTGGGGGTCGGGGTTGAAAAATCGATCTCGATCAGTCCTATGTTTGGGAAACGCGTGATTTCAAGTTTTTCGTTCGTAATTGTTAGACTCAGATTAAGATCGGCAATTTCATCCCGAAAACCACGGGCGTCGTGATGTAATTCTTAAGACGTCGTACTGAAGAATCGTAGAAGACATGGGTTCGAATCTAGCTCGGTGAGGATTTTTTTTGTAGTTATTTAAAAGTTTATGGCTTTTTTTTTATAAGAGGTAATGTCTGTGCGTTTGTAATCAGAAGGTACAAAATAAGGCAAAAACATTTTATTTCAGTATGTCGAGGACAGTGAATCGTACATCAATAACACCTTGCTACATTCGTCAATTGCATTCTAATTTTGAGCTCTTCAGAGGTATTACAGATACACTGCTCGGATTAAACAAAAAAGTACAGTTTATTTATTTATTTATTAATTATTGGCATACACAACAGGTAACAATCAAAAAAATATTGTGGGTACAGTACAGGCTTTAACACTTAGAACTAGATTGGAACCCTAAAGCGTGTATACACAGCGTTACCAACAATACGTAAACTTACTTAAAAAATATAAAGTTTAAGCTATCCAGACACAATAACAATATTTGTACCAGCCAGGAAAGCTCAGTTAAAGTCAAAGTTAGCCTATATAGATTCTAATGCTATATGGCAAAGGCCTCACCTCAACTATGAGGAGGTACAAGCCATACTCCACCACGCGGGCTCAGTGCGGATTGGTGGAGGGGTGTCTGTAAGGCAAGTGACCAACCTTACTATGGCCTCTGACTAGGCTTAACGACTAATATCAATAGATATTAGCCAGGATCAACTGCTTCATGTGCCTTCCGAAGCCCGACGATGCTTGTCATGGACGTCACTTAAATGGTCGGAATGGTAACCCACACGACCGCGCCGTGGGTTGCTTAACTTTGATATCACTACCAAAGCGCTGCCGCCACTGCGCCACAAGCACCCTAGGATTAAACAATAGATATGTAATTATTTCAAAGCTAATGAAAGAATGCTTTGAAATCGGCGCACAAAGTCGAGGTATGGAACAATACATGAAGCGGGTCATCGATACTCTGTTATTTTCAATAAACAAATACACAGTTGTGGAATGTGGCAATTTGCGGGATAATTTTTGAGCAAATCAAACAAAAGCGTATTTGTATTCGTTTCTAACCCTGTTGTTGTGTTATATGTTAAAACGAAGTTAAAGCGGCAGCTTTCAAGTTAGATTCGGGTGTGCCCCAGGTAATTATATCTTTAACTATCTTGAAAGCTTTCCTGGCGTTACTTTGATAGCGATTGGAAACCTATACTTATTTTTTTTTTAAATCCGGCCAAGTGCAAGTCAGACTCGCGCACTAAGGGTTCCTTTCCACTTTAACTGAATTAGGATCCACTTTCTTTCACTTAGCCAAAATACCACAATATTTTGTTGACAGCAAATATAACTACGTTTTTATAGAGTTTGTATGAAGAACAAAGTTAAGTTTGCGTTTGTTAAAAATGTGCTATATCTCAAAAACTACTTGTTCGATCACGTTCAAACCAACTTTCGTTGAAAGAATTTGTAATATTGCATCATGTATTTTTTTCAAATTTACACTTGCTTAGTTCAAAAGATAGATGGTGGACGACGCCCATTTTACCAATTTGGAAGCGTCTATCTTTCAAACGTTCGACTTTTAAAGAAAATGGTTTTAGAAACCACTATGTCATTTTAAAAGACCTATCCATAGACACACGCATAGGTTTGACGAAAAAAAAATTGTTTTTTGTTTTAGTTTCATGTAAGTAATACCCTTAAATATCATTACTTTTTATTTTTTGTAAGAGAATCGTAAAGCGGTTAAAAGGATCTACCTACCAAGTTTCAACCGTGTAATGCTAATAGTTTCAGAATAAAATGGCTGTGACATACGGACGGACGGACAGACAGACAGACTTGACGAAACTATAAGGGTTCCGTTTTTTGCCATTCGGCAACGGAACCCTAAAAAAAGGCGGTAAGCCTACCTGACCTAACTGGTGGCGCATTGAAGGTTCCATACAAACAAGGTTTTTGTCGACGGTGTAACAACAAATTTGCGGTTAATTTTGCGGAAAAAGTAACAACCAAGTGATCCTATAAGAGTTCCCTTTTTTCTTTTGAGGTACAAAACCCTAAAACGTCAAAATTTGTCAAACTCTCCACGCAAAACCCTGGTTATGATAACGGTAAAAGTAACATGATGTGTTAGGCTCCCGGTATGTGACGCCCCCGTGGTAGAGGCACCTGATTTTCTAGTAAGATATTACGTTGGAATAAAAGTTGAAATCGGGGCTTCCATTACGGGGGCGTCACACGGCGGGAGCCTAACCCACGAACCCGATGAAACTGAGGCTTAATCATATCTACCTGACAACGAAAACTAGATCTTCCGGTTAGCTGTATGATGAACGCGATTAGTATGCTAATCAGTGCGGTAACTAAGTGGATGATTAATTAGGTTTAGGATTACTGAATGTTGAATTATTTAATGCAATGCTGTGTTTGGTTCATCGGATAAATGTATTTGCACCTGTGGGAAACTAAATGTAGGTACCAGAAATTACTGCTTCGTTGCGTTTGAAAGAAAGAAAAAAAATATATTTATTGACGATTTGTCATTAAATATATTTTCTTTCTTCATATTATTTACAAAGTTTTCTAATAAAAGAGTTTGCTACATTACCTAGGATAGAGGTAGGTATTTCAGAAGCTTACAAAAGTTATCAGTTTTCAAATGACAAACAAAATCTTATCAAAAGCTTCGAGTAAAGACCATGAAGATCCTGAGGTACTTTTCTATTTATATGACGTCCGTATTTTCAAGTCCATTCGTTTTATATATTGCTCCATTAATTGATACGACGTTTCTAGAATAAAAAATAATAGGTATTTTAGACCTATCACGCAAGTAAGCTGAGCCCCAGGTTAGTTATCACTCTTTTCTGGAAGAGCTATCGCGACACCATTAGATATTTTAGTAACTTAACACCACTGAAATCGAAGCCTACATTTCCGATTTCTCTCGTAACGCACGCTGCTACCTGGGCTATGGTCACCATCAGTTTGAGATGGCTGCTAAACGATCCTGACAGCGGTGGTAGGCTCCGGCAGGTGCCGCCTGTTAGCTACGAACCACCCTCCAACCGGTGCCCGGCGCCAATCGGCTTGCTGTGTTCCGTCGGAGAGTGGGAGTGCCAGAACCTTCTGGGTGAGCTCGCTCCACTATCGTATCTGTTTACGCCACCTTTCGCTTAGTCTAGAGTTAAGAGCAAACCAATTCTAAAAATTAAACCTACACGTATCATCATTCCAGACACAATAGAAAATAAATTACTATCGGCCCGCCCGCGGGTCTTATGGGGTTTGCGTTGATTTATCATATAATATTCGTATTTGGCTTATGAATCTTCAAGAGAATGATATTTAACATATGACGTAGTGTTGTCATCTATTAATGCGTAATTAGTTACACATGACAATTTAAACACCTAAAGCCTTAGCGGCAATGTATGAACTTAGCCAGTTGAAGCTACATAAGGTGATTCATAACATGTGCCATGTTTGAGCTTTGTTTTTGTATGGCGTAGTGCATCCTTATATAATAATAAATCAATGGAGGTTTGACAGGCAATGGTTTCGCGGCGGTGTTATGCACTTTAAAGTTTTCTATCTTGCCAATCACATTGAATATTGCATTCCATCGGCCATAACCAGCCAGGTGCCGCTTATCTGGTTTACGTTCGAGGCACCCCGCGTAATCTCGGCTTCCGGAGATGGGGTATTGGAAAAATATTTACCGGAGTTTTATCGTGTAAAATGCGGTCATGTTGGCATCTCATTTTCTTAACGTTTCGACAAGTCGCTCGATCTCACGCCTCGTCATTTTTGGTTGGTGTGTATCTTTGAAAGACGATAATCTACAATTTTCCGTAGTTATAGGCTGGCAAAGTGGTATGAAAAATCAACTGCCACCTCACTGATTTTGACACTGGTAAGATCCTACTCATACTCACTAGTGAAGAGCTTTTCGATTCAATTCTATTAAAGTATTCGACACTAGTTTATTTCTAGTGTAGAACATATCAATGTAGGAATGTACAGTCGCCAGCAGATCAGACGATAGGTACATATTTGCTGCAAAATCACCCATATTGCAACTGCTACCATACATTTAAGATCTACTACAAGTGCACAAAGTTGCGTAGCTCTTTCTAAGCTAGTCTGAACCTGTAAACAAAATACAATCTATTCTGAAGCGAAGTTCGCTATCGCTTACATACTGTATGAAACTAACATAAGCCATCGAAACATCATGTGTCTTTTGCATACCATTTTTTGACATTTCGTTTGCGATATCAAAGACGTAGAATAGATTGCATTTTTTCTAAGCGCACTCCTGGTTTGTAAACTTTGGAGCTTCTTACTTTTAGTTTCGTTAGAAAATACAAATTTTAGTAAAAACCGAAAAAAAAGATTAACTGAAAGGTTTCGAGTTTTCCCGTATCTTCATCTGGCATGTATTATTTTAGTGGGATATCTATTCGTGGCCGGAAGATGCCCCTATATCTTGTCTAGGGTTCCGCAGCAACTCAATTTTATTGCTGCACGTGGATTGTAAAGGTAGTGTCGGAATACAACTTGTTTTATTTATATTTTGTGGTTTTAGAGGTACGGAGGTTAGAATTATTTATTATTGTACCACACTTTCGTGGCTTCTATGTTTTGACACTGTAGCTAGCGATAGAACCTTGTAAGAGAGTTTTTTTTAAATCAAGAAGGGCAGATGTTTTCAAGAAAGACCTACAACCGCCTTTGTAATGTCTCCGTAGATCGTAGAAGATACATTGTATGGCTCGTTCCTCCTCATAGTTGAGGTGAGGCCTTTTCCCAGCAGTGGGATCTAATAGGCTGACTTATTTATTTATTATTACATTGTATCCGTTATGGTAAAACGGAAAATAAATCACATATTAACTTTTAAAATAACGATAAAGTCAATTCATATTTCATTACTTCGGAATTGAATACGTAGAAGCTATAGCTTTTAAATTAGGCGGTACTGCTGAAGCACAGAATAAATAATAGGTGTTAGGTTTGCTCTTGAGTCAAGACTAATGTAGACGTGGCGTAGACATATTCGACGGTGGAGCGAGCTCATCCAGAAGGTTCTGGCACTCCCACTTACTGATGAAATACAGAAAGCTGCTTGTCGCTGCGCTCCGGTGGTAGCACCTAACGTAGCCTACCACTGCGTTTAGGATCGTTCAGCCGCCATTAAAATCTGGACTTTTGTAATGTTGTTGCCCGGGGTGGATCACTAGGGGGTAGATCCGCCCCAAAAGCTATTTTACATAAGCACTGTATTTAGGAGTTAGCTCTTCTCGATGGTGTTAAGAGTATGGTAATAAAGGTATGTGACGGCTATGTATAACATGTGAGTAGGCTCCCTTTGTGTGACGTGACACAAAGGGCCCGCAGATTAATACAGCTGTAGTCTGTCACAGGAAATACGAATCTGGAAGAGACTGCCATTATATCAATAACGAGAAGCTGTTTTTGTTTATTAATTGTTAATTATTTTTATGATGTAAGCACTTTGTATGCAAGTTCTTACGAAAGTAAATTTTACACACCGAAATTTTATTGACTGTCCCACCGGACGACACGATTAAAGGTCTGTGCCCACTACACCGTACCATACCCTGACCGTGCTAGGACCGTATAAAAATACACATTCGATTTTCAACCCTAAACAGAGGAGGTTCAAAATATTCAAGCGCGGTGTTTGTTTTCGCAGTGCCAGAACGGTGCATCGACGAACACCGAGCTTAAAAATATTGAACTTTTACTTTTGACGCTACGCTAAGGTCGAAATTCAAATAGGTACTTTTTATACGGTCCTGGCACGGTCATGGTATAGTACGGTGTAGTGGGCACAGACCTTAATCAATTTCTGTGTGCAAAATTTACTTCAGTAAAGTACTGTTAAAGTTCTAGTTAGGTACTGTTTTATACGCCGTTAAGAAGAGAAAGCTGGAGTATCTTGGACAGATTATGCGCAACCCGAAATATGAACTTCTGCAATTAATCATACAGGGAAAGATTCAAGGCAAGAGAATTGTCGGAGGTAGGAAGGTATCCTGGCTGAAGAACTTACGCCAATGGTTTGCAAGGAGTACCCGGTCATTGTGTTCAGAGCCGCGGTATCAAGGGTGCAAGTTGCTGTGATGATCGCCGAACTTCGACAGAAGATAGCACCTTAAGAAGAAGAAAAAAGTACTGTTAATTTTTTATTAAATTTAACAATGCAACATAGGTTACAAAATAATTACCCCCTTACTAATATAATTATGCCGCTGTATTGACACTTGAATAAATATGAAATCGGTTAGAAAGATATCACTAAAGTAGTCGGCTTTTACTCTGACTTCGAGGTTAGATTGTTGAGAGAGATATAAACTTTTTGTGTCGTCGCTGCAAAGTAACATACCTACATTAAGGTATCATAGCTTTTCTAGTATTCTTAACTCACACCGAGACATGTAACATTCAGCCCTCAACCGCTTGCATTGCATAATGACACTTGAGCCCAAGAGCACTTGATTGATTGTTCTTTACGTGCCATAGGAGGCTTCCTAAGCATTCTTTTGATGTTTAACCACTGCGAACATGCCGTGATTGATACTTACTTTAAATCATGGTGGACCATAAAACGTTTTTTTGTAAAAAAAATCAGTTCAATATTAAACGGGCCCCGTAAGAGCGTCGGTGACGTAGTTGCAAGTGGGTTGCCTCAGTTTCAGAGCGACCTAGAATCGGTGACTTAATCGATATAATAAAAAAAAGTTTATATTAAGCGACCAAATTGGTTAAATCGTTGCCTATAGAAAAATAAGTGCATTTGAGTACCCAGCTCTACTTGAGATTGGTTAAAGTTTTCCACAGCTTTCATAGTCAAAATAACTTTTAATAGTGGAGAAAATACCAAAATTAAACTCATTCTTAGGCATCGAAAACGTTTTGATTTTCTGTAATTTATATATAATTTTAACAATAGCTAAAATCAGTGCTAGGATTAGTTACTCTTTGTTACATAAAGTCGAGAGAAGGTTTATTTATTATACTTACGTATTTTGAACATCGTTAAAATCGTGACAAGATTTGAAGTTGAGGGTTTAAGAAAATAAGTAAAGTTTATAAAGGGTTTATGAGAATATACAACAACCTTCGATTTACAGAGAGAGAAGAAACGATTATGAAGTTTTTTTCTCGTAAATGATTATAAGTTAAACCACTGTAGTAATAAAGCGAATCAAACTTGGTATTTTTCGTCCAAAAGGAGAATTAACCCGAACTAAGACCGTTTTATGTAAAGAAATCTACAAAAAAAAATAAGTAATATTTTTGGGGATCTTCAAAGTTACATAGTTAAATTAAAATAAAAAAAAATACAGTGTTGCATTTATTGTGGTTCCATCTCCTTGATCTAAAATATATCGGCTTGATAAAATTTAAACAACCTTTGTTATTAAGATCTTTTTATTGCTTACAATCTGACCAGATTATAACGTATATGGCATTTCATCATAGACCTAGCATTTCCATACTTATTGACTTTTTATGGCTTTCAGCTACAATACTGCACGGAGTTGCCCTCGCAAAAATAGCCTAAGTTGACGGATCAAGCGAAATGAGATTTTTTGTTAGAGTTACCAACAGTTGGTGTTGATGTCTCAAGTTTGGTAATATCCTCCGCTTTGATATTCGTACATATTAATAAACTTGTAACAGTTGCGTTTTTGTGTGTTTTATGAGACACTAGCGGTCCCCCGCGACTTCGTCCGCGTAAATTTTGGATTTACTGCGAGTTTGATTTATGTAATTTATATAATTTAGTCAACAAAATAATTAGCACGCAAGAATAAAAAAGTTAAATTATTTGCTTTGCGATTGTACAGGAATGAAATGGCGATATCAGCAGGAACTAATAAAATTTAATGATAAAAAGTGCCAAATATTAAACAGGAGTTATTTTAACCTTCATGTTTTTTTCATTCTTTATAATTAATTTTCAGTTATAGGATATGTAGTTTAAATTACTAACAACACTTAGGCCCACTTTTACGAAACTCGATAAATACGCTTAGCGCCAAACATATTTAAAAACATCATTCTGTCTTTGTCAGTCATTCGACGTTGGCAGAAACGGGATAATATTTTAAACATAATTACCGTTAAAAATATTTATCGAGTTTCGTCCAAGTGGGCCTCAATGGGTTAGATATATTAAGAATTTATGTTTGTAATAGTTCGACTATTTAAGAGCCACTAAATACAACATGCTTATTAGTACAGTAAATTTGTACTGTAAAGTGACTCTAGTAGGAAAGTTTTGGGGTAGTTCTGATTTTTTCATTCCATATGTATTTTGGGGTACTAAATCTGAATCTGAGGTTTGCGGACAAAATTTCGTGACGCAACATTAAAAAAAACAGAAAAAATTTTTTTTTTTTGTTTTTATTCGGCTTTTTGCTTAAAACTCGAAAACTGTTAACTTTTAGTAAATGGTCTGTTTACAGAAATTAAAGTACTTAAAGTTCTCTACAAATATCACGATTTTGGTTATTGTACAGACGAACCGTTCGGTCTCAAGTGCAAGTTGAAAATTGGCAATTTGTACCGATGTGACTGCAAAACCCACTTTTAAGATTTGTATTGAAAGGTTTTCAGTTAATTTCACCTAGTATTTAAGTTAAATAAAATAAAGACCGAGTCACACGGATAATTCACGTTTTGACCAGTACCAACTACTTTGGACCCTGCACCAAACTCAATACTCCGGTACATTTTATGTAAATGTAAAAAGGGCTGTCAACGCAATTGTGGATGCAGGAAGGCAGGACTACATTGTTCCCCAATATGCACATCATGCGAAGGACTGTGTAACAATGTTGAGCCTTTAGAAGACAGCTCTGACATAGACGTAGAAGAAACTGAAGAAAATGAGAAAGAGATGTTGGATCTCAAGTTATTTTGTAGTCATTCATCTCTCCTTAATATATGATATGTGTCTCACCTCTTCTTATTTTCCAGGAGAACGACTCCCGACGCTAACGATGGAGCAATCAGACCCTGAGCCAGGACCCGATGCCATCGAAGAACCTCAGTACGATGCGGAAGGTATGTTTAATCTCACAATCTATTTTGCAATCTTCATCTCTTCTTGATAAATGACTTAACTTTAAACTTTTACTAACTTTTTTCCAGAACAAGCATATTCAGGATTCATCGTTATCGAAGAACCTCAGCCAGGGCCTTCCAAAAGACAACGGCTCATATAAATTTTGCATATTATAATTTATAATCATAATAATATATGATCATAAGTAACGAGATTTTAAGTTTTATTTTGTTACGAGTTCTACCTTTTTTTTATACCTACTGAATTCGCATAATTTTTGCCTTTTTTCTTTTTAATTCCTTATGTGGAAAACCAGGTGACATTTATCAAATGACAGCATCCATAAAAACTAAATATTGAAATGTAAAAAGTGGGTTTTCTGAAAAAAATACTAAATACTGCTATTTGTAGAGAATTTCAAGTACTTTAATTTCTGTAAACAGACCATTTACCAAAAGTTAATAGTTTTCGTGTTTTAAGCAAAAAACCGGAAAAAGAAAAAAAAAACGTTTTTTCTAGTTCTTTTAATGTTGCGTCACGAAATTCTGTCCGCAAACCTCAGATTCGGATTTAGCACCCCAAAAACACATAATCATGGAATGAAAAAATCAGAACTACCGCAAACCGCAAAACTTTCCTAGCGAAAATACAATTTAACTGAACTATATCCAGTTCGAAATATTATTTTTGAATCATTTTCAGATTCAATACACAGTTTACCAATTTAGCTATTTGGGAAAAATCGAGTTTTACCGCGAGTTAATCCAATTCAATTCAATTTATTTATTTCGGATAACTTTGGATCCATATAGTGTTAGTAACAAGGTTCTTACGTCTAATATTAGTAAAAAATTTCAATTTGAATTAATAATAACCACAATAAATAAATAAATTCCATTTTGAATATATTAATTTGTATAATAAATACGTTCCGAGTTCGGGTTAATTAGGGAAGTGATCCAGTGCTTCATTAGGGCACTGTCCCATCTCCCCGCCAAAACCCTTAAAATACTATTGGGACTACCGAGCATTCTTATTTGGATGGAATTGATCTTTTTCCTCATTAAACCATGGAAGCAGACTACGCGAGCATCAGCAAACATGCCGGACGCACTGCAAAACCTCGGCAGTCCCACCAGCACCCGGAACATATTATTATAAAGGACGCGCAGAGCGTTGTAAGTTTTTTGCGTATAGCTTACCCACAGGCCGCTTGTGTAAAAAGATTGGCAGTATGATTTAAATAAGGCTATTTTTACCTCACCAGAGCAACGCGCAAACCTGCGGGCAATCATATTACCGCGCACTGCCAACGCTCTGCGCTCCCTCCCTATGTCACAATCATCTTTCAGGTCGGCGGTGACTACATGACCTAAATATTTAAATGTAGGTACAACTTTTAGCTCTTCACCGTTCAGTCGAATGGGAGGCACATGTTTAATGCCTTTTACGCGCGCTGCGAACACCATTACTTCGCTTTTCTTAGAGTTATACAAAAGTCCGTGATTTCTAGTGTACTGTTCGCACACGAGGACCAACTTCCTCAACCCGCGTAACTGATATTATTGATCATTTGACCATCTATGGAACCTTCGGTTACATAATTGAAGTTTTCATACGGATCCGTCCGTCGCAGATAAAGCAGGATTCTTATGGTGAAAGAATTTTTCAAATCGGTCCAGTAGTTTCGGAGCCTATTCGATGCAAATAAACAAACAAACAAACAAATATTTCGTATAGTATAGATATTTAATTAGTATAGAAGTATAGATAAAATTCGCGTGAGACAGAAATTTTGCTAAGGCCTTTTTTTCACATTTTATTATCGTGGTATGACAACGTTTAATATATTTTGGACTTCGTTTAAAACGTTTTAATAATATTTTGGCTTCAAAAAATAGTACAGATTACTTGTATGCCACTTTTATAAACATGACTAAGAAAATTTTAGTGGATGGAGGCTATGATTTACTTTAAAGCGTAGACGAGAAGAGTATAGGTATAAAAGCCAATTTTAATTGTAAATCTATATAATATTATAAAGAGGAAAGATTTGTTTGTTTGTTTATTTGCATCGAGTAGGCTCCGAAACTACTAGACCGAATCAAATGAAATTTGGCACAGAGATAGTTTGAGACACTGGGAAGGACATAGGCTACTTTTTGTCGCGATATAAAATCATAAGAGTGGTGAAATGGGGGATGAAAATTTGTATGGAAAATCCGACTTTTGGCGCAGGCGAAATCGCGGGGAACTGCTAGTAATAAAATAATTAAATACGGAACGAGAACCTGCCTCCTTATTCTTTCGGCCCTATTAGCACAACAGAAAGATTTATATCTATATACCGTGCTATTAGCGCTTATATATTATATTAATATGTTTGCGTGTTTTAAAAAAAACTGCAATGTCGCCTTGCCTTATATATCTACTTTTGGAACTTTTTCTTCTCATGTTAATACAAACCTTATCAGGTTCAAATAACTTTATCTAATTCTACGCCAACTATGTTTATTTCAGATTGTTTTTTACCCTTTTTTTCACGAGCCTTCTGCCAAGAAATGTCAGTGGTGACAATCCCAAAGGGATTTGCTATGATAGTAACGTGACATTGGCAATGTTGGCTGCAATGTCTCCGTAGACGATGCGTCCGATAGGGCAAAGTGGAGAAGAAAAATTGAGAAGGCAGACCCCACCATCAGATGGGAATAATAATACCCAGGAGAAAGAGACGCGTGAGATTGGCGCTTCCCCCCGCACGTCTGGCAGGGCGCTATTGCGCCCTCCCTACTGGGTCGCGCACAATTTTGACGGACTATAGTTTTATACCAGGCCTGTTGCACCCTGCTATTTAGTTATAAAGATACAAACACATGTGCGGGTTGACCAGTCGACGTTTGGTCGTTATGGATGTCACAAGCCGGCCACATAATAATGTAAGATCGACTACTCATACGCGCGTCTGGCGTCGCGTAGGTCGACCCTACGCTATCAGCTGACATTCAGATGAGGATCAGCGGTTACGTGACAGAAAGAGAGGCAAACATATAGATGTTTAATATCAGTGAGGCTATTTGCACTTTATTGTGTCGTAGCAAGAGTCTCTATTTGTGTAAATAATTTTGCGCAGTGATCCTTCTGTGCTTGTACTATAATTTAATATGTGCTTATACTAACTTGTTAATAAACCCTTCTTATTGTTAGTAAATAGGAGCCTACTCGAATTAGCAAACTGCAGGTACCAGCTACACCTTGACAGAGTGTGCCCTAATCGCATCACGCAACTAAGTTACTGCCCCGCGGGTCCTCTGCACTCACCGAAACTTGCTTATCCGGCGGCCATTACTGCTTAGTGATGTGCTTAGTCTTATCGATAGTAGTTAAAGCCCCATTGATCTAGTGACTGCCCCGTTGGTCTAGTGGTCAGCACGCTGGGTACTATCCACGAGGTCCCGGGTTCGAATCCCGGGTCGGGCCGAAAGTGTTTGGGTTTTTCTGTTTTGAAAAAACTCAGACACAACTCTGGAGTCAGGAAGTTGGTGGTGTTAACACCCCCGTGCCTCGGAAAGCACGTTAAGCGGTCCTGCGCCTGATCTCTCTAAGGTCATGTCGGACTGCCGTCTCACCGAATTATGAGAGTAAAGGAACAGAGAGTGCACCTGTGTATTGTGCACTATAATATCTTCCGCGTAGTTGGCTAATCTCTGTTGAGATTGGCCACTGTAGTCGAAATTCGGCTAGGAGGACATTATTATTATTTTAGTAGTTAAAGATCAATCCGAACCTGGGTCCTTTTAACAGATGCAAACTAATCTACCGCGAACATCGCTATTGCCAACAAAGTGTTAAAATATCAGGGTTACACTGCAAAGGGTGCCAAATTATCAGAAAGGACTCAGATTCAGTAACTTGATCGAACCGTAAAGAAAAGTACGCCCTCACGACATCTGTGGAGTAAAAATAGTTAAAATCATATATTTTCAGGAACAAAAATAGGGGTTACTAACACTTTACAAGAACTTTTTATTATTATTTTGTAAATTACAGTGTTGTTAATTACAGGAATGTTGATTGTGATAGAATTTGTCCATTAGAAATATTCTTATTCAGTCTTCTTAAAATAACGGAATCAAGGACTCGAGATAAAAGCAGAGAATAGCGTTCATCCAAATATTTTAAAAACGTTTTAAGTAAAAATCGCCATCATATTCCAATACTTGACAGACTGATGACTCTCCTCATTACCGCGCCAATTTGTATTATTATTTGAAGCCGAATCAAACAGACGATTTTTAATCGATAAGTGATCTCACAACACTAGCTCTAATGAGTTGGAAGCCGAACTAACCAATTTTGGGTTTACCGCTTGCAAAACATGAATTTTATGGGCCTACGAATTCTCCTAATAGAACTGAGTAGGTAAAAGGGTCGATATCGCAATTAGATTGCAGTTTTACTAATAGGCTGCTTCACCATCTTTGAATAAGTTACAGTCATGAGAAATGAAAAGTAGGTATACCAAATTTAAAAAAATATATGTATCTTCAATTCAGGCAACGGAGAACCATACAAAATAGCAAAATTTAAAATCCAAATTAAAAATTCAATAAATAAAATTAAAATCAGATAAAATAAAATTAGAATAATTGAATTAAATATTTAGGATCATCAGACAATTATAATTATTATAAAATTAAATAGAGATTTATTGGATTATGTAATTTATTGAAATCTTAAATCGAATGTCAGAATCTGAATGCAACTGTAAATTTTATTTATGCTCGTGTTTTAATATTGTACCTTTTACTTTAAGTACTATTAGGGTTCTGTAGTCCTAACAAATAAATAATAAAATGTAAGTATGTACTATATACAACTAAGTATCTAGCACAAGCTCCCACAAAGTTTGGAATAATTACGATAATAGAACCGCATGTCAAAACTGATTTCAGAGCAATACATTGACGGGCCTACTTGATAACTTTTCTGAATAAACCTCACCTTTAACACAAATAAATAATTTAAGAATGATACATTGTATATTTGTAACGAATAAACTTAAAAAAGGCGCGATAGGCGAAGGGAGCAAACTTCACTTTTCATGAGTTTGATCATAAAAACATTGAGTAGGTACATTATTTTTCAAAGATATCGCTACCTAACGGCAAAGGAAAACATTGTGAGGAAACCTGCCGACTAGTTGACTAGTATGAGAAATGGACAAGGCAAACCACTCCATTAAAAATTGCCAAGGAATGTCGTTGTGTTTGTTTCATTACACATAATGAACACGACCCCCAGTCATGAGGTATACTCAACCACTACTGGACTAATACAAAAAAAACATCATTAAAATGGTTCTACACAGCTCTATGGCGCGATAGCCGAGCGGCGGAAACTTCTCTTCTCATCCGTGAGGTCATAAGGACGATCCCGGCCTGTACCACTGAGTTTTAATAAAAACTTAAGTACAGTCTTTTTCAAAAGATATCGCTGCCTAACGGTGAAGGAAAACATCGTGAGGAAACCTGCACATTAGTTGGCTAGTGTGTGAAATGGAAAAGGCAATGGCAAACCACTCCATCAGAAATTTGCCAAGAAAGTCATTGTGTGTGTTTCATTCCACATAATGATTACGACCCTCAGTCATGAGGTATACGACTATGAAGAAACACTGCTCCATTTCGTTTTTTTTTCATTGCATGCATGCGAAGCCGCGCCGGGTCGCAAGCATTAAAATAAGGAAGTTATCCAAAAAGCTTTTAATATGAAAACCCTTAATTTCAAGCCATTACATAATAAATAGACGTTCTGCCGACGCCAGGTTACCCATTCGTACTGCGAAAACAGCTTTTTACGAAGGGAATAGAGGCGATATTAAGGTCAAAGTGGGGTAGTCTGACTTGAGGCTGTATGTACATGTCGGTGCTATTCCATTACACATCAGCATGTCAATTTTGACGGATGGTTGGGTTAATCAAACTCAGATCAATCTCACAGTTTGTTCTAACAACATTCCTTGAACTTATTAAATCAGCTTCTTTTTGTTTACGCTTATTTCAATTAATTTATTTAAATTATATTTCAATGAAATAATAATTATTTTCTTGTTGGGCTTGGCATCATTGAGTTTAATTTTTTCGGCAGTTTATTTCATGACTTTCCAAGCTTTTGGTTTTCTAAAATTAGTCTTAAATAATAAATAGATAAATTGTTTTAACAAATACACCAATTACCTTGTCCCAAACTAAGCGTGAGGATGTGCTATGGTGACTAGGATAACGGATAGACATACTTATATGCATTTATACACATCCACGACTTAGGTACAAATGCTCGTGCTCATCACACAAACATTTGCCCCTTGCGGGATTCGAACCCGCAACCGCCTTGTTTAGAAGTCCGGGGTGCGCACCACTACACCAAGACGGTCGTCACGCGTCATTTTAATAACACTTGCTCTAAAGAGTAATTAATAATCGATATTCATGCAGGTAGCTCTTATCGCCACTGTAGATATAAAATCCGAAGGCTCTTTTTTATTCGAAACTAGTGTATGAAATAATTACCGATAAAAAACTCAAAACTAGCAGGTTTCCCGAATATAACTACAGATGTACAATATTCTTGATAAAAATTCCAAAAATTGTCTTATTGAAAACCGGCCAAGTGGGAGTCGGACTCGCGCACGAAGGGGACGAAAAAAAAATCATCCCCACTTCACATATTGGGTAGCTACCCTGAAAAAATATATTTGCCAACATTTTACTTTACCACTTTGTCTGCGTAATTGGCATACATACACATAAAAAAACCGGCAAACCTTGCAAAACCAGGAACCGACAGACAGACGGACACGACGAAACTTGTCATTTCCTTGTCAGGGTTCTTTGTCAGGACTACTTAATCCTAAATACGAGATTTAAACTAAATACACATTTTAACGCATTGCGTAAAAGTCCACCAACGATACCAATCAGCCCAACTATTGTTAGGGTTTCGTATCTCAAACCGTCACACATTCATACATATGTCCCCCTAGTCGAATTTCGTCTACGGCGGCCTATCTCAACAGAGATTAGCCAACTGCGCGGGACATATTATAGTGCACATGTGTGTGCGCAATACACAGGTGCACTCTCTGTTCCTTCACTCTCATAATTCGGTGAGACGGCAGTCCGACATGACCGTAGAGAGATCAGGCGCAGGACCAACTGCTTAACGTGCTTTCCGAGGCACGGGGGTGTTAACACCACCAACTTCCTGACTTCGGAGCTGTGTCTGAGTAATTTCAAGACAGAAAAACTCAAACACTCTCGGCCCGACCCGGGATTCGAACCCAGGACCTCGTGGATAGTACCCAGCGGGCTGACCACTAGACCAACGAAGCAGTCATTCATACATACATAGATATAGGTACATACATACATTTCTCCATTTTTAAGGTTCCGTAGTCCAGACAAGGAACCCTGATAGTTTCGTCATGCCTGTCTGTCTGTCCAAAGTTTTACTAAGTGACCGTTAGTACTAGAATGCTGTTATTTTGTTTGGTTTAGAAAACTTTATTAGTTTAACAGTAATATTCGTTGAACTTGGGAGTTAGATAATTTTGTACTAAATACAAAATCCTTTGATAAATTCTCTATAGTGACTTAAAGATGATATTGGTTCGGAACCCTTCGTGCGCGAGTCCGACTCGCACTTAGCCGTTTTATTCTACTAACAGTTATTCAAAAGCGTACGGTTACTGCTCACACTTATAGTATGGCTCCAGTATCAGCGATGCGATCACGGCCATTAATCATACGGGACCTTTGACCTCATTATAAACATGCACTTTTAACGTCGTCAGCGTAGTCATTATATGAATAATGAAGACGTCATTAACGCTTTCATTAACGTTTACGTAAAGAATGTAAATTTTACACTTAAACTTTAAACTCATCTTAACTTTATTAATCGATAGGATTAAATTTCTGCTCGAACAACTAATAGTAAGTGGCGTTAGAAAGTTTGACGAAGCGGAGTTATTTTTTAATTGAAATTGTTTTTTTTTAAGTCTAAGCCAGACATGGCGTAGATAAAGTCGCGGTGGAGCGAGCTCTCCCAGAAGGTTCTGGCACTCCCACTTATCGACGGAACACAGCAAGCTGCTTGGCGCCAGGCTCCGGTGGGAGGGTGTTAGCTATCAGGCGACACCTAACGGAGCCTAATACCGCTAATTGTGATGTAGTTGCCCGGGGTGGACCACTAGGATGTAGATCCTTCACCACTCCATAAATATTAATACTTACTCATAAATTGATCTGTTCATGATGTTCGGAATAAACTAACGCTCGTAATGTATTTTAGTAAACACAATGCCAGTTCTGATTCCTAATTAACTATTTCGGAAATTAATGAATAATCAAAGAGCAGATTCGTTGAAACATGTGTGCTCGTCAATACATAGGTACTTCATATCATTAACGCATTAGTCTGGCTGACCGCGTTCTTACTACAGGACCATTACAGTCTGCCCCAATATTTTATGTAATTATAGTGTTTTGTATATGTGTGTGTCTTGTTAAACTATGCCCGAAGGTCCCCGCTGAAAATCGGTGTCGTGACAAAATGACAAAATCTGTTTCTGTCACGGCTTATACTGAGCGGGGACCTCTTCGGTACACTTTCTTAGAGTGATTTATAAGTTATGCAGTGAACGCATATTTTATGTTTTAATTTTTGGTATTATTTTTGTCAGTTGTTTTGTTTTCTTTACTCTGTCTTGCGTCTTGTGCCAAATAAATGATGATTCTATTCTATTTTCTAATATGTATAAGGGCGTATACATAAAAAGAGTTCGAAGCCTCAGCCGATCACCAATACTTATCCGTTCCTGTAACCGCTGAAAAGCAAAATCAAGAAGCTAGCTGCTGAACTCCAAATCCTGAAATGTTATTTGTCGACCGTCTTGGTGTATTGGTTGCGCTTTGGACAACAAAACCAGAAGTTGCGAGTTCAAATCCCGCAAGGGGCGAAAGTTTGTGTGATGAGGACTAAATTTATGTATAAGTCATGGATGATTATAAACATATACTGGATGACTTTTTTTACCGTCAGGAAAATAATTGTGTGAGATAGGTAAATGATATAGGTGACGATAGCGTCATCAGTTAAAAAAAAAGAATTTATTTTTTGTAAATTACTACGGACCTAACCATCTAATTCTTAGTTAATTTTGACTATTATAACATTTAAAAAAGCATATTGGAAAAATAATATTAAAAATACGAAACTGACCGAAACTCAAACGCATACCCTACTCCGAACGCGCTAAACATCAATGAATCCGCCCGAATTTGTGACTGAAATTCGGGCGGATTCATTAATTCTTCTCTTTTTTTTTTAAAATGCTGACGCCATCGTCACCTATATCATTTACCTATCTCACACAAATTATTTTCCTGACGGTAAAAAAGTCATCCAGTATAAGTATGTCAATCCGTTCTCCTAGTCACCATAGCACTAGCTCACGTTTAGTTTGGGGCTACGTAATTTTGTATGTTTGTTTAAAATATATATTATTATCATGATCTATGTATAATAATGGTCTCCTAGCCGATTTGACTACGGCAGCCTATCTCAACAAAGATTAGCCAACTGCGCAGGACAAATTATAGTGCACAAGTGTGTGCGCAATACACAGGTGCACTCTCTGTTCCTTCACTCTCATAATTCGGTGAGACGGCAGTCCGACATGACCGTAGAGAGATCAAGTGCAGGACCAACGGCTTAACGTACTTTCCGAGGCACGGGGGTGTTAACACCACCAACTTCCTGACTCCGGAGCTGTGTCTGAATAATTTCTAGACAGAAAAACCCAAACACTCTCGGCCAGACCCGGGATTCGAACCCGGGACCTCGTGGATAGTACCCAACGTGCTGACCACTAGACCAACGAGGCAGTCAACTATGTATACGCCCTATGAAAACAGGGAAGGGAAGGGTCTGCCATTAGATACTCCAAGATTCAAGATGCGGTTTTCTACGTCAACTGTAGCCTTGGACTGAATAATGCATGCATTTACACCGTGAATTTTATATTAGGATAGCTTCAGAGGCACCAATGTATAGTACCTACTTAAAAGCTAAAAAAAATTTTATTTGCTACAACACAACGTGCACAAATAAGGCAATAATATATACATACAAGTAAATACAAGTTAATTAATAAACAAAAATAAAATAAATCCAAGTGAAATAAGGCATAATATTTTTCGTGTAATAATGCAAAATAATTAGGTAGTATGGCATTCTTTTTAACTTTACGCCAAAAAAAGTATTACAATTTTTTGGGAAACCGGTAAGAAAACGATATTGATTCTAAGGTTTCTAAAAAAACCATAGCTCGTTTTCGTATGTAACCTAACTTCCATTTGCTTTCACAAACCTATTGCAGATGCCTTCGGCCCTTAAAAACTAAATATCAACAAAGAAACGCTGTTATTTATCATTCTCTATAGTTTTCACGTCTATTGAGAGATTGGTTCTCGGTTCACCCTTGCTTGGCGTTGAATACTTTTCCTTTGTGCACCGCTGTTACAATACAATACAAATTGTTTCTGGCACACAACTGGTATTGGTGCAGCAGTAGAATCAGTTTTCCCGAGCAGCTGCATCCAATTAACGCTGAACCAGTCAAGCCCCATAAAACTCGCGAGCGGGTTGATAACAATAATAAATTTGCTGGCGTAGCAAGCACTTGCAAAAATTCGTCGACTGACTAACGTCTTCCGTAGCTTAGTTGGTAAGAGCACTCGCCCGGATAGCGAAGGGACGTGGGTTCGAGTCCCACCGGATGACACAGTCGATTGATTTTTGTAAGTGAAATTTGATTTGATTTCGTAAAAACTTGCAAAATAATTGCTTAAGTTATAAAAATATAATAATTAATTTTCTATTGTGTCTGGAAACATGATACGTGACGGTTTAAGTACAAATTTTTTTCTCTTCGCGAAATGACAGATTTTTAAACCAAGTGTCATCCCATTCTACCCTCTCGAAGTGATTTTTAATGCTTTTAAGTTACTAGAGGTTCCTCGCGACTTCGTCCGCAAGAGTTGGATTTTATTTATTTTATTTTATTGGAAAACAAACAGCTTTTAACAATGCAATATAAGCTACAAAACAATGAAAATTTAGCCTATAGTTTTCACATATATGTAGCTTAAAGAAAATACAAATCATATTATGTATCTTGATTGACAAGTGATAGGTACTAAATTCACAAGATAACAATAGACAGCAACAAAAGTCGTTTATATATTACAAAAAGTACCATAAAAGTGTTATACCTATAGCTGCGGTCAGTGACATCAGTCAGTTGGGCCCATGAAATCACTCACAATCAGTTTTTTTACCGTATTAGGGGAGGTGCAAAACAAATCAACATGCGGGTGAGCGCTTATTTACTTGTTGAGCCTTTCAGCTACCCTGCAAAAGTACGAGTTTTTACGATAGTTGGTGTGACACAGAGGCAAGTGCATGCAAGGACGTACTCGATTGGGTTATAATTTTCCATAATATAAACTTTCATCCCCCATTTCACCCCCTTAATGTCTTTATATCGCGACAGAATGTAGCCGAAGTCCTTTCCAGGGTCTCGAACTGTCTGCATACCGAATTTCATCTCAATCGGTTCAGTCGTTTAAGCGTCAAGAGGTAACAGACAGACAGACAGACACACTTTCGCATTTATAATATTAGTATGGATTGTATTCTAATCGAGGCGAAGACGAACGCAAAGATCGAAAATCAGTCCCGTAGTTCTTGAGTTGTTAGTGAACTAGTTTTTTTAAATACTTATCTTGAACATTAAATTACAAGACTCAATTTCAACGCTTTTTTCAAAGTTTTTAATTATATGTATAAATATAAATATTTACCTACTACTCATATAAAAAAGACCCAACAGTGTTAGAAACAGCAAGCTTATCTACACTTATAATATTATAAAGAGGAACGATTTGATTGTTTGTTTGTACTAAATAGGCTCTGAAACTACTAGACCGATTCAAATGTAATTTGGTACTCAGATAGTTTGCATCCCTCGGAAGGACATAAGCACAGAACAAGTACTAGTACTCCGTACAGAAGTATGACTTTGCAATGGAATTCAAAGAAATATCTACTCAATGTTGTCATCGATATGGTGTAAAACAGTTCGCCTCAGACTCAAGCACATTTTCGTGTAGACACCTAAAAAATATATTGCAAGATAATTTCATTCTTATAACTCTGGAATATGATTCATAATACACTAAACTTATTCAGTGACGTACTATCACGCAACGCGATAGGATTGACTGCCACAAGGAGCTACTTACGCCATCTAGCGCATCTTTCTAGGACACTATTCACGCTCGTCCAACCAGCAACCTAGTGTCGCGCACCGCCGCGCGGTGAATAAAACGCGGGAGCGTGTAGCTGCCGGCTAGCGACACCCAACTGGTTTAGTCCCTTACCAAGGGGTCGCCGCGCGTAGGTACGTTTTTGCCACCTACGCGGGAAGATACACAAGCCTGACATAAGCTACTTTTGTATGTCGCGATATAAACTCATCAGGGGGGTGAAATAGGGGATGAAAGTTTGTTTGGAAAATCCGAATTTAAAATTGGCACATAAATGGTCTTACTGCACTCATGCCTTTTCATACACCTGCTTTATTATTTCGTAGCGAAACTAAATAGTTTGCCCGCAGTAGCGTGATCGGTAAAGAAGCTTTTGTTAGGTATAGGGTATAGCGCTGCTTGCTATTCACAATCGCCATTTTTGTTTAGAAATTGAAAAGAAAAGTTTAGTGTGAATTGAAGGGCAAAGTTTCGTAAACAAACTGCATGTAATACCATTTAATAAATAATGTATACATTTCGACGTAAGCACAGAAGTTCGCGGACTTCTAAACCAGGCGGTTGCGGGTTCGAATCCCGCAAGGGGCAAATATTTGTGTGATGAGCACAAGCATTAAGTCATGGATGTTCATATGTATTTAAGTATTTCTATCCGTTATCCTAGTCACAACAGCACAAGCTCACGCTTAGTTTGGGGCTAGGTAATTGGCGTGTTTGTTGAAACAATTTATTATTATTAATTTACTTTAAACAAAAAGATAAGCCTCTTGTCATTATATTTATCTTATGACGTATAATAAATAAAATACATAAAAATAAAAAAATAAAATCATTTATTTGAGGCCATTTTAAAGTAGTAATGAATAAATAATAATATTTTTTTTATTACTATTTTATACCTGATCTCTCTACGGTCAGATAGCAATCGCTCCACTGTATTACCTGATCTGCCACATCCTTGATCATGGTCCAATGCGGACCCTGGGCCCACTCGTGCGAGTGCACAACCTGGATAACGCTAGGATGATGATAATCATTTCTCTGTGGTCATGTCGGACAGCCGTCTCACGTGAGAATAAAGGGATAGAGAGTGCACCTGTATATTGCGCACACACTTGTGCACTAGTATAATATCGACGCCGCTGTATCGACTACAGCCGCTAGGAGGACATTATCATATTATTTACTAGTGGTACCCCGCGACTTCGCCCGCAAGAGTTGGAATTTTTATAAAAACTTTCATCCCCCATTTCACCCCCTTAATGTTTTTATATCGCAATAAATGTAGCCCGTGTCCTTTCTAGGGTCTCGAACTGTCTCCACACCAAATTTCATCTCAATCGCTTCAGTGGTTTAAGCGTCAAGAAGTAACAGACTGACAGACAGACAGACAGACACACTTTCGCATTTATAATATTATAGTATAGTATGGATGTATGGATTTACTTGAAATGGGTTTGCTCTTGACTATAAACTGCCAGACGAAACAGAGTCGACGGTGGCTCACCAATAAGGTTCTGGCACTCCCACTCACCGACGGAACACAGCAAGCAGCTTGGCGCTGGGCTCCGGTGGGAGGGTAGTAGCAACCAGACGTACTTATCTTAGGGAAATAGGAAAATAATCAAAAACACAAGTAGGACTTTTTAGAATTTGTAGCTTTCCAGTCTTTGGATGTAGGTACACTTGGAACAAATCAAAAAGGCGAAATACGGCTCATATGCGCCTTATGAATGGTCGGATGAAATTTGGCCCAACCTTATAATTTAGCTGTCAACTTTTTTAATGTAAGTTCGTCCTATCGGAGTCAGTTGCAAGCACCGCGGAGTTTTTGATGCAGACATTTTTTAATTGATGCAGTTAACTACCCTTTTTTATTGTATATACCTATAAACATATAGACCTATAAGTAGTTTATTTGTTTTTTAGACTGTATTGTTTTCATCCATATGTAAACCCTGGTTTTCCTAAAATAAATAAATAAGTAACCTAAGGTTTTATTCCTTGGAAATGTTAAGTGTAATCGGAGAATAATAGCAATTTTCACCAACCATCTCCTAAGCTAGATTTTAGCAAAATACTTATTGAAATCACCTTGTATCTTTTATTGGTGAACTTATTTTATCGTCTCTTAACATCAATTGTCGATTTGCACGATTCAACTTTTTTGGAATAATTAGAGTAAAGATAAGGGCCTATTTTTAGTTAAGGAATGATGAATAAATTAAGGCATAAGTGTCTGAAATAAAGTTTTTTGCACACTTTTGAATTTTGAGTCAATTTATTCAGACATGTTACCAGTTTCTGTTCAACTCAACGCTTTGTATAAGAAGCTTCGTTTTGTTTAGTTTAGAGGATGAATTAATTTAGAATCAGGTGGACGCAAAACACGATTCTAACTATTTATCTTTTGCCATTGTTCACACCACTTCATGAGCCCTATTTCACGTGCATCAAGAATTAAAATTGAACTGGTGTTCTGTCTAAACATTAAAATTTTACGTTGTTACTTTCAACTTCAAGTGCCATTCGCTACTCAATCAAAATTGTTTAAACGCACTCAAAGCTTTTAGCATTCGTGATTGGCATTAATCCTTTTCAACAGCTTCTTTTTTTGAAAGCAGCAGCTTTTTCTTTCTGAAATTCTAATCGACAAAGTGCTTCAAAAACTTTTAGAATGGCATAGCCAGTGCTAAACTATACACGCATTTAACTTATCGCGGTTTAACTTATTGGTTGCTTACTTGGTTGAGATTGCTTCTCACATGTGACTGCTGATCCTAATTTAGCCAATGCACACTTAAATCAACATGTTGACGGTACAGTTTGTGAAGTCGGTACAACCGTCATCACATAGTTTAGACACTAGAGTGAGAAAATTTTCCAAAAGGTGCGATAGCCGACCGAACGAACTTCACTTCTCATCCCCGCCTGTACCACTGGGTTTGTACAAAAACTTAAGTACAGTCTTTTTCAAAGATATCGCTTCCTAACGGTAATAGAAAACATCGCGAGGAACCCTGCACACTAGTTAGATAGTGTGTGAAATATAGTAGGCAATGGCAAACCACTTCATTAAAAATTGCCAAGAAAGTTGTGTGTGTTTCATTCTACATAATGATCACGACCGTCAGTCATGAGGTATACGACTATGAAGAAGAAGAATTTTGTAATTGGAGTAGATGGTGGTTCCACTGGGAGAGGAGAGTGCAAAAAGTTCAAAGTATATAAACGCAGTGCTTGTTTTGTCAGTGCCAGGACGGTGCATTGACGAACACCGAGCTTAAACATTTTTAATTTTAACTTCTCACGCCATGGTCCAAAATCAAATACGGCTTTTTACCAAAGGCAGACGTTAGTCTTTCAAAATACAAAGTTATTTTTATCATGATAAACCCCATTCTGGTATGCTAAAATAAAACAACTTTTACTATCGGACCAACATCAAAATCGCAAAAAAAAATACTTCCCCGTACAAAATCGCCGATCATCTAACATCAGTTTGTATGGAGAAGTCAATTTTTATTACAATTTCGATTCCCCATAAAAGTTGTTGTATTTAAGCACCAGGATTAGCCCCAAAGAGGTTTAGCATAAACAAAAAATAACATTGTATACAACTGTAGAAGGGAAAAGGAAAAGAGGAAGACCAAGAAGGTCCTACATAGACCAAATCAAGGAAAAGTTAGGGGTCGTGTCGTACCAGGAAGTCAAGGAAATGACACTGAATAGAGAGGAATGGAGAAGACTCCACCGACAAGAGCGTAGCTCTTAAATTATAGATAGATAGACAACTGTCCCTACCTATGTAACTCTCCTTCGTCTTTTTTGATGGCGAGCGAGCTTAAGTTTCACTACTATCGATAGGCTCACTGATCCGCCAATATCACGGAAGTATTATGTAGCTCAGAGAAATAAACCCACCTATAATTTACCACTAGTTATTCTTAGTTAAGATTGGCAGACGTGGTCAAAACTCTGCTACGAGGATATCATATAACCAAATACCGCAAAACTTAATAGAATTACCGGCCTGGTAACAAGCGATATAATTCATGTGTGAGCGATTCCCAACCGAAAACAAATGTCCACATTCTCACGGAGGCGGTGAACGCAACAGCTGCCCTGAACTGGCAATTGCGAAATGTGAAAAGCCATTTTCAGGGTTCCGTACACTAAGGAAACCAACATAGGACCTCATACTAACTGCCGCACTCTAAGACGTCTATTAAATTTAATAAATTAAGTTTCGTTCTGTCACATTCTTTGTCAGTAAAATAGACTTCATGAAGGATTAACTTTAATTGACATTTCTAAGTACGGCAGTATGCTTCTACTATTTGGAATGTATCTCGTGAACCGTGAGGCTAAAATTACTATTGCCATCTGTTGTCGTTTTAAAAAAACAAAATGGCGAATTTTTTCCACTGGCCACGCTATTCAGAAAATGATAACTGTAGCTTTGAGCTGGTTATGTTCAGCATAGAAAGTGTGTATATTGATTCGTGATATACCCACTGATACACGATCAGACAGACGAACGGAGAGCATTGTTAATAGTGCCCCGTTAAGATGCAACAAAACCCTTCGTGTGCGAGTCCGACACGCACTTGCCACTTTTTTTTCCACCAAGAAAGCTTACGAATTTCACAAAGTTCCGTTACATTTCCATTTCATACTTTCTAAACGACTTACTGTTAGGACGAACGCACACATCGGCGTGAAACGATGATATTATTCGGTGAGATATATTTTTTACGTTTGTTTTTCCCCGTAAAAAGTGTGCAATGAGATTCGAGTGAAATAAACTCGGGTTAGCGCAGACAGTTTGGGAGAATATGACTTTTGTTTCATTGAAATGGTCTGTAATATGTACTGAAATCATGTTAAAATATAATACGTCACGCGAATAAGTGGAAATAAACTACAGTCCCTTTGGGGTAATCATGTACTTAACTATTATCATCAATCTGTTATTAGACTTAATAAAGACATATATTATAAAGACTTTATTATTTAAAAAAAAAAAAAAAAATTAAGTCCATATATGCCTAACCTATAAATAAATAATAAAAGACTTGAAGATGTCTCAATTTCAATTACTATAAATATGTAAGTATGTAGAATACTGTTAAATTTTATTTACTGCAATGTATTGAATGGAATACAAATATAATAGCAACAATAAAATCGCAAAACTTTGTACGTACTTAAATAAAACTTCATCAAAGGTTCTATTATTGGAGTTCGTGGAAGCTCTGAGCTTATTTCGAATACAAAGCCGTTTATTTATTTCTGTTACGAAAACAATATTTCAGCAGAGAATCGAATTACATATTCTTTGTATCATTGAAGCTGGAAATAATTTTCAAGCTTACGTTGACCAACCTTAAATAGCAGGGTTAATATATGAATAGAACAGGTACTTAATCAATATAATAATTAATAATTATTCCTTACTTACATAGTATACCTATCTAGCAATGTCGTGTTCACCTATAATTGGGTTGCATACCTGATGCAACTTTGTTTAGATTAAGTGTGCCGGTCAATGTTTGTATGTAACCTGTTGGTGTTCCAAATTAAATAAAACAAAGTCGCTCCCCCTCTCTGTGCGTTTAGATCTTTTAAGCTACGCAACGGATTACAGCAATAAGATTTAAGACAAAAGGTTTGTTTGTATAAACACTAAATAATAATAATTTATATTATTACTATAAAACCTCCTTATAGTTGAGGTGAGATCTTCGCCCAGCAGTGGGATCTATATAGGGTAACTTTACTTAACTATAAACTAACTAATAAACATATTTTTTCTCATTTTAACTGTCGAAATTTTTCGCATTTCTACTTGTTTATTTTGAACGCCCACAAAACAGATGTTTCGTTAGTTTTATTGTCCTTTTGGGCATCGTTACAGTAAGTATAGGACAGTTGCTAAACCACGTTGCTAAAGTGTCGAATGCTAAAATGTCCCGAAGTGGTCCTCAAGTATACACTACCTTTAACTGAGTCGCGACGGCCATTTTAAATGATATTCCATACATAATGTCATCAAAAATGTTGCTGAAAAACAAATTAAAATTGTGGCTTTCACTGAAATAGTTGGATCTAATCCATTTCAAAGTTCTGAATGAAAAACTTTTCCTTTTTTCCCTTGCTATATATAGAACTAAAAAAAACACGTATCTTCTCAAGAGACCTAAAGTATCGATAAGCATAATTAAAATTTTAATCAGATCACACACTTTTCACACTTTAAGCCCCTTAAAACTCTATACGGTTGTGTGATGTATTCGTTGTATTGTTTTATACTGCTTTATCCGATCGTGACTAGGAAATATCTGATAAGAAATAAGCTGCAGCGTGGCAGAGCCCTACATGCGCTACTTACGTAATGGTAATCTAACTTAATAAGTAGCGTTAGCAAAAAATCTATTTATTTATTGAAATGGGTTTGCTCTCGGTTTGCTCTCGAACTATTGAGATATCTTGTGCAGAGCTGGACGACCACATTATTGTTTGTGTTTATAGACCCCCAACTGGTAATTTTAAATTATTTGAGTCCATAATGGAAGAAGTACTCAGAAAATTATTTAATAAAAAAAAGAAAGTAGTTGTATGTGGAGATTTCAATGTCGATACTATAGATGAAGAACATACCTATCGAGTAAGGATTTTAAGTCTTTTTAATTCCTTTAATTTATTGCCTGTATTTGCTGAACCAACTAGAATTACTGCTACAACAGCTACTTGCTTGGAAAACATTTTCTGTAACTCTGTAGTGATAAAAAAATCTATAGTAAATTTTGTGAAATCTGATCATTGCGGACAGTTAGTTACGTTTAAACAACATTTTGTTCAATCTAAAAGTGTAATTCAATATAGACCTGTCACTGATTCTCGCAAAGAAAAATTTAAAGCTTGCATACGTGACAAAATCCCGATTTTACCTTTTGTTAACGTCAATGTTGACCACTCATATGAAAAATTGTTTGAAGTAGTCAAAAATGAATTTGCCAACAGTTTTCCTAAAAAGGAATTAGTGATAAATAATAACAAACCGAAATTCAGTGACTGGGCTACATCAGGTATATATATCAGTAGGAGAAAAATGTTTGAATTATATAATCAAAAAGTCAACAGGAATAATGATCCACCGTTTGTTGAATATGTTAAAAAATACTCAAAATTATTTAAAAAGGTCTGTATGGTAGCTAAATCTAATTTCATACGAGATAAAATAAACAGATCGAGTAATAAAATTAAAGAGACCTGGAATATTATAAACAAAGAAACTTGTAAAACTAAACCACGTGATCACACATTTACACTTAAAATTAATGATAAGAATATTAAATCTGATAATGAAGTGGCAGGCGCCTTTGAAGATTACTTCTGTAATATACCTATTAAAACAACTAAACAACTTAATTCATGTCCTCTACATGCAAAATCACTACTGGAATCTAGTGTTGACAGGTGTAACTGCTCATTTGATTTTATTCATATTGATCCTATAGTGGTAGTTAAAACTTTTAAAGAACTAAAACAGAAAAAAACTGAGGATATATGGGGCATATCAACTGACATAATAAAACCCATTTTACCTCTCGTAGCATATCACTTAGCACATATATTTAATGAATGTATTGATCAAGGTAAATTTCCCACTTTAATGAAATATAGTAAGATTATACCTTTATTTAAGTCAGGAGAGAAAAGTGACCCGAGTAACTTTAGGCCGATTTCCATACTACCTGCATTTAGCAAAATTTTTGAAAAACTCATATTTAACCAACTGCTCTCCCATTTTAAACTTAACAATTTACTCCACAAAAAACAGTTTGGTTTCTCTAAAGGTAAAAATACAACTGATGCTGGGGTGGCACTTGTCAAACACATTTTAGATGCTTATGAAGATAAACATGATGCGATAAGTGTATTCTGTGATTTATCGAAGGCGTTTGATTGTGTTGATCACAAAACACTAATTATTAAGCTAGAGCATTACGGTGTGTCAAATAATGCATTAAAATTGTTAAAATCTTACCTCTCAGGCAGATTACAAACAGTTAATGTTAATGGTACTAACTCCTCTGGTGCCCCTCTTCAAATGGGAGTGCCCCAGGGCTCAATTTTGGGACCGTTGCTATTTCTTATCTATATTAATGACCTTCCTTTCTATTCCAAAGACTCCTGTGAGATTGTTCTGTTTGCTGATGATACTTCTTTAATCTTCGAAGCGAAGAAATATTTGACGATGTAGGCAGGGCTCTCTCTAAGGTGTTAAATTGGTTTACAAGCAACAACTTGCTTCTCAATACAAGAAAAACCAAATGTGTTAAATTCACCATGCCCAACGTGAAGCAAGGTAACACAGAAATTTTACTAAATGGTGAGAAACTAGATCTATCTAAGTCCACTGTGTTTCTGGGCATTACATTGGATTCGAGGTTGCAATGGGGACGACATGTTGACACTCTGGCTGGGAGACTTGCTTCAGCTGCCTTTGCGGTTAGAAAAATAAGACATCTTACTGACGTTGAAACGGCAAGGCTTGTTTATTTTAGTTACTTTCACAGTATTATGTCTTATGGTCTTCTCTTGTGGGGTTCTGCTGCGGACATCAATACTATCTTTATCTTACAGAAAAGAGCCATTCGTGCCATTTACAAACTGAGTCCGCGCGAATCCCTAAGAGAACTCTTTAAGGAAATTAATATACTTACTGTGGCCTCTCAATACATTTTTGATAATATCATGTACGTACGCAAAAATTTAGATCTTTTCACGAAAAAAAGTGATATTCATCCTTATAATACAAGAAACAAAAACAAACTTGTCGTTCCAGACTTTAGATTGGCAAAAACAATTAATTCATTTTTGGGAAATTGTATTAAATTTTTTAACAATATACCACACAATATTGTCGAACTACCTATTAATAGGTTTAAGTCGCATGTCAAAACTACCCTCATGTCTAAAGGATATTATAAAATTCAAGACTATCTTGATGACGACAATGTATGGACAATCCAGCCTGCACCAAACTGATGTACCTACCATTTTATTGTATTTTTTTTTACTACTTTTTTATGGCAGCTAGTGGTGACTGAGTTTGTTCCGGTGTTTCTTCTCAGCACTTGCCTGATTGTCTGTGTTTTGTCTCGAAGCACTAGTAGGGCCCAAAAGATAAGGAGACATGTTCGGGCCCCCTAAGGGCCAATATTATACTGATTTTAAAATTTTTGACGTTCATAAGTGGCATTTTCTGTCCTAAATTGAATAAATTATTTTTGACTTTGACTTGACTTTGACTTTGACTCTAAACTAAGCCAGACTTGTCTTGGACAGAGTCGACGGTGGAACGAGCTCTCCCAAGAAAGGTTCTAGCACTACCACGTGTAAGAACGAACGAAGTATGAAAATAAATGACATAATTTTCTTTGTTTCTTACATTTACGCGAATAGTAAAACTTATTCAGCACAATGTTACGGCTTACTTCGCGATTTATTTACATTTTATCTAGTCGTCCTCTCAGTGTCAATTTCCCTGTGACCACGGAAGCTGTAAAGTGTTCGAAACGTCAGGTTTTAAATCTACGCTAATATTTTTTGAATGAACGATTTGATTGTTTGTTTGTATTTTAAATAGGTTCCAAAACTACTTGACCGATTTAAATGAAATAGTACGGAGATAGTTTGAGACCCTGGGAAAGCCATAAACTACTTTTTGTCGCGATATAAAATGATCAGGGGGGTGAAATAGGAGAAGAAAATTAGTATGGAAAATCCGATTATATTTTGGCTCGGGCGAATAAATAAATAAATCGCGAAGTAATCCGTAATATTGTGTTATATTAAGTACATAATTTTCTATTGTTCTGCTGTCGGTCCATGTGTGCAGTAGGCTGAGTATGTCGCTAACGCGATTGTGACGTCACTCCCGTGCTTCGGATAAACCGCTCTTACATGCGTCTCTATCCTAACAATAGCACTATGCTATTTATTTACTCTGTGATATACGGACATTTCACAGGGCATAGGCTTTGACTGATAAACATAATTTGGTCAGTCATCTCACATGATGAAGTGACTGACCAATTTATGTTCTTTTAAACTACAAGAAGTTAGACCGCTTTCACATTAGGACGTTAGTAGCGGATGCCTTCACATTATAAAAACAGCCGCGCTACAGTCGCGCCGCTGCCGCGTGGCTGACGTGCGTCTTACGCGCTACCGTTTATAGTACGAAATCAACAGTTGCTAAAAAAAAGTGAAAGCGCCCTACGGTTATTGTATAAATCAGTAAAATGCTTATAAATACAATCACTTTCACCTTTAACTAAACCTATACAAGTATAAGTTTATAAAGCTCTTTTAAAGGTTAGGGTCCGATTCCAGCCAAATAGCCCTTTGTTCGGCCTTTGATTCAGCGCAGAATTAAAACTTTGGGAATTCAGGATCCTTCCGTCCGGCTGGCCATTTAAAAGTTTGACTGTTGCGTAAGTTCGCCTTTAGCCGATACTTGGGCGCTTGATAAAACCGGAACATTTCTCGTGTAAAAAATATCTATTTTTTATTAGTCCTCATGACTGGTGATCATTACGTGGAATGAAATGAATACGCACACAACATAATTGTTCTCTAAGTAACTCAAATAGATATTTGTTTCTTACGTTTACGCGAATTGTTGAACTCATTAAAACACAATTTTACGGATTACTTCGCGATTTATTTACATTTTATTCAAGACCTGACGTTTCGAACACTTTACAGCGTTCGTGGTCACAAAGAGACTGGAGAGAATAAAATGTAAATAAATCGCGAAGTAATCCGTAAAATTGTGTTTTAATGAACTCTAATAGAGTTAAATTATTGTTTTTTTAGTGATAAGCATTCGCTTTGCGATCTTAATATTATATTTAATAGCACTTAAAAAAAGACCACCAGAGATGGGAATCGAACCCGCGTTCCCCGCACACGGGAAAAACCGGAACTTGAAAATTTCGACAGGCTCTGCCAACGCCAGGAGCACAGATTATATAGTAGTTACTACGTAACAGATAAATCACTCCAAGGAAAATCGTCCATACCTACTCTTATAATAGCCTACAATTTTTTTGTCACAGACCGCTGCGCCCGAAAATGTGCCTTATGTTTCGAACATTACGTTATTATTCCTCTGCAGCTACGCGACCTTGGAGTAAAACTAATAAACTCAGGGTTGCCTCTTTCGATACAAGGCCTATTTTATTTGTAGCTTGGTTTGAATTTTTTTACAATGATAGATAGTGTTTTATAAAATGTTTACCTGTGCAAAATTTTCGGTTATAACAAATCGGATTCGTACAAACAGTTTTAATAATTAGTAATGTGGAAAACAAGATCTAAGATGTTGTTCTATGCAATTTTTTTTTCAAAAATGTATTTATACATTAGTTATAAAAAGCCTCTGTAGGAACTATCAGTCTGCCGTAAAATTATGATGACTTATTAAAAGATTTTAAAAAGTTCAAACATTCGAGACTCTGATAAGTCCAGAATTTTATTTAAATCTGAGACTAATTCAGGACATATTATGCTTCTGGTTGCATTTGTACAGTAAATACCAGATGTATAAATCAAATTACTTAATTAGTTTGCATAAAAACGAATCGACCTTAACACAAATAATTCAACATTGCGTACGCGCGCGCCCGTCGGTTGTTGGCAGCCAACTGATTTACGCACCGCCGTCGGTGCGCTCGAGAGTAGGCTATTAACGCGCGCAAGTACATTGAGTGAAGTGGAAGATGCCTGCCAGGAGGTTCGAGCGGTTAGGCAATCGCCTGGTATGCAAGGAACGCGGGTTCGATTCCTGCCTCTGGTGGTCATTTTTTTAAGTGCAATAACATTTAATATTCTAATATAGTTGTTTTCTATTACCTAAATAACTAACCAATGATCTGGTACCTCTTGGTTTTTTCCGTCACTGTTAGGCAGCAATGCCAGCTATATATAACTTCCTGTCACCTGAGCTGTTTTCTGAGTTATTTCACGATAAAAAACCGGCCAAGTGCGAGTCGGACTCGTGCACTGAGGGTTCCGTACAAAGGTTTTTTTCTACGAAGTGACCACAAATTTGCTGTTTTCGGACATTTCCCTTTACTTAAACTGTAAGAACTTCCTTCTTGCCAAATTTATTTCGTGATTCTAGGCCTATGAGAAGTACCCCGTAGGTTTAAAAATGCGAAATGTTAGAAAAACGGCTATTAAAATGGCCGTATCTTTGGATTGCGTAAATTTAGAAGTTTGATTTTCTCACAGCTTTAAGGGAGCGTCACTAGTATTACTATAGCCGTATAGGAGGACATTCTGTTACCGTTTTGAAACATTAATCTAGTGTAAGCTCTAGACATATCTATCTTATTTGTGTGAGTAAGGATTCAGGGTTATTCTCAGACAATATTCATGTAACAAAACCGACTCAACTTTTCATCAGCGATAAGTATTCGATGTTCATTTCAACTTGATACCTCCTTCCTGAGAAAAACGGTCTTGACAGACAGACGGACAACAAAGTTATCCTATAAGGTTTTCCTTTCGATGTACGGAACCCTAAAAACCCAGAAACATTCAGTCCGATCCGGAATTCGAACCCGGGACCTGGAGGAAAGTAGCCAGCTTGTTGACTACTAAACATACGAAGCTAGTGATCAATACTAGACTAATCGTGGAAGTACTACATACATCAGCTGTCGAGACTCGAGATAGCTCGCCATCCTTATTAGCCGCCATATTGCCGATGTCTGTTAGGGCTCGGAGAACTAATACAGCGCCGAGGCAATCTCTTCTATATTAATCGACGTATGCCTGTGTAAACTCTGCTGTATTTAATGGCATTTGGGACACTTAGGTTTCCTTCATCTGTGTAGACTCTATGATACAAAATACCTGCTCCAATCACCGTCCGGGCAGTGGATTATGTAACTTTGAATGAAATTATTTCAATCAAAGTTTTGTTGCTAAAGTTGGCCACTCACGGCTAGTTTTACGCTTTCAATATCGGTAATAAAAATCAAGGCTATAGGCATAAGTACTAAAAAAGTAAATTAACGTTATTTTTTTTTCCACAATTGCCAATTTACCGGTTCTAAGACCTTCTTGCCCATTTTACCCACTAAATTAAAAAAAACTAAAACTCCCCTTTGCGTAGGGAATTGCCCACGTTCTAGCAGCATTGATTGAAAGTCAGTTTTCAGAACTTTTTTTAATATTTTCAGTTAGTGAGTGGAGTCATTTTTTGAACTGACTGTGAATGGCCAGCTTAACAGAGTAACTGAAGTTGTCAAATGTAACATTTTCAAGTGATTTCAATCCTGAATTGTTAGCAACCGAGTTACGTAAATAGCCCTATTATTTATCGTGGCCTGCTATTTGCAGCATGTCATAAGATCAAGAGGTACCTTGTAACTCTGGATGAACTTCTACTAGTGAGATTAAATAAACATAACATACATAGGCTATGTTATGCACTGGATTATACTACAAGTGAAACTATAGTATGCACATCAAAAACAATTAAGCCGATTTCGAGTATATGGTTGACAGGAAAAAACGAAGAAGAATGCAACAAAAAGTTTGTTTGTACGTACATAATTATGTTCGTTCAAACCTGACAAACTTTTCAATGACTAAATTTTTGTGCTCCACTGACCTAAACCAAGACCCATATGGAGGTAGCAATTTTTGAATGTAAATGTAAGACTAAATCGACCTTCTATAGCCACATAGCAAATAAGCATAGTATTACATTACCAGTGATACAAAATGCCTCGGTACCTATAAAATACAATTTACGTTTAACATCAAAAGTTTTGTCTGAGATATTACACAGATTATCCAAAGACAACAGATGGTTAACAAGACATAAATCTTGCCTAATAGGATTCAAAAGTCTTGACAAAACTTGAAAATGTCTCACTAATTAAATTTTAAACTAGTCAATTAAGTCTGGATCTAGACCTGCCTTGCTTTACCATTATTATAAAGTTTTTTATTTAATTTTTTGAATTTATGTCCATTTTTAGTCAATGCTAAAACGAATATTTATAATAATGTGTATGTACTAGGTTAATTTGTTGCTTTAAGATGAGCTAATGGCGCAGTGGCGGCAGCGCTTAGGTAGTGATACCGTGCTTCGAAAGGCACGTTAGGCAGTTGGTCCCGGCTAAAATCTGTTGAAAATAGTTGTCATAAATAACATATTCTTAAGGCCTCCGATTTAGCGAAAAGTTGAAATTAATTTTACTGTTTGTCTGAACATAAGCCGCACCTTCGGCTATAACAATTAACGCAAGAAAAAGAAATGCAACCAAACATCAAAGAAAAACCACAGATTATATAATAGTTACAGATTATATAAAAACGCAAGCGAATGAATGATTAAATGAAGAATCAAGAAAGAAAACAAAAATATTTTTTAATCAATTCACCCATTCTGAGTAGGCCAAGGATTGACCCCAAACAGCCAGTAAATACAAGTAAGTGATCAATTGATGATGCCACATTACAAAAAATATTTTTCAAAAATGGAGGCGTTTAAAATTATGATTTCTATGGTTACGTGTTTCATATTTTTGTAGCTTAAAGATAAATATAGTTTATTGGTAGTTGGTGATATCTTGGAATAAAAAACCAGCCTCCGTATAAAAAGTGGACAAGTCCTTTGACCTTAAGCCTAGTCAGAGGCCCAAGGGCGGCTCGATAGCATCTGTCAGTAAGGTTGGTCTTGTCTATACAGGCTAACGCCGCGACTTCAATTGCACAATATTGTGTCATAGCAAGAGTCCATTTTTATTTAAATGTCCAGAAGTGATTCTTCTGTACAAAAATTACCTGGCTAGTACGGTTTACCCAAACCGTATCAATTATCAAACTTTAGACACTTTCTTCATTGCCTCATCTAAACCTCAAAAAGATCGTTTTTTTAAGTCGTATAAGAACCACTAATGCAACCCAAATAATTCAGAATACCTATGCTGCAATTAGCCTTTCTCATTACACATGTAATATTGAGTTCCCATAGGACCAGTTCAATTTAGGTTCAATGTACCGGGAAACGATAATTGTTTTAATTAGTTGAACGCCATTTAGCCTAGTAATTACCACTGTCTAGATAACATACCCGGTATCCATATTGTGGGCTATATATATATACTATTGCAGTTTCCAATAGGAATAAATATCTTTTCTATGAACATTACCCGAATTTTTTGGATCCGTACCTCGAAAGGAAAAATTGAACCATAATAGGATCACTTTGCTTGTCGTCCATCTGTCTGTTAGGACCTTTTTCTCAGGAACGCTTGGAACCATCTAGTTGAAATTAACATCAAATACTTGTGACGGCAGTCCATTGAAGCTGTGAAAAAATCAAGCGTTCAAGTTAATACTATCCAAAGATACGGCCATTGTTGTATTTTCAAACATTGCAAAAAAAAAATTTGTACTTTAAAATCTTAACCCTCTAACATTTAATTAAATCTAGAGCATATTGTGCACACATGTTTAGTCTAGCTTATATTATGTCTTTTTTGTATTTTATTTATTGACTGTTACTTGTTTTGTGAGCCATAAATAAATAAATAAATAAATTTCACAGGAGAATGAAAACCTATCGAGTACTTCTCATAGACTTAGAATCATAAGGCAAAAGGAAAGGAATTACATCACACGTAAAGCAAAAAATGCACAAACCGCGAATGTGTGAATACATCATTTAAAAATTGACGACCGTCTTGGTGTAGTGGTTCGCGCCACGGACTTCTAAACCAGGCGGTTGCGGGTTCAAATCCCGCAAGGGGCAAATGTTTGTGTGATGAGCACGAGCATTTGTACCTAAGTCATGGATGTTTATAAAAGTATTTAAGTATGTCTATCCGTTATCCTAGTCACCATAGCACAAGCTCACGCTTAGTATGAGGCTAGGTAATTGGTGTAAAAAAAAAAAAAAAAAACTGTGTGTGTACGTAACCCTCAGTGCACGAGTCCGACTCGCAATTGCACAGTTTTTTTATTGCATTCAATTTGCTATCTGATTCTGAGGTCATATCCCCATTAGGCGCACAGTTAGCGACTGAAAGATATGACTATTGCAATTTGAAAGCTATCATTTTAGGCTGTAGCAAGCCGCTTTGTTTCTTATTAACCTTTTATGGTCATTAATTTTATTTTTTAGTATTTTTTTAAACAGCCTACTGCGATAGTAAAAGTGCTTGTATTGTCTTATACTTTTTATAAATTATAGCGCTGTAGAATCCCGTAGCAACTGCTACGATGGCGTAGCAACGACTTCTACCACAGAATAAGTACTAGTACTCCGTACAGAAGTATGACTTTGCAATGAAATTTAAAGAAATATCTACTTAATGTTGTTAACGATATGGTGTAATTCAGTTCGCCTCTGACTCAAGCAAATTTTCGTGTCGACACCTACAGAAATACATTGCAAGATAATTTCATTCTTATAACTTTTTAATATGATATGATGGAAAAATGCAAGGGCCATAGCCCTGTGAATCAGTAAGCTCAAGTGGCAATGGGCAAGGCATATAGCACGAAAAACCAATGTCCATTGGGGCAGAAAAGTTCTAGATTGGACGTCTACCGGCAAGATGAACAGATGACCTTGTAAAAATCGCAGGATCACACTGGATGTAGACTGCTTGCGACCGGTCGTTTTTAGAAACCGTGGGGAAGGCCTATGCCCACTGCTGAACAGTGGACGTCCTACTGCTGACAATGATAATGATGATGATGAAGGGATAGAGTAGGTAGATGTTCTATGAGGCCCGTACCGATAATAGCTGAGTTTTCTGTCTCTTGCTCAATATGCCAATGTAATAAATACCACAAAAATAAAATACAGTCTCTACTAAATTTGAGTGCTGATTGACGTAACTTACAATACTGGATTTATATTCAACCTATGAAATGCTTTTAGTCTCACAACTTTGAGAGAATTCACAGAAAATGTTGCCACCAACATCAAAATACCTTGAGTACATGATAATTTAAACATACCTTGTCGCCAATGAAACGTCTTTGATATTCAGAAGGCAGTTTCAATTAGGGTTGTCACGTGTATGAAATGCTAAGTAGGTACGTTACAAAACTGGAGATGCGTATTGTGATAACTTTCTGCTTCAATTTTATATCTAATTGTGCTTTTCGTGCAAATATATTTTTGTGTGTCTGGTAAAAAGAGCTTTATTCAAGAAGCGTGTTAATGCGCTTTTTAGTTTTAAGACTGATTTTCTACTGTCAGATAAAAAATAAGTAAACTAAACAGTAACCCCCTTACTAATGATAATTTTTATATTGCTATAATACTTGTTTATCTATGAGATGGCTAATTTGGAATTAATGACTGATAGGTGACATGACAAAGTGGAGACAAACATTTCAAAATTGCCGTCTCATATTCATATAAGTGTAATAACAATGTCAAAATTACTATTGGTAGTGGAATAAATATTGTAAAAAGGCGTTCAGTATGATATGACTGTCCACAAATAAGGTGATGATGACATTTGAAAATTAGTCCTCCATTACATAATAAATAAGAGAGTCGGTGTATTTATAAATATATGCGATATACAAAAGCTACAGAAGTAGGTAGTTAAAAAGAGAAATTTAACAAGTGTTGTGTTGTGTTAGTAAAATTACTTGCTTGTCATTGGCGTTAACTGGGCTCTCCTTCCACTCGACTAGGGCTGACACTAATCAAAGAAAGAAAGAAAATACATTTATTCAGCATACACACATACACACACTAAAATTCACAATCACGGAAAACACTAGACTATTACTACAAAGGTGCAACCGAGCAAGTAGTATGCCACGAAGCTGGTTTTCATCTCAATCAGAAGTTAGTTTAATGTTTGGTGATTATACAGAAATAGAAACAAACAATTATTTTGTGATTCTCATTTTGTCCACTTTTGTTTACGTTTTGAATTTGATATTAAAAAAAAATAGTAGGTAGGTATACGGGCCTTGATAGCAGATATAAGCTTATACCGTATATTGTCTGAAAAAAGTAACGAAGAAATAATTTTATCTTCATGTAGACAAAATGGCAGGGGCAGTTAGTAAGTTAGAAAGTATAGAAAGTTTATCGCTTCAAAATAAATTACTTGGCGATTTGACATATAATAACATTTCACATTAGACATTGGGGTATACCTTAATCCACACAGAATGTATCAACCGACAGCCAATGAAAACGTACATAAGAAACAGAACGCATATAAAATATGTATCAAGTCAAGCGTACGAATGTCGCCATTCCTACCTCAGATGTATTATTTCACGCCAAACCAAAAGGTTACTGTCACGTGTTTTGAATTAACATTTATAATGCTTTTTCGAGTGTCTCACAATATTTTATATTATCATTGTGTCCTCCAAGCCGAATTTCGACTACAGTGGCCAATCTCAACAGAGATTAGCCGACTACGCGGGAGATATTATAGTGCACAAGTGTGTGCGCAATACACAGGTGCACTCTCTGTTCCTTCACTCTCGTAATTTTGTTAGGCGGCATATTATCATTACTAGTAACGTAAAGGTAGCATAACATTGCGATTGTATCTAACAGTTGCATTACAATAAGAATGTGTATTATATTCTGTTGTTCTGGCATCTAAAAACGTACTAACAATATAATAATATTTTATGATACGACAACAAATCATACCACACCGGTAGGTAATAGTAGATTGTTAAACAAGGGACGAAAGTGACCATTCCACTCGAGAAGTTTCTGGCGCTCGAACAAAGTGAGAGCGCCAATAGCTCGAGAGTGGAATGGGTGCTTTCACTCGAGTTAAACATACTATTTTTCATTTCGACTGTGACGAAAGTATCGATAGAATATCGATAGACTATCTATAGTTGAGGCAAAAGCAATAGTATCGATAGACTATCGATAGTTGAGGCCAAAGGAATAGTATCGATAAAATGCCGATAGTTGAGGCAAAAGCAATAGTATCGATAAAATATCGATAGTTTACCGATAGTAATGATAGTATTGATAGACTATCGATAGTGTCAAAGTTCAATATTAAAATCACTATCGATAGCTGATACAGTTTTGACTATTGCAATAACTATCAATAGTCTCGATAGTGGCCTTTTATTCAATAGTAGGAGTATAAAGTAGGAGGGAAAAGCTATTTCCCACCCGGTTATCTACACATGAAAGTTCAACTTTCCGAACAGGTGAGATGAAAAGTACTTAGGTATACTAAAGTTGATGATTACTCCTAATCAAAAATAATAGTCATAGTATTCATCAATACTGTTACAAAAAATCCCATACTAAGTCAACGTAGTTTGTGAATATTTTACAATCGTCTTTAATGTATTTATATTATTACTGCAAGTGATACCTATTAGCTAAGCGAGTTTTGACACTACGCCAAACATTGTTTTGATTAAAAAACGAGACACGCCAACATTAATCCATTATTTACTGACAAGGCATTAATCTTTTTAATGGTTTGCTGTTTGAGCTTGTTCTTAGTCGAAAATTCAATTTTGTCTTACGTTTGCTTTGGAAATTTAATAAGAAGGAGATTTGATATCTTACAAAAAAATAACGCACGCGCTTTTAAGCGGTGCCCAAACCCGGTTTTCCAAAACCAATTTGGTTTTGTATGGTGATTAGTCATTGTGTAGTAGTTGAAATTTTTGTTCATTTTTTTATAAAGCTTAAATACCGATGGAAATTAAAAATGTTTTTAAAATAACCTAAGCATTAAGCATTTAATTTACAGTTCAAAGTCACATAGAATGTTGTCATAGGTTTACCGTAATAATATTGCTTTTTAACTGTCATAGGTTTATAGAAAAGACAATTTACAGAGGTCTTCTATCTGTGTATGTTTCCCGAACAACTCTTTACACAAATCTGGTACCTACTTCCCGACCAAGACACCTAGATAACTGTCAAACGACTTTCGACGACGAATACAACGAAAATACCGTTGGAAATTAAAAAGCAATAGTGTTATAAAAAAAACTTAGGCAATTCATCTAAATTAAAACAATATTGCTTTTTAATTACCTTTGGTAATTTCGTTGTATTCGTCGTCGAAAGTCGCTTGACAGTTGTCTAGTTGGCTTGGTTGAGTAGCAAGTTAGTTGTCATGCAATCGGTGTGTTGTCTGCCCCACAATGATTTAACCCATTTGCAGCTGCTGTACTCAAGCGAGTACAGTGTTGAAAATCATACATTTATTACGTAATTTAATAAAAATGTGAATATCAAGAGCTAAATAAAGGGTAATTACTGTTTTGTACCCAGATTGCCAGAATTTTAATAAAATACTGATTTGTATAAAAATATAGTATTTCATAAAAAACATCTTTTTGTTTTATAATTAAGATCACTGACTTCATTTTAGGTTCATAGTCGTTCCGAAGGTTTCGATGTACTCGTACTGTACAGTGGACGGTACATCAGACTATCCATTTCCGTTGCAAAATCCCCGCTATTACCATTTCATAAGATGCCAGTGTTCAGCTTGACGTGCCATCATGCGATTGACATTGGGCCTTGGGCTTCAGCAACCCTGACATGCCATGCTCGATAGTCTCGCAAAGTATCGATATTTTTGAAATCGATTATTCTAATTCTTAAGTGTTTAGCAAGTATAGATTTGAAAAAGTTATTAAAAAAAAGAAAAAAAATTAAGTAGGTAGTCTTAATACTGTTTTAAGGAAGTGCTACCGATATTAGCGATGGTATACTTACTTGTAATACATTTGAAGGGATTTAAATTACCGCTATATTTTTTTTTTCATGATAAGTAATTAGGTATCGCAGACTAATTATCTTTTCAAATAAACAATTAGTTCTTCTTTATCCACAGACAGTCAAGGCCGCCGCACTCGTGCCAATTAACTATCTCTAGGGTGTTGATATATGTATCTTTGTTATTACTTGTGCAATAATATCCATATAATTAAGTATTATAGAAATAGAATAGCTCATAGTTTATCAGGGTGTGTGCCCGTGGCTCTTGTAAACAAAAAATATCTCCATCAATATCGATTCGATTCACAAAACTAGTGCAAAAGTTCGCTAAATCGTCGTGCGTGTCAAGGACATTCTTCAGAGGTTAATATTTACATTGAATGCTCGTACCCTTGAACTAAACTGTCATCGTGAGTCCTTGACTATTAAGCATTAACAATGAGGACCTTAATGCATGGCAATAACGTCTTATGATTTAAAAATTAACGTTTTTCAGATTTGAATCCGTTGGTATGAGTCAGAGGTTAGAAGGCAGGAACCTATGCCTGAAAATGTCATTGTATATTCAAATTATTCAAAAGAAGGGTTGAAAACAGACTATATTACATTATAGATTTTTTTTATCAAACGACGATGTACATACCTACCTAATGTCAAGCTTTTCATTTGTAAGCCTTTGGCAACTATTGAATTGAATTGTTAAAGGTTTATTTTACTAGTTCTAACCTTAAGTTCTAACTCATTTTCTATTCAACTATTAAAACCATTGTCTAAAAAATTACATAACCTTTAAATAATCTTGTCAAATATATCGTTTACACGTCACAACGTGCGATTCATAACGGAAATTACACTCAGGTAAGCTAACGAACAAACGGTTGGCATTATTTGAAATGTCTGCGCCGTCCTTTGTTGGCTACGGGTGCCAGTTCGCTGATAAGGGGTAGGTTGTGACTGTCTGTAGGACGACATTCAAGCCGTGTTAAAATGAAGACAATAATGATTCATCTTCGTGATGTAGGTCAGGGTTGAAAGGGAAGCACACACGATGATTGAAGGCTGTTTTTTTTAAATTGAAATTGGTTTTAGACTAAGCCGAAACGAAAAGAAAGAAAATAAAAACGTCGTTATGAAATAAATAAATAATATATATCTTAAGGTTTTGTATAATGTATGACATACTAATCCCATACACACCCCATCACCCATTCGCATAATTACACTTCACACATACAACTACTTATACTATATCTAATACAACAACCGCACACACACACACACACACACACACACACACACATACACACCGATAAACACACACACACCACACACACATACCCACAACCCACGCAAAAACACTCACACTACGCACAATCACAGACAAAAACGTTCACGCAACCATGCGTACACACACAGTCTCTATAACTCACACTCGCACTCGCGTACACACTTGCTGTATAAATTTTAAGAACCTTATTTTGTTACAAAGAAATGATGGCAGGAAGAGCAGGTCTCCTCTAACACAAGTAATAACGCTTAAAAGGGAAGATCCAACCATTGTTAAAATTGTAATTTGTAACGAATAAAAACATTTTCATTTTCATTTTAAAGCCAGACGTAGGGTAGCTTAGACGGTGGAGCTTACCCAGAAGGTTTTGGCACTCCCACTAACCGACGGAACACAGCAAGCTGCTCGCGCCGGGCTACGGTGGGAGGGTGGTAGCTACCAGGCGACACCTAACGGAGCCTACCACAGCTATAGTCCGTGCCATTTAAACTTGCACAAAAGGTCATTGACACCCCTGTACCACTGCACTCCGATACGGGATCGTGGCGAACCAAAACACAAGGCGTAGCGATAGAAGTCTGTGTAAACAAACGTTTATTGGTACGAGACGACCTTGACCAGAAAAATTGACATGCATTACAAACATTTGGCTACTGCATTACATAACAAGCAATATGCTGAGGGACAGCCGACATTTTATGTAACTGGACATGAATAATGAAATAAAAATAGTTGCATCATTCATTATTAATAAAAAAAATGTATTTTTCTATATCCAGCGTTATTATCGCGAGAACTGCGCAGCAGTTGGTAGGTATTATTCAAAAATTCAATTTTTTAGCAGATATCTTTAACCGATTGAGCTGAAATTTTGCATACACGTTTAGTTTGGATGACAATGCATGGTAAGATGTGTGACGTCATTCTTAATTCAACATGGCGGAGCATCCAAGATGGCGGGCTCGTTATTTTCAGTGCATTTCTACAATATGGGTATGAATATGAAATGAAAAGGCTTGCTGTGAGTAACTTAAAAAATAAAGTGACGTTACTAAAAAAACAATATGGTCGACTTCTAAATGTACTCCTACAATATTGGTATCAAATGAAAGGGCTTGCTAAGAGACGTAACTCCATAAATAAGGTGATGTAATTCCAAATCTAATATGGTGGACTGCCAAAGATGGCGGACTAAGTTTTTTTTGCTTTTGTACAATGTGGGTATCAATTGAAAAGGCTTGCTGAGAAGAACTCAATAAATAGGGTGACGTCATTCCAAACCCAATATGGCGGACTCCTAAAGATGGCGGACTACGTTTTTTATCTTTTCTGCAATATGAGAAGCAAATGAAAGGAGTTGCAGAGAATAAGCATGCGAGTTTAACTCCGTTGCTCCGATCCGTTTAGAAATTTGGTGTATTGGGTTTTCTTTGCGTGAAAAAAAGGCGTGTTAAAACCCATGCGATGAAAACGGTGAAGGAAAACACCGTGAGGAAAAACCTGCACACTAGTGGCTAGTGTGTGAGATGGAGAAGGTAATGGCAAACCATTCCAATAAATATTGCCAAGAAAGGCGTGTGTGTTTTATTCCACATAATGATTACGACCCTCAATCATGAGGTATACGACTGTGAAGAAAAGGGGTTTTCTTGGAGTCCTCGATTATAATTATTGAGGTTGAATGTTTTGAGTCTCAAAACATTCAATCTTCTCGTTATTTTGGTGAGATAGCATTTGAGATAACAGCATTGGTTTTCCTGTCTAGGAGAAGGATAACTTCAAATCAAACTGGAATTGTGTTTACGCTGCTCCTCCTATTCTTAAACACCCAAGACAGTCGGGTTATAAGTTATGTCACAAATACTTATTGCAGCTCAATTGTATAGCAGATATCTTAAACCGATGAGCTGAAATTTTGTATACAGGTTTAGCTTGGATGACAATGCATAGTTAGCTGTGTAAGTCGTCTAAGACGTCTTTGATGAGCTGACGACCATTTTAAAAAACTCACTATCTCGCCGAGATACCATCATGCGAAAAAGTATTTCAGCGGAGCAACGACTCGCTTTTTGCAATTTCTTCTATTAGGCTCATTTTGTCCACGTCCTAGCTCCTGGACTAACTGCATTCGACGGTCAAATGACAGACGCGGCTAGCTGTCAACATCAGCCGGCGGCAGCCGCCAATGCGTCGAGAGCACGTCGACGGCATGTCGACAACTAGCCGCCGACTTCTAACGACGGCTGCAGTTGCATACGTCGACAGCAAACTGCTGTTCGTGTATAAAAGCTCTAACAATCACTTTATACTTAAAAACACCGTTCAAACTTGTGTTCAAATGGAATTACCTACGATAATAGCAAAACATAGGTATTGTAAAGGTAAATTATACAAACTAACCTGCTTGCGGTTCGAGGATTCTTTTACGCCTCTTTTTATTCTTCTCAGTTTCCATCTTCACTTATAATAAGTAAAGAATGGAGAAAACAGCAACAAAATAAAACAAACACAAACGTAACAAAGAACAATAACAGAAACTTATCAAAAAATAACGACTGATAATAACACGTGAACACTTCCGAAATTCGTAAATTAAAAAAATCGAATTATGCCGCACCGGGTGAGCCATTACAAAATAGCGTACAGGTATAGCACCCCTGACATTTCAAACCACTAACGGTTAAGTGCAATAAGTCATAATTTATCATTTTAGGAGTCAAATTATATAATGATAAATATCTATGAATGGTCAACTACTGTTAATTCTTTATGAAAAAAATGAAACTTCTAATTATTGTGTTTATATTTGTGGTAAAAGTAATTTCAATTAATTTTTTTTAAATTAAAACCAAGTAACTGCTTAAAGACTTTCAATACGTAAATTAAAAGAAAATTTATTTTAATAACTAAATCTGTGTTTTATTTACAAAATTGCGAAACTATTTCTTAAATTTTGATGTTTTAGAGTTATCTCGTTCTCGGACGGGCCGTGGTAATATGAAATCAGCGATATGTCGGGATTATCGCTATTTTATACGATGAGCGACACGTGTCGTAAAGTTTGGGCATTTTTTGGTACAGGTGGGGTCAATAAGCTTTTGTGCAAGTTTAAATGGCACGGACTATGATAGGATCATTCAGCCGCCATCACAAACTTGAATTTGGGATTGGATTTGTGTTGTCGTTGCCCGGGGTTGACCACTAGGAGGTAGATCCTTCACCACTCCAAGTCTGGTAACTCGTATTTTATCGATAGTTAATGTACAAAGTAGGTGGTTATCGACAGTTTTATAACCATCTAGCTAGAGATATCGATGGTAGGTATCGGTAGACAATAAGCAATGTGTGTTACAGAATAAGTGTTTGATGTCCAAGATTTTACTTGCAAATAAAGTAGGTATGATTAGGCAAAAAATATGCATCCATCGATAAGCATAAGTATACACGGTGCTACTTTGCATCCTTGCCATATTCACAGAGATAAAAGAAGGTAAAAAAAAGAAAAAAAAAAAAGAAGAAGAAGAAGGGGCGGCGTTTATGATGTTAGAAAGAGAGCGCAATCGCCGCGGCTCTTTTGTACCGATGAACAGCCAACAGTGATGGGTATGTGCTACGATCGTTATTGGTGTGCGTAACAGATTGTCGATAAAATTAAATAATCAAGATTAAAAATCAAAATTTTAGGTCACTATTTTTATTAATGATTTGAGTTCAGTGTCCGTAATATAGTTACCTCTGTAAATATGGCAAGGATGCAAAGTAACAGCGTGTATACCTATTGTTTTGATGCAACTTAACCTTACAGTGCCAAGACTTAAGTTATCTTAAAACATCGTTTGCCATAAAAGTATTTTTTTTTAATAATGTGACAGTTGTATCATAATTTCAAAGTACTATTTATAGAAACATTATACGGCGCTGTAACATAAGAAAAAAACATGTTAAGTAAATATTTGTAGTCGTGGTGTCCAAATCAGCACCTTAAAGTGTCTGTTCTCTACACTTTTCGAAAAGTGTCTATAATTTTTAAAATACCCAACATTGTTTTTTTTTCATATTTTTCCATAACTGGTAACCCTTGGCTCATCACTCCATTTCGGCTTAGCCTTGTAATATATGAAACCCAGTATCTAGCACATATATATGCTATTTCACTTAGGAACAATGTAAAGACTTTTTAAAATCGGGTCAGCAGTTTCAGAGAGTACTCCCTACAAACAGATTCACAAATCTACCCGTTTTATACCTAAACTTTTTATTTTACAAAATTACTGAGCGAGATTTAAATCTAACAATCATCGTCCTTAATAAACAAAACCAAAATTATTTTAATTAATCCTTGACTTATTCCTCGGCTATGTTATACTTCGATAATTTGACAAGACAGTTTGAATCGCTCAATTATTAAAGTTGTCGGGAACGAAAATGCCGAGTCGCGAAGCCAGTTATTTTATTGTTATTCTTTGAAGAACTCAATCGTTTCTGCGGAGCAATCATTGGCATAGCTTTTCAGTGTTCTGTCTTTTTCAATAGACCTTAGACCAATTATTATACCCATTGCATGAGGCTAAAAGCCGCGAAACATTTAGCGGGGCACGACATAAGCTGAATGTCGCGTCGCTCCGTTGTAATTACCATCTGCCATTTCCTGGGTCATGGTCCAAATCGGACCCTGGGATCTTGCGTGCGAGTGCACAACCGGGATAACGCAAGGATGAGGAGGATGAGGCGGAGGACCTAAGCTGAGCCCTTATAAGGAAACGCGGTCGCGTGGTATTTGAAAAATAGGTGTTTGTATAAAATGTTGCTGTCTCGATGCGATCTCTGGTAGCCACCTAAGCAAGAAAGGGACAAATGAGCACAGACGCAAATAAATGCAAGTTTTATGGTTAAAAAAAATGCCTTTAGTCATTGTCCAGGGAGAAAACAGGAGACTATGCTTGTGTGGAGTAATGGCGCCTGGTCTTTCCCCGTAAATGTAGACATCACAGGCGCACAATTGCACCGAATATGTGTTGCTCGTTGTGTTGAAATGTTTTTACTTCACATTTATATTAAGTTTATTATCGTATGTTATGTGATGTCCATCTACTATTAACGTATTTTATTTAATTCTTTTATTTTTAAGTCCCGCTTGGCAACATTGGGGAATGCGCGATTGCACGTGAAATGAAGTAAGTATTCGTTATATTTTCATATTTTCAGAAGGCTGAATTTTGTATGTTAAAAAACTCACTCACTGTCCCAGACAACATACCAAAAAAATTAAACTACTGGCCCGTAAAGTTCGCGTATGTAAGGTAACCCCCTTCTTTTAGTCTTTATTTACTAAACTAGAAGCCTTAGGTAATCTATGTTCGGTCACAGATTATAAATAGCTACTCTTCCATTGCTTGTGGCGCAGTGGCGGCAGCGCTTTGGTAGTGATACCAAAAGTTAAGCAACCCACGGCGCGGTCGTGATTGGATGGGTGACCATTCCGACCATTTAAGTGACGTCCATGACAAGCATCTCCGTGCTTCGGAAGGCACGTTAAGCAGTTGGTCCCGGCTAATATCTGTGGTATTAGTCGTTAAGCCTAGTCAGAGGCCCTAGGGCGGCTTGATAACTTCTGACAGTAAGGTTTGTCACTTGCCTTACATACACCCCTCCACCAATCCGCACTGAGCCCGCGTGGTGAAGTATGGCTCGTTCCTCCTCATAGTTGAGGTGAGGCCTTTTCTCAGCAGTGGGATCTAATAGGCTGACTTATAATAATATATTATACTCTTCCATTTATCAATCACTCTTTTTAGAACATTGTAAATGTGTGCTGATTATTATCGAATTAATATTTTGAATTAATGTTTCTTATTTTTTATACTATATTATTTCTATTCAATCACAAACTATGTTTAGCAATTTAAGACTTCGTGTCCAAGTACAAACTATACGTGACGCGCCAGTCAGCCTGAAAGTACTGATTCGATTCCAAATTGAGATATCTTCACAGGGTTGTGTACAGTCGGAAGCACGTTATCCATTTGAACTACGAACACAGCTTTTATTACGTAGGGGATAGAGACTGTCAAAGTGGTGTAGTCTGGCGTGCGGCCGTGTGTACATTACAAAATGAACAGATTTGAATAGTCACGGCCTGGCCCTAAAACTAGCAGAACTTAGAATCTGCGGCGGGCAGGACTGGTATTCACGTTTTACATTGATAGTTATATATTACTAGCAGTTCCCCGCGACTTCGCCCGCACGAAAAGTCGGATTTTTCATACAAACTTTCATCCTCCATTTGATTATGATTTTATATCGCGACAAAAAGTAGCCTATGTCCTTCCTAGGGTCTCAAACTTTATCTGTACCAAATTTCATTTGAATAGGTCTAGTATTTCGGAGCTTTTACAATACAAACAAACAAAAGTCAAATTTTTCCTCTTTATAATATTAGTGTAGATATTGGGTTGTCTAGAAGTAATAAAGACAGCCTATATTTTGCTTAACACCTTATTTGTTCAAACCTTTTCATTTTTACTTGTTCAAATCTTGACCTCGATAAAGCATGTGGTCAGAAGTTTGACACTTCATTCGACATTGTCGTAAAATAGTATTAAGGTACATGCTAAATGACTTGTCAAACTTGTGGCAATCCATTATACGTGCCATCACGCCATGGAATTTAGGGTCTAAAGAAATAAAAAAAGTTATACTACTTTTAATTAAATGTTGGGTACTTATAAAGCAGCGGAATTCATCACAAATTAAATCTTGTAGGTTGCAAAATTTTTGCAGTTACAAATATATTTCCTTTAAACAAATAAATTGCCAACCCTGTAAGGTAAAAGGGACAGACAAATTGCTTTAGACACTTTTGAAGTTGGGCCAAAAGAAAAATTGGTTAGATCAACATTGTTATTTGTTTCAGTTTGTTAAGCGGACCCTTTTTTATCTTACATTATTTTTTGTGTCAGACTGATCTCGAGATTCCAGACATCGCTTACGTGTTTCTTTTACTATAGAAGATTAATCAAATAAGTTATAGTGAGTTTCCTAAGTGGCAGCGAAAGTTTTATTTTGTATGTTTTAAAAATAACTGGGAGAAAATATTTACAGATTAAATATTTAAGATTTTAGAGAAAAAAAGTTAAGTATATAGATAACTAGTGATTCCCCGCGAATTCGCCCGCAAGAGTTGGTTTTTCCATATAAACTTTCATCGCCCATTTCACCCCCTTAATGTTTTAATATCGAGACAAAATGTAGCCTATGTCCTTTCCAGGGTTTCGAACTGTCTCCATACCAAATTTCATCTCAATCGGTTCGGTGGTTTAAGCGTCAAGAGGTAACAGACAGACAGACACACTTTCGCGTTTATAATATTAGTATGGATTAAAAGTAATGATTCTGTCAATTCCAAAGATATTAGTTTGGAAACACATTAACCGTCTCTGATGAAATCCCAGTGTAGTTATTATACATACGGGTATTAGTTTACACATACGGATACTGAAAGTAAGGATCCTGTACGAAATTTAAAAATCTTTTTAACCTGTCAAACCCTATAAGACCCGCGGGTGGGTTGATAACTATTGAGTTTTAAATTTTACATTATAAACTCAATGCTTGCCTATCTGTTAGGAATTTTCTTTTATGTTTTTTATCTGACATCTGTTGTCAGTCTTCTGAACAATGTCTTAGAAATACCAGTTTGTGAATATATTTTTAACTAGAATTTCTTACAGTTTTACTAACGAGACTTCCGATCCTTATAAAAATTTAATAGGTTATGGGCCCAGTCTGTTAAATAAAATTGTAAAGAGCAGTAAACTCGGTATAAGTTGAAAAAGTGTTAGTGAAAAATAGTGACAGCCCGTAAAATTCGAAAATGGATTCAGGAGGCCTGAAAATGAACATCGAACGTTTCGATGGAAAAAAAATCCGTCAATAGAAATTCCAAATAAAGTGTGCTCTAAGGGCAAAAGGTATCGACATCACCGTTCCTAAACCACAGACGGAACCTGAATTTTGGTTGAAAAATGACGGAATGGCGATGTTCATCATGACGTCAGCAATGGATTACCGGCAGATTGCACTGGTTGAGAATTGTGATAGTGCTGCCGACATCATGAAGAAGCTCGAGTCAATTTATGAAAAGAAGTCAGAATTTAACAAGATGTTGATTCATGAGCAATTTTATCAATACAAAATGAGCCCGTCAGATAGTATGGCGCAACACATATCTAAAGTTGAAAGTTTAGCGCAACAGCTTAAAGATTCTGGTGAGAAAATAAGTGACACGGCTATTATTACGAAAATAATAAGTACGTTACCATCTCAATATCGCTCAGTGCGACAGGCTTGGTTGTCACTAGATCCGTTTCGACAAACCATACAGAACTTAACAGCTCGTATGATGGATGAAGAAGCTTCATTAACGGCTGAAGAGAAAACCGACGTAGCGCTTTTGGCTGCTCAGGTAAAAGGCAAACCCAAAGGAAATTCCAGTTGTCACAATGAGTCTACAGAAGAAAAACGCCATCGCTTCATATGCTACAGTTGCAATAAACGTGGACATTTTGCGAGAGATTGTCGTGCTAAGAAGCGTACACAGGATAAGCCACAAACCAGTAACGCGTTGGCATTTCACGTCGAAGACTGTGTAAACCTGGCAGAAGAGTCATATGAAAACGTATGGTTGTTAGACAGCGGCGCTTCTGTACATATGACTTTTAGAAGAGATTTCTTCTCGGAGATAGATATTTTTAGTGAAGATAATAATAGATATGTGAAACTAGGAAACCAACAGAATCTTAAAGTACGAGGAAAAGGGACCATACTTATTAAGAAGTATTTACATGGAAAGTGGGAGGAAAATATACTGAAAGATGTTATTTGGGTGCCAGAGCTGAAGAGAAACTTATTGTCGGAGGGCGCGATCATGCATCGTAACTACGTGATTACAAAGAAAAACTCCGCGGCCCTTATTTACAAAGACAATAAAGTAGTGCTCAGTGCAAATCTGAAGTCAAATAATTTATATGTGATGAACTTTGAAACTGTTACCAGTGTGAATTGCAATGCAGTACAGATGTCTCCAAATAATCTGAAGGTGTGGCACGAAAGACTAGGACATATAAACGTCAAAGAAGTGCAGAAAATGGTGAAAAGTGGACTTATGAAGTGCAATGACATTGGTGATGAAAAGTTTGTGTGTGAAGGTTGCATGTATGGAAAGCAGAGTCGACTTCCGTTCGATTCTTCACTACGGGGCGAGCAGAGTCCTGGAGATCTGGTTTACAGCGACGTTTGCGGACCAATGAGTAAGTCGTCAGTTAAAGGTATGGCCTACTTTGTCTTATTTAAAGATGCCGCTTCAAGCTTCCTGTATCTTCGTTTTATGAGATATAAGAGTGAGGTTTTGGAACATTTTAAGATTCTCAATGCCATTGTAAGAAATAAGTTTGGTCACAATATACGCATTTTACATACTGGTAATGGCAAAGAATATGTTAACAATGATTTTAAGAATTACCTAAACCAAATCGGCATCATACACGAGTGTACAGCGCCATACACTCCCCAACAAAACGGACGTGCTGAACGCGAGCTACGTACTATTGTTGAGAGTGCACGTTCGATGCTTTACGGTCGCAATCTGCCAAGAAACTTGTGGGCAGAAGCTGTTGGTTGTGCAGTGTATATTCTAAATAGGACGACTTCATCTCAAACACTAGAGAAATCACCATTTGAGATATGGACTGGAGAAAAGCCAAACTTACAACACCTGAAGATATTTGGATTCTGTGGTTATGTTCATGTACCTGATGCATGCAGAACAAAACTTGACAGGAAAAGCAACAAGTTATTCTTGATTGGCTATGAAAATGAGAATTACAGGATGTACGATCCGAATACAAAGAAAATTAAAATAATACGAGACGTTTTTTTGACGAAACTTGCTATGAGAGTGTCCTAACAGAACCTGTCATGTTAGAAATTGAAGAAACAGAGGATACACAGCCTTCGATATTAGCGGCTAGTTCTGCTCCAGAGTCAGGTTCTATTCCGTTAGGTGCAGGTGACTCCGAGTCTGATAGCGTGAGGAGGGATGTTACTGGCGAACCCAAAGAAGGAGTTGAGGTACCTGATAGAATGTTTAATATGCAACTGAGACCAAGAAGAAATATGCGGTACGATCAAGCTAATTTAACTGAGTATCATGAGCCGTCAACTTATGAAGAAGCAATGAAAAGTCCTGATTCTATTAAATGGAAGGAAGCAATCAAGGAGGAGCTGAAGGCTCATGAAGATAACAACACATGGACTTTAGTGGATAACAAGTCGGATAAGAAACCAATAAGTTCGAAGTGGGTTTTTAAAATTAAAAAAGACCAAGAAGGAAATATTGAAAGATACAAAGCTCGATTGTGTGCTCGAGGCTTTACACAAGTCAAAGATATAGATTATACAGAGACTTTTGCTCCGACTTCCCGCTATGATTCCATTAGAGTATTGTTAAGCTTGGCTGCAAAGTATAACTACAAAATCTTGCAATTTGACGTTAAGACAGCCTTCTTATATGGAGAATTGAAGGAAGATATTTTTATGGAAATACCATTAGGTGTAGAAGCTGAAAGTGGTAAAGTTTGCAAATTGAATAAGTCATTATATGGTTTAAAGCAGGCATCTCGTTGTTGGAATGCAAAGTTTACCAACTTTCTTAAGTCTTATGGTTTTACGCAAACGGATTCTGACTATTGTGTTTTAGTAGTTACATTAATGATGTTAAAACTCTGTTGATTTTGTATGTTGATGACGGTCTTATACTTTCATCACATGAAGAATCATTGAATTTAGTCATTCAGGCTCTAAAAACAAATTTTTCATTGAGGATTTTAGACCTGAATTATTTTGTAGGTTTAGAAATACATAAAACTGAGCACTGTGTTTTAATATGTCAGATGCTCAACCTTGCTCTACACCAGTGGATAGTAATGTTATTCTTACGAGTCGTAGTGATGATGATGGGGTAGTTAACTTTCCTTATAGAGAGGCCATAGGTTCTTTATTGTTTTTAGCCTCAGCATCACGTCCTGATATTTCGTTTGGTGTAAATTTACTTAGTCGTTATGTTAGTAATCCAAGTAGGGAACATGTGAAAGCTGTAAAACGAATTATCAGATATTTGATTGAAACTAAACATGTAGGGATAGAATATAAAAGAAGATCGGAATTATGTGGTTACTCTGATTCCGATTATGCAAGTGATGTTGAGTCAAGAAAGTCAACTACTGGATATGTTTTCTTAATGAATAATGGTCCAATAACATGGGTAAGTAGAAAACAGCAAACTATTGCGTTATCTACAATGGAAGCCGAATTTATGGCAGCTTGTGATGCCACTAAACAATTGTTTTTGCTTAGGCAATTTTTATGCGACATAGGTGAACCCCAAAATAATATGAAGTTGTATGTAGACAATCAAGCTGCTATAAAGCTAATTAGTAATCCTGTGTTACATCAAAGATCGAAACACATAGATGTTAGATACAAGTTTATTCCTGAAAAGGTAGAGCTAGGCCCTAGTGGAATACATTCAGAGTTGTAATCAGTTAGCAGATTTCTTAACTAAAGCTTTACCTTCTCAAAAGTTTTGTTCTAATAGAGACTTAGTACTTAGTTTTGTAAAGTAATTGTTTGTTTTGTTGGTGCAGCATGAGATTAGTGTTGTATAATGTAAAATTAGTGGGAGTATTGAGTTTTGAATTTTATATTATAAACTCCATGCTTGCCTATCTGTTAGAAATTTTCTTTTAAGTTTTTTATCTGACATCTGTTTTCTGTCTTCTGAACAATGTCTTAGAAATACCAGTTTGTGAATATATTTTTAACTAGAATTTCTATGGTTTTACTAACGAGACTTCCGATCCTTATTTAAATTTAATAATAACAATTCATCTTCTATTGTCTGGACCATTATACGTGCAGGTTTAAGTATAAAATGGAGTCCGTATAGCATGCGTGTTCAGGGCTCAGAAGTCCCGTAGTAGGTAAAAGTAGGTAAGTTAACATTTATTTTCCATAGTATTTATTGAGATATTATGTGATAAAACCAGCATTTCTCGACCATTTCTTCAGTATAAATAAGGCTAGCTTAGCATATTCACTGCACTTTGAACTTAGAACACAAAAAAAGTAAAGTCAGCCTATTAGATCCCACTGCTGGGAAAAGGCCTCACCTCAACAACGAGCCATACTCCACCACGCGGGCTCAGTGCGGATTTGTGGAGGGGTGTCTGTAAGGCAAGTGACAAACCTTACTGTCAGATGTTATCAAGCCGCCCTAAGGCCTCTGACTAGGCTTAACGACTAATACCAACAGATATCAGCCGGGACCAACTGTTTTTAACGTGCCATCCGAAGCACGGAGATGCTTGTCATGGTCGTCACTAAAGCCTGTGTGTAAAGGTCGGAATGGTCACCCATCCAATCACGACCGCGCCGTGGGTTGCTTAACTTTTGGTATCACTACCAAAGCGCTGCCGCCACTGCGCCAAAAGCACCTCCTACCTAGTACATATCAGACGGATAAGAATATACGGTTAGCATCAAAAGTAGCTGAACACCTTAGTACTTTGTCTAACTAACTAATAATAAACTTGATTCCAATGTGTCCTGTCTAAGATTAAACTTAAGTTCAGTCTCTCTCTTTCTCTGCTAAACAAACAAAAGGAGACAGACTACAATAATTTAGAAATGTCAAATTAAGTGATGCGATCTTACTCGTATCAACGTTATTTTCAAGTGTTTAAGTGTTTTCATCTAACTTTAGTCGTCATCGATTGACATCCTTACTAAATTGTATCGGATTCCCTAATTTCTTTAGCAGCTTACAACTATTTAGTCTGACGTTTCTAAATTATAGTCTGTCTCTTTCATTTGTTTGGCAAAGAAAGAGAGAATTGAGCCCAATATCTAACTTTATGGTTTATGACACTTCCAGATATAAATTAATTGAGATAAAGAAAATTTTTTGCGACTTTTGTTACTGACTGTACTACAACAATCACGTATATTGTCGACTAGTCAAGTAAAAGTATATCTTTTCTACCTACCAAGGCTATTTATATTATATCCCTTTTCATTATATTATATACCTTTTCAGTCGGTATTCCAGTGAAACGTTTTTTCAATTTCGTGCCAAACAGAACCTCGGAACTTTAACGATTATTCAGAACAATGAAAGGCGATTTTCGTTTCAGAAAGCGACGGCCATATCACATAGCAGATATAGATTCAGCAGGATTACATCAATCTCACACTGTAATAATAATATTCATATATTCGTATCGTCGCTGTATAATGATAACCTCGTATGTCCAGGAAACCAAACTTCACAGGAAACGAAAAAAACGTTTAATTTTGTCAATGTTCAAAATATTTTTACGTGTTTTTGTCTCATGTTTTGAATGATAAAAAGGACTTATTTATGTTATGAACCAATGCCTTACGTAACTGGATTATGTCAGAAAATGTCATAAGAGGTTTTCTGTTCTTATATCTACGTAGTTACGAGGTTTTCAAAATAAAGATATGAATTAAACTAAGAAAATAATGTTTAATGAATACAATGTGAACAAGTTTTTGGTAACAAATCAGTTCAGAAAGATTTTCTTTCGCAGAGATCAGTGGAATTACAAGCTTAAGCTAATTATCTTAAACCTAATCATATCTAAACGAAATAAATGTGTTCATCCACATACCCAAAGTAAACAGCAATACTTAACAATGAGAAAAAGGCAAAAACAAATTGAATAATTGTGAATGGAGCAAGCTGTCATAGAATGGATGTAAATCTCGAAGAATCACACATTTTAATTCCTGAAGATGGTTGTATTTTACCTTAGTAATGGGTAACTTTGATTGATACAACTGTTGAAAACAATCACTAGGGTTTGGTTGATGTATTCTCCTTGGTAGTAATTGATATTCTTCCGAATGACTTAGCTTGAACTTTATGGATCCTTCTGGTTCATATTTAAGGCAACGTATGTCAGTGACTTGTGGATCACCAACCTTATTGCCTGGTCTTATCGATGAAAAATACGGTTGAGAGCTGTATTTTTTGAAGGCTGTGTGGTCTAACTGGACAACATTGTAGGGACCAGGATTGTTACGGGCAATCTTACAAGCTTCAACATACCCTGCTGGAGAATAAATCTCGCGATTTTTTATCTTTCGTTCAATTGTAGAATGCATTGCATCTGGGTGTGACCCTTCTCAAGGTATTTTTGGACTATGACTATACCTGTCTTAGCGGCTACGAAAAGAAGTGCATTGGCAAGAATAGAATTTCTATTTTGGTATGTGCACCCATCGCTGTATATAATCACTTTGCGAATGACTGCCGTGTCAACATAGTTAATTATGAAATCAACTATGATACTTGAAAATTCGTCAGCTGTTAAACCACCTTCAGACTTATCCCAGAGAAAATAAAATCCTTCTTTGGTTTTCAGATTATTTATCGTAAAATTATGCACCTTGAGCTTCATTTTATAATAAAGCGCTGAAGCTTTTAAATACGGACAAAACAAGACAGCTTGCAAATCCATTGTAAATACAGGAACAGAATCATCATTTTTTATTTTATCTTTCTCTTTCTGGCTTTGTGCTTTAGTTTTTTGAACTAAATGTAGTTGATAGTCTGTGTCACTAACATTTCCAGCCTTATGACCACAGCAAGTGTCACACTGGTCCTTTTTTGGACGAAATAAGGACAAATTCAGACTCTCAAATACTTCCCAAAATGTATACCTTCAGGCACTGAGATGAGATTTGTTTTGGTCTTTGAAATGTTTTAAATATTCATTAAAAAGTGCCGATTTAGATTACCAATAGGGTTCTAAGTATAGTTTTGTTGTACTCTTTCTGCAATAGTGTGACTCTAGCTTCGGCAGAGAATGGAAGAATTCTCTACTCAGCAATCCTTTTTTAAATTATTTGCTTGTCCTCTGTTGCTGTTTCTGTCTGAAACGGGCACTGTATTCCTTAGAACAGTGTTTTCAACCCAGTTCTGAACAGACCATTCACCGATATTTATCGTGTTTAAAACATATTTTTACAGACTCTAAATATTGCCCCGTTATCTTTTAAATGATACTTATATGAATAACTTCTGCGGGAGTTAGAGCTTGCCGTTTTTTTTTGCACAGTACCGCTTTTCAGTACAAGTGATGACACGAAGCAATGTTTTGCTTCCCTATTCCGTAGCCAAAACTGCTCGAAAATCTGTAATCTTGAATTATCCGAAAGTTTACAGCATTCAAAATATTTGGCGTTGTTGTTATGTTCACACCGAGGTTTCATTTCTTTTGGCGCCTTTTGTACATCGTAGACAATTTTTCCCTCTTCGTTTTTTCTTCTTCCCAGATATGCCTCACCCTTCAGTCGTTTGTTTTTTTGTTGCTCATACATCCATTGAGATTTATCACTTCGTCCTCGTTTAGCTCTTTTTCTTAGATAATTGGAGATTTCCCTCAAAATTTCAGGACTGTCATTTGGCTGAAAATTCGGATCTTGCACAGAGTCGTCGCTGCTGAAATCTGTATCATCTTCAGTCTCTAAAACTTGTAAATTAAGATTCTCAGTGGTTTCATTGCTTCCTATAGTAGAAGTAGACGGTACCGACAGTGGAATTTTGGATACTGTGTTTGTTTCATAATTTTCAAGATCGGGATTTGCTGTAGATGGAAGATTTTCTCGTGTCTGTTCTGATGTCATCATTGCAGACCATTCTGCTAGTCTATCTATATTTGGATCCAACTGTAACAAAGATGGAGATTCTTCTAAGTCAGCAAGGGTGATTAAGTCTCCTGGTGGCGAATCGTTCTTAAGACACGCTGCCACTAATTTTCTGCCTCTACTTAACATTTTTCCTGAAAAAAAATTATTACCAATAAAATTTTAAAGAAAAGCCGTAAAACCGGTTACAATCATGACATGAGAACCTCGTATGTTGTTTGAATTTACAACTATACGTGGTTTTCACGTGTGACTTTCAACTTATTGCTATCAAGTCAATACTAACCTAATACTTGCAACCGTTATTAATTTATATTAGGATTCCCTAAGATACCACTTTATTTTCACTAAATATTGGCAGTGAATAGTTTGACGATTTAAATCCGTTAAATCTAATGTGAAAACCTCGTATGTCACTAGTTGGTTCGCATTACCTGTGACATACGGGGTTTTCGTAGCAATATTCCCGCCAAATGAACGAACGCATATTTATTGCTAAATAACAACTCCCTAGTTATAAAAATACAACCAAAACGTACCTAAGAATATAAAAATTGAAATAAAACTTACTTCAGATCGCTTTATCCACAATTTTTCACACACAAAAATCTCAATAATACACAGCAACGCCCACACCATGCACTTTTTACGTGGTTTTCTCACTTGTGACAGCAAGATGGCCGACGAGTCATAGATAAGAGGTTTTCGTTTTACTCCATAGATGGCACTAGTATTCATATACTGGGTTCACAGTTTCGCCGTATTATAAAATACGTGGTTTTCATACGATTTTTACAAAAAAAAAAAAAAAAATGGAAATACGAGGTTATCATTCTACAGCGACGATATTCATTTATTCACTTCATAATATAACAGCAGACAATACATACAGGCAAGAAGATGGTTAATTAAGTTACATTATGACCTCAACGAGGTATTTGTGAATTTTAGATATTAAATTTTACAAATTAAATTCATTAAATTATTTAATAATATAAATGCAATAAAATCAGTTCACCATTACATGTCAAAAATCATATATAATGTCCTCCTAGCCGAAATTCGACTACAGCAGCCTATCTCACAGAGATTAGCCAAATGCGCGGGAGATATTATAGTGCACAGGTGTGTGCGCAATACACAGGTGCGCTCTCTGTTCCTTCACTATCATAATTCGGTAAGACGGCAGTCCGACATGACCGTAGAGTAATCAGGCGCAAGACCAACGGCTTAACGTGCTTTCCGAGACACGGGGGTGTTAAAATCTGACCTTCCTGACTCCGGAGCTGTGTCTGAGTTATTTCATGACAGACAAACCCAACACTCTCGGCCCGAACCGTGATTCGAACCCGGGACCTTGTGGAGTACCCAGCGTGCTGACCACTAGACCAACGAGGCAGTGACACTGTAAGTACATAGGTAAATAGCCTTGACTGTGCAGTGCAACAAACGCTCAATCACATAATGCCCCTTACTAATAATGATTTTGACATTGCTATATAACACTTGAATAGATTTCAGGCTGCTAATTTGAAATGTTTGTCTTCACTATGTCATGTCACCTTTCTGTCATTAATTCCAAACAAGCCGTCTCATACTTATAGATACAGTGTTGAAGCAGTGGCAAATTCATTATTAGTTTTTTTTTTGTGTTATTAGTAAGGGGGTTATTGTAAAGCGTAGTATGCAAGTGTCATGATTGATGACGCAGGGACGGTTGCTGTTATCTGTTATATACCTAAGGATAGCTTTAAATATTTTTTTACTATGCCCTCATTCACGTCTCGGGAAACGTAGTGTTTGACGCCCCTCTGCTAGATGGACTAATGACCTGAGGAAGGTGGCCGGTGGTGGTTGAATGCGAGAAGCGGAGGACCGTGAAAGTTGGCGCCGATTTAGATAGGTATATGTCCAGCAGTAGACTGCGATAGGCTGATATGATGCCCTCATTACATTCTAATTGGTTTAGTATATTTTTACATAAATTTAATTTAAATTTATATATTTTTTATATATAAATTTAAAATTGTTTCAACAAACACACCGATTACCTAGCCCAAAACTAAGCGTGAGCTTGTGCTATGCTGACTAGGATAACGGATAGACATACTTATATACATTTATAAACATCCATGACTTGGGTACAAATGCTCGTGCTCATCACACAAACATTTGCCCCTTCCGGGATTCAAACCCGCAACCGCCTGGTTTAGAAGTCCGGGGTGCGAACCACTACACCAAGACGGTCGTCAAAAACTTAGTTTTTACGACATCCAGTTGCGGGAGGGGACTTTTTGAATTTGAATTGGCTACCGTCTGAATCGGCGGCATATTTTATTTTATTTTATTTTATTTTATTGGAAAACAAACAGCTTTTAACAATGCAATATAAGTTACAAAACAATGCACATTTAGCCTATAGTTTTCACATATATGTAGCTTAAAGAAAATACAAATCATATTATGTATCTTGATTGACAAGTGATACGTACTAAATTCACAAGATAACAATAGACAGCAACAAAAGTCGTTTATGTATTACAAAAAGAACCATAAAAGTGTTATACCTATAGCTGCGGTCAGTGACATCAGTCAGTTGGGCCCATGAAATCACTCGCAATCAGTTTTTTTACCGTATTAGGGGAGGTACAAAACAAATCGACATGCGGGTGAGCGCTCATTAACTTGTTGAGCCTTTCAGCTACCCTGCAAAAGTACGAGTTTTTACGATAGTTGGTGTGACACAGAGGCAAGTGCATGCAAGGACGTACTCGATTGGGTTTTAAGGGAACCCTGAGATATATATGGTTCAGAAGCGCAGAGTTGTCGATGTGACCATTTGCAATGTTCATTAAATATATAATATCAGCGATGTCTCTGCGTAATTCAAGAGGGAGGAAATGGTGGCGCCTGCAGCGTGCGTGATTATCTGCGTCACGTTTCTTGGTTTTGTGTAAGTACCTTAAAAATCTACTTTGTATGGATTCGATTCGATCAACAAATGTTTTATACTGAGGATTCCATATCTGAGATGCAACATATGTACCGCTTATGCCATCTTCGGGGACACTAGTACCAATAAACCGACTAGGAGTCTAATTAATCGCAAAATCTGTCATAATGATAATCATCTTCATCAATTAATGATTATCTCGTTGTAAACAGACCTATTTATTTATTTATTTAAATATACAAAGAATACATTTTTGTTAGTAAATAGTGTCTTAAAGCCTATGTTAGGTTTATCGAGACACTACTAGTTCTCTTTATACAATTACAATAAGCATGCTTGTTATTGAGCGAGCGCGCACAGCTACAGCGAAGCTCGACGTTCGATGCCTACCAACCGGTTGGCCGGCTACCTGTCAAACTCCATAAGACCCGCGGGCGGGTTGATAACAATTAATTTTCAATTGTGTCTGGAAACATGATACGTGAAGGTTTAACGATTCTTTAGCATGCCTTCAGAGCTAATGATGTTTTTCGCAACGGTAGCGTTAAAGAGACGTTATTCAGACTTGGGAGAGGTGAGCCTACCGTAAAAAGATTTTGTGCAATAATACTCTGCCCCTGATTTATTGGCGCCTAAGCAAATAAGCAGTATTGACTGCGGTTTATCGAGCAAACTCGTAAAACAGAGCCTTTTATGAACTAATACGCGCCGATTGGACCCCGACTTTTATTACTCTTCAAACTCGAAGAAAAAAAAGTGTCAAATATAAGAGCGATTGCGTTTTTTTGTAACTTGATCCCAACTAAGAATGTATAAGTTCCGCTTTGCTAAATTTCAACTACGACGGTCAATCACAACATTGATTAGTCAACTGCACGGGAGATGTTATACTTGTCCTCAGTGTGTGCACAATACACAAGTGCACACTCTGTTCCTCTCATAGTTCGGTGAGATGTATAATGATCGGAGAGAGATCAGGCGAAGGACCAAATTAACGTTCTTTCCGAGTCACAGGGGTGTTAACACCACCAACTTCTTGACAAAGCTGTTTCTAAGTTATTTTGATACAGACAGAAAGCACCAGAAACAAATTTCGACCCGACTCGATATTTGAACCCGGGACCATGTGGATAATAACCAGCGTGCTGACAACTAGACCAACGAGGCAGTCTTAGAATTAGAACGTAGGATATGTAGCTGCGGTTACACCGTTTTAATTTACTATTATACTTCAAAATTTTGACACACCATCGCTGGCGCTATTCTAAACCGGCCCTGGTTCCTTCACCCGTTACTCTCTCTTTAAAACATATTACAAAATTTCTTGAAATGCAGTCATAATTTTAAACTATTCTAGATGTAGATTTAAAGTCTGCCCACTATAATTTCTGCTTGAAAAGTGGAAATAGAAATCCTAAAACGAAATCTAGCTCCGCAAGCGGTACGCGGTGGCTGACATTGTTGTAAAAATGGATCTCTTTTTAAGAAAATGCTGAGATATTCCTGAATTTTGTAAGTGCATTCAAAGGAGTATTGTAATTTTAGCTCATCTATTTATTCGACTATTTTTCTGTTCTAAGCATACATTGTTCTTTGCAAGTATTTACGAAATATACTCGTATTAAAGTAGAGAATAGTAGATTATTCACTAATAGGGTAAAGTCTTACGTCACGGGTGTCATGTTGAATCTCGAGCGTAGTGATAAGGATTCGAGAGTTCACTCCCGAGCATAGCGAGGAAGTTAAAAGAAGAATCCTGAGTGGAGCGAGAGATTTAAGGTGGCCCAAGACGAAGACATCTTTATCCCCGAGGAAAATACTCTACTTTTCTCACTACCTACGAGGCAATAAAAGAGATTGTACTACAAAAACTTATTTTATCTTTATCTATCCTTTGACTTTTCTGGTAGATTATTAATAATACCAGCGGCTTTACATCTAATGGATTCCGGTGTCAAATAAATTTCATCACTCGACAGTTTATCACGAAATCATTGGTTAGGTTCACTAATAGTGCATTTAAAAAGGGGTTAGGTTATACAAAACATACTGTTAGTGTTTTAGGTGCGCACGCTTTTTTTTCGTTCCATATGTGCTAAACTCTTGGCTGCCAGGTTCAAATTTTAAATATGTTCTTTTTGGTGCAGGACGAGTTGGTGTGATCATGCGTACGAACTCTTATTCAAAATTCAAATCATTTTACCTCCCTTGGGGCGTAATGAAATTTCATAGCACATTAAGTCTCTAGTAGGAAGCTCCACACGCGACTGTCATTGGAAATACCCTTCTCCGCAACACCAACCATCCCCGCTGACTTCTAGCATGCCTCGCCCCCCGCACCTCTTCTGGCGACCGCAGGAAGGTGTGTGACCTAGTCTGACTATTCTATTTTATTTTGTAGGAGAACAAACAGCCGGTTACAAAATACAAAAAAAAAACTGTTAAAATTCATTAGAAAGAAATATGTATACAGGTTTACATTGCAAAGGGGTGCCAAATTTTTAACAGTGACTCAGAATCAGTAACTAAATCGAACTATGCAAATAAACAAAAAAATAATTTGACAAATTTAATTATTCCTATCCGCTGTTAAAAATCCAATGGCGGATAATTTAACTTATTTATAAAAAAACGCACGCACGATATCTGCGTAACGATGAACTTAAAAGTGCAATACATTAATAGTCATTATGATGCGCCAAATTTGCGTTATATCTCTATTTACTTTATTTTCAGATATTTTTAATTCGATTTTATTCGAAAAATACGATCATTAAAAATAATTGCGATAAAGTCGTTTCTTTATGTTGTTCCCTAGATCTTATATTTAAATTTTGGTACCCATTTGCAATGTAACCCTGTATAGCGAAGGCTATATGCTAATTTCACACTACAACAAAGAACATAGGCTAAAATAGTATAAGTAGGTATGACAACGATACTATAGACAATAGATATTAACTACTAATACTACAGACAAAAACTGCCGGAAAGAGCAATAAGGTGATTTGAACTATGTGCCCTTAGCTTTAGGGCAAGTGTTACGAGCTCACCTCTCGTGTCGCGCTGAACGGTGTTCTTATCAGCACCTTAGCGGCCATGAAACATGATTCTACCGCTAAAACTAGAATCTGATCATAATCGTAAAAGATGAGTCGTAAACCCAACTAGTGTTCAAAGAAGTTGTTTTATAGGTTCTTACAAAATCGCCTGATCAAAAGGTAATAATATGATACGAGTATGATATTAAAAATCAATGAATTTAGGGCTGAAAATGCCACTTAACCTGTCAAATGCCATAAGACCCGCGGGCGGGTTGATAATAATAAATTTTCTATTGTCTCTGAAGACGTGAAGGTTTAAACTTTAAAACGTCAATTTAAACAAATATTTGCTCATATTCATCATGAAGCCGAAACATTGCTCATTATTTTGGGCCCTACTAACCCTTCAAGATACCGCTTCAAGATACAAGCAAACATATTTTTTTTTAAAACAAAACTCCCGACTGCAAACACTATTATATTTTTGAAATGATCTTTTTACTGGCTTTCATTTGATACCCATATTGCTATGATGAGGAAAAAATCAATCCCCCTCCCCCTTGATTCCCATTTGCGGGCGCCAATTTTAAAGTGTATATAGACTTATTCAACGACACTTCATATGTCAAAAACTGTCCAGCCGTTTGGGCTGTAGGGCGTGCCAATCAATTATTCATACATACATACTCTAGAAAAACATAACCCTCCTTCCGCAGTCGGGTAAAAACAGAGAATACACATGGGCCTTAAAGGTAGACCACCTTATTCATAATAATGTTAGCACTGTTTACGCTTCAATAAATTATGAGATGGCTAAAATTGAAATGTGTGTCTTCATTATGGCATGTCACCTATCTGTAACCTGTAACTCTCTTGTATGATGTCCTATGGGGGATTGCAAAACCACTTCTTATGTAACTCTTTACATTATTCTACTACTCAAACACATGTTTTGGCTTACAGTTTAGTACCTACTTGTGTTTAAAAACAAAAAATTGTTCACCGTAACTGTTACAGTTTTGTGTTATTATTAAAATTAAAATAAAATAAAATATCTGTTATTATTTCTAAATAAGCCGTCTCATAGTATGAATAAGGCGGAGAGTGTATAGGCAAATATTAACCACTAGTTGCCTAGATAATCCATTTTTTATTCCATTCGCAAGATAACTAACTCACCCTTCCTGTGAATGAGTATGTTCCTGTATCTAAAGGTTGTCTGGAAGAGATAGCTTATAGCGATAAGACCGCCTACGTTGTGCATCTTTCTATGTAAACTGATGTCATTATTTCTGATATGGTGTGCAATAAAGAGTTATCCATATATCTTACCTTTCATTTATTTGAGTATTTATCGAAATTCATGTTCACACAAGCACAGAATAAGTACTAGTACTACGTACAGAAGTTGACTTCGCAATGGTATTCAAAATATACTCAATATCGTCAACGATATGGTGTAATTTAGTTTGCCTCAGAGTCAGCCACATTTTTGTTTAGACACCTATGGAAATCTTTTGCATGATAAATTCATTCTTATATCTCGGGAATATTATTATTCATATACACAAAATCATTTGTTTAGTGACGTCGTCGTCGTGAGCGCGCTAGGGTTGATTGCTACAAGAAGCTACTACCGCCATCTAGCGCACCTTTCTAGCACTTTCTTCTGCTTGTCCAGTCAGCAACGTAGTGCCGCGCGCCGCCGGTGAATAAAACGTGCGCGCGTGTTGCTGCTCGCTCATGAGTCTCAACTTGATTAGCCCACCACGGTGGGTCGCCGCGCGTAGGTACGTTTCTACTACCTACGCGGGGAATCACACAGGCTAGACACAAGCCAAGCCATTACCGTGTGAAATGTGGGCGTCTGTTTGTCAATTAAACGGGAGTGTGGTCCCAATATTTGCATACCGGGATATGTACGCTCGCCATAATGGCACACGGTTTCCTTGCTTAGTTAAGGGGCTAAGGTGTTTATCTATTTGTGCATAACTCCATACAAAAGTCGTTTAATGACACGGGATCATTTTCCGACATTTCCGGGATCCCGTGAAGTTTCAATTACGACGGAAAATATAATTCTCAGTGACAAGAAGGAACAAAATTATATCTTCATACACATTTAAACTGATTAAAAAAAATTGCCTATTCCAAACATAATCTGATGTTACACTTGGAATTGTTAATCCCAGAGTAACAGAGTATTAACTCAGTAAATCAATCGTTACTAATAAACATGGAGTAACTTTGGATTAACAATGCATTCCTTACACCGAGAATAATGCGATTGTTTTGGCAACCCAGTCAGTTAAGTTAAAAGTAAAAAATGAGATACTGAATGAATGAGGAATGAAACTGAGGTTGTGCTGTGATGCTGTCTGTCAAATTGACATATCAGGTTTGATTTTTCGTCTGTGCGAGTGCCGCGTGTTAATTAAATTAGTAATCAAAACAAATTAGTGGCTATAATGATAATTCAATGACAAGTCATTTTGATAAAACCTATATCTGCGTAAAAAATGAGCCAAAAACGGTAAACCGTTCCATTAACTGAGATAAAGAAGAAAAGGTAATTCTCGTGTTGATTTTTCTGGAATACGTGGTATTTATTTGTTATTGGTTGATTATTTCATATCATCATATTTAGTGCAGCATTTTTTTCGGATAAAAGAATACGCCCATTATTGAAAACAAAATCCTGGATACAAATACAAACAAATAAAACCTCAAGAACTAGTCGGCTGTAAAATCATTGGAAGACGATGAAAGTGAATGCAAGGAAAACATACACCTTTTAATGAGAAATGATTAAAACGGGCGGAGGTGCGAGACCAGCTAGGTTCTTCAGATGACTCCATCATTAAAATTAAAGATTCATTCATTCATTATAAAAAAAATCTTTTGTTTTTGTGAAAATTAAGGTTATGCATTTAAATAAATGTTAAATACATCTACTCTATGCTTAGTCTATCTTTAAACCATGTAGTGCCCAGGATTAACTTTTAGTCCGAGTGTAGATTCAGAATAGTTTACTCCTTCCTTACTCCATGTTTATGAACACTGGATTCAGTTACTCTGAACTTTAAGCCTTGGAATAAAGTTAATCTTTTTCTAGTCTGTGTTTATTAATAAGACTGATTGGGTATAATAGTAATAAAAATATATAAAAAGTTTGGATACTTCCAAATAATAATAAAAAAATCTTTTATGTTTACTATATAACAGTTAGCAAAACTTAAGAAAACTTTTGTCAGAGCTTGCAAATACTGTTTTTTTATACAATAGAGATTTTGCCCCGAATACCAACCGAGTGTTGGCCTGCAAGCCTATCGCCTAACTTCAAAGCTGTCACGATTCCGATTGCAATTCCAAGCAATAATCATGTTATTGACATTTTTAGGGCTCCGTACCTTAAAAGAAAAAAGGAACCCTTATAAGATCACTTTGTTTTCCGACTTTCCGTCTGTCTGTCAAGAGTTCTGTTTCTAAGGATGCGTGGAAGTTTTCAAGTTTAAATTAACATCAAATACTATTAATGTATGCGAAAACTGTAACAAAATCAAACTTCTAAGTTAACGCATCCAACTTTCACTTGGCTGTTTTTTTATTACCTTATCATTGCTAAGCTGGCATTAGGTCGAAAGCTCTTATTGATTTCCTGAAATATAAAATCATTGCAATTTAAAAGCAATCCAGTTAGGCGAAAAGTCTGCGGTGTCAAAAAATGCAACAGCATACTTGTTATGTAACCAAAATCGCATGAAAGGAGTTGTATTGATAATCCTGAAACTCGTTTTACGGCACGAATTGCCTCTTTTCAGCGAACTCAGTCTATCGTTATATTCCCCAATCATTGGGAACCTGGCGGAAATATGCAAGCGTGTGCTATAAATTTATAATGTCCCTCCCAACAAATCAGAACAGCTAATAGGTTTATCATGTCGACGGTTTTAACGCAGACCGAATCAATATTTCAGTGGAAGATTTTTGCGTTTCTGTTTCATTTGGGTGTTTGTTTACTTTGCCTACTCTTAATATTGAATGATTTTTGGCTTGACTGTTAATAATAAGCATTGATTTATTATATATAAGGATGCACTACGCCATACAAAATCAAAGCCCAAACATGGCACATGTTATTATTCACCGTATGAAGCTTCAACTGGCTAAGTTCATACATTGCCGCTTAAGCTTCAGCTATTTAAATTGTCATGTGTAATTACGCAGCAATGGATGACGACACTACGTCATATGTCAAATATCATTCACTTGAAGATTCATAAGCCAATAATACGAACAAAGAAGTAATGGAGTAGATTATTTGTTCATGTTTTTTATGAAATTAAGTAACTGTTGAAAGTCATGATTTATATTTTATTTACTACTTTTCATAAAATTAGGTATATTATGTGTATGAGAATACGAGTATTTTTTCAATGAAGACACTTTCATAATAATCATATTTCTACTATACAGGTCCAAACTTGTCATACTACAACCAATAATATTTATATTGACACAATTCACCAATTCTGGGTAGGTACACTACAACTACACTAAATTACAAACTAACCTAACCTAACTCATTGAAATGCGGGGATGGTTCACATTTCGATGCTCGACAATGACACAAACGATAATGTACCAACAACATGTTCCACAGATTTATAAGAAGCATAAGGCTACTGCCACAGGTATTATTTTAGTTAATTAATGAGTGTAATAGTATTATAATCGGATTACTCAATTATTCTTATGCTTTGAACATTACGTTATTATTTCTCTGCAGCTGTTTATATTGTTAGCACGGTTTAAAAGACAAGAGTTCCAGCAGAAATTACTATTTATAAAACACTTTTTTTCGTCTTTATTTTAGCTACAGTTATTTATTATAGTGTGGTTTTATGAAAATACTTTGATTTACTGCTAAGGTAGCTAGAAGGTTCTCTTCTAAACAGTTGGCTAACTTAATTTAAAAATGAGGTGAATAAGGTAACCTAGTTAAGTTCAGTCGGAAGAACGTCAAGGCATACATTTGAACTACAAAAACAGCGTTTATCATGTAAGGAGTAGAAGCGGTATCAAGGTCAACACCTGTAGTCTGACTTGCGGTGTGTAAGTACACTCGGCTCACGTCAGACTACCCCACTTTCACTTTAAGACCACCCCTATTAACTACGTAATAAAAGCTGTTTTTTAGCTCACATTTAACCTGACGTACTGCTGGCTGTACTAAAATTAAAAACCGTTTCTTTAGTCTAGGTACTCGTTATACCTAACTTCTACATTGGATTTTACCGATGGCTAAGATGTATGACAGTTAAACAACAAGCAAGTGAAATACAACATAAAAACATAGGCTGGGTGCCCCGCATCTACATCCCTTTACGTGTAGTGTAATACCTACATATCAGATTCAGAAAAAATATACGAACACACAACGCTATATTTTACCATCTCATAAAACTCATCGTCCTGGTTTATTGCGATAAATTTGCTTCATTTTCTTTACAAACATAATTTTGTGGAAACCTAAAAACTCAAGTTTTTGTTTAACAAAAAAAAATTCACTGGCGACTCCATCCTTAAAATTGACTTTGTTCCGATGACGTCACGTATTTTGTTTCATTTTAGCTTTGGGTGTGAAAGTGATAGAAGATTGGCAATGTTTTACGTAAATAAATTAGAAAATAAAATATCAAAGCAGGTTTCAAGTATTATTTCGGTTTCAAACCTTATCAATAATATTTACCTACCGATGAAACGTCATTCCATATTTTTTACGATTCATTGAGCTGTGATTTTTGCAATTTTTGACGACACACTTAGGCATGTTCATTGTTTGACGGACCACGCGTCATTAGATACTTAATCGGCTTAAAATGGCGATCCGGCAGATTAGAGCATGTGCCATAGCTGTCAGTGTGATGAGATATCCCTATATATATTAAATCATTGATGATAAGTAATAGTGATGACCTCTTAGAATTTCGGCTTGCGCGGCCAATCTCATCAGGGCCCGTAGCCAAATACCTATCAATGTTTTTGAAGCGAACTTCGGTATCACCAACGAAATGTCAAAATTGTATGCAAAAGTCACGTGATGTTTCGATGGCTTACGTCAGTTTCTTATGGTTTCATACATTTTGCTAGCAATAACGAACTTCGCTTGAGAGTAAATTGCCAGTTGGCTACGGGCCCTGCTAGCTATTACTTATACTGTTATAGTATACTATAGACATGATGGGTATAGTGCAATTCAGACTGTCTTGGTGAAACATTTTTTTTTAATCATTTCACAGGTGCACACTGACACTTAACTATCAAAATCTATTATTATGATCTGCATAACCGAAGACACATCTAATATTAATGAAAATTCACATCTTACATAAGTAGATGAGCGCAACTGAAATACAGATAACTTAAAAGGTACCAAAAAACAATCTAAATCTCTGATACACTTAAGCGGAAGGACCACTCCTGCAAGGGCTGATAAGCTTGACCCTGACCTTTGCCCAACTACCCGCGAAGTTTTACGTGCTGAGGGCTCTTTAAGTGTCTATTGCATGCACGTAAAGAGTGAAGGGATGCCCTTCAGACTTTTTAGAGTACGCTATTTCCACTTGGCTATGTATAACGGAAAAACGACGGAAGAAAAGTTTTTTCAGCCCTCGGGACCTTACGTCGAAAAAGCTGTGTTTGAGATCTAACATTACACATGTATGGTAGAATAGTTTTTGTAGGTCTACAAAAAATACGATAGCATAACTATCCAATTCAAAGACCGCTTATTCAATTTAGGACAACAATGCCACTTATGAACGTCAATAATTACTACATAACAATCAATATTAGCCCATATGGGGCTAGAACATGACTCCTTATTTTTTGCGCCCTACTTGCGCTTCGAGACAAGGCACAGACATTCTTTAAAGATCGCTAACATTATTATACAGGATGTATAATAATGTTAGCGATCTTTAATGAACTTGATATTATCTCTTGATCAAAGCGGGGACGGGTCGCTAGTCTTACTCTGCGATTACCTGGATAAGATTTGTAACGTCTGATTTAGAATATTCTTCTTGTTCTGCTATAAATTTATGGCGTCAATAGTGACTTGAGGTGGTGTTTGTCGCTATTCCGCCAGTGTCACGTGGTGTGTAGCCTTTACATGAGTAATAAAGAATTCGAATTAGAATATTCCTTCTATGTAATAACAGCGTTTTTACATTTCCCTATGATGGCCCCAGTAAACATCGTCAAGAATACTGAACCGCTATGAACCGTCAATGTTCAACGCTATTAAATAACTTTTGATCCCAATTAATACAAAATACAAGCGGACTTGACAGGGCTATTAAATGCGACACCCGCTGCAACCCAAACAGATTTAATCGGAGCCCATAATCTGCCCAACTAATTGAATTTTGGCCACCCAGATTTTGGTGCGCAACATTTGGGGATATGTAAATCATTAGACGTTGAAAGACAGTTAGGTAAGCCAATTCTCAGCAGTCAAACATGAAATCACAGTTGTATAAGCTATTTAAGTTTTCTTATTAAGAAATGGATGGCTCAATGACGAAAGTATGGACGGTTGTATGGAAAAAACATACTGCGACGACCCCAAAATTTATGGAAACAGGGCGGGCGAATAATGATGTCCTCTTTGATGGAATCTAAATCTGCGGTGAACAATTACGAAAAAAACGCATAAAAACTTGAAAACATGCATTTTCCCAAACATTAGACTAATCTAGATCGATTATTCAACCCCGATAACCCACACATACCAAATTTCAGCGAGATCTTTAGAGCCGTTTCCTCCGTTTCCGTTATATATATATATATATTTGTGATCTCGTTTCCGAGATATATATATATATATATATAGATATATATATAATTTCTCGTTAAAAGGTATATATATATATATAAAGGTAATTATATAAATATATATATATATATATATACAATTTCTCGTTAAAAGGTTTTTAAAGATTTGTGCTGCTCGTCCCATCATTTTAGTGGACCAGTTCGTGGTAACGATACATTAACGTCCCCGTATCCTGAGTCAAGACCTAATTTTTTTGCTTTGACCAATTTATTTCCTGCGTAAGCTTATTGATATCCCAGTAAAGCCTTCGATACGCATAACAAGATATATTTTACGATGTCACGCACAGCCGATCGTCCTCTTTGTGATCCGTCAACATGCTTGGAAAGCATTGATTTTGTAAGGCAGAATAAAATAAGGAATTGCTACGATTATTAATATGCTGATATGTCAAAATATCATCACCAACAATAATACGACCGCTTTTCTGAGACCTTGCCTGCAGGGTACAGGGTTGCAGGGGTAGACAAAAACAGGGATTTGATTGGTTGATTCGAATTTTGATAAGAGTGCGAATTTCGAACTTCAAAATTCAAATTACATGCGGCCGCCGCCCGCACCGGACCTCGTTCTCGTCAGCCCCCACACCCCTGTACCCCGCAGGCGAGGTCCCAGATAAGCGGTTGGACTAATATATCTGATATTTTTGTTATTTATTTATTTAAACTATATTGCACCAAAAAAGACAGTACAATTGGCGGACTTAATGCCATAAGGCATTCTCTACAAGTCAACCGCATGGGAATGCAGAAAGTTAATAAGTGGCGGGATATTAAGTAAAGTAAAGATAATAATTTATGGTAGAACTACATTACTACTGAATAAATAAACATACATACTAAGATACATACTCGTAGATAGGAAGATACACATAGAAAGTTAATAAGTGGCAGGATATTAAGTAAAGATAATAATTTATGGTAGAACTACATTACTACTGAATAAATAAACATACATACTAAGATACATACTCGTAGATAGGAAGATACACATACATAAGCTAAGTATTTAACATACATGTATATTAATATAATAAATACGAGAATGAGTCAGGAAAAGAAACACGACAACATTATTACAGTAGAAAAAGACACGTAGCGAGACAGACGAAAGTGGTGGTCACTCCTGAAGAGAGTCAATGTAGTATTTCCGTAGAGACCTCCTGAACACAAATTTGCTTGGAGACATCTTGATCTTGTAAGATCTTCTCTTAATCTTGATTTTTTTCTGATTTATTAACTTTTTAAGTATTTAATTGAGCAACAGTATCCTTTTAATGATCAATGGGGATTCTACTCTGCCATTTGGTTTTAAGTGTGGGAATGAAATCGGCAAGTTATGCTGGACCCCTTGCTTTTCCTGATAAAATCGTTTTATCTCTGGCAACGACAATAATTGGTTTACTAACCAAATGCAGTTAGTGGCACAACAGCCTGGCGAAAATGTCAGGAAACAAGGAAATAGATTAATTTGAGTGGACATGAAGTTAAGGTACAGTTTAAATTTTAATGGCTTTGAAGTACAATAGAGATAGAAAGACACAGCAGGTCCAGTGTGAAGCGCTTTTGATTCAATTTCAAACGTTCGCCGACATGAATTAAATAACATTCACCAAACTTTCAATTTGTATTTTGAACTCAATATTTCTCAAAAATTGTTCTTTTAGTGTAACCTTTCCATTTATTGACACTTCTGTTTCAATATCTTGCTCACTGTCTCTCTCTTTACTGTATCTTTTTCAGCATTTTCGTTTCCATATAAGACACTTAACTGACTATAGGTTGTTTTGTTTCCTGATTTTACTCTTACGTGACATTACAACATTATCAGATTTAAAAAATGAAAATGTACCCACAGATTATATTGCGATTCATTTCTTTTTTTGACATGTACAACCGTCGTAGTCTGTAAATAAAGTTTTCATTACAATGTAGAAAACATTAGCTATCTTAAGTCATATTTATAAACTGTAAGCTCCCGATAGCACAATTATAAACCTCAGTGATTTTTAGTCACCATCATTTAACTTCGAAATAAGTCTTCTATTAAATGGTAAAGTTTTAAATAAATACTCGTATCTATATAATAAATCTGAGGACACTATACCTGCCTATATTGCGTCAAAAGCTTGTTGACGGAGTTTGTTGATCGATGAAAACTGACTAGTTGTTTTCAAACTCGGAGTAGAGCCATTAGGATTGATGTGCTCGAGTAGACAGGATATTGCGAACAATACTTGCCTTTCACTACTAAGTAACTAGGACATTGTAGTCTATTCTATAATGGAACTCGTATAGATTAAGGAACGGAGTTTGAAAAATAACCGGCCTAATGCGAGTCGGACCGCGCACTAAGGGTTCCGTACCATTATTTATAATACAACAGTATATTTATGACATCTATTTAGTTTCGAATACCAAAGAAAAAACAATTTTGTATGGGAGCCCCGCTTAATTTTTTTTTTTTAATTTAATTATTCATTTTTAAAATGAAAATACATTTTAATATTCTGTGAGTGTTTTACGCGTCTACCTGGCGCCATTATTAATAGCCAGCAAAAAACGGCAAAAAATATCACGTTTGTTGTATGGGAGTCCCCCCTTAAATATTTATTATTTCTATTCATCATCTGTGAAAATTTCTAGCTATCACGGTTTATGAGATACAGTCTGGTGACAGACAGACAGACAGCGGAGGCAGCCCGTGTTTAAGGTTACTTACCCGAAGGGTAGAAACGGGACCCTATTACTAAGCCTCCACTGTCTGTCTGTCTGTCACCAGGCTGTATCTCATGAACCGTAATAGCTAGACAGTTGAAATCTTCACACATGATTGTATATCTGTTGCCGCTATAACAACAAATACTAAAAACAACATATTTAAGGAGAGCTCCCTACAATTATTACCCTTTGGGTACGGAACCCTAAAAACACCAGAAAATAATTTCTTAATTCTTTAAAACACAATTTTACAGATTTCTTCGCGATTTACTTACATTTTAATTAAAACCTGACATTACGAATTTTACAACGTTTTAAAATATTTTTTTTAATAAATCGCGAAGTAATCCGATTTAATACTGCCCGTGTACGAATTTTTGGGTTCTCATTTATACTTATAATCCGTTTGAATGAGTTCGACTATTTGCGTTAACGTAAGAAACATTTTTCGCTGTTATTTTATTTCCGTCTATCAAATACTTCTTAACTAAACTACAATTTAAGAGCGAGCTACCACCTACACCATATCAATATCCATTTTTACGATCGAATTGAATTTTTCATAAAAAAAGATTCATTCATGTAAGACTAGACTTTTATTTCGATTTATACAAACTTGGTCGTATTCCACATCGATTAAGGGTCAGCAAATATTATGTTATACATATTTTTTAAAGACTTCAGTAACCTAATCTCTTGATGAGCATCAGCCCAGTACGAGGGTCAAACTGAAAGTTCTTAGAAAATCAAAAACTGATTACATTAGCCAGTTATTAGTTTTATTATATCTTTTCAAAATATTGTCCATTGACGTCAATACACCGCTGCATGCGATGGAACCACTGGGAAAAGCACTTTGCCCACTCGTCCTTAGGGGTCTCTTCAATGGCATCGCGATACGCAGCCACCGCTTCTTCAGCATTCATAAACCGCTTTCCTTTAAGTTTTTCTTTAATTTTTGGAAATAAATAAAAATCACAAGGCGCGAGGTCGGGGCTATACGGCGGGTGACCCAGTAATTCAACGTTTGATGTCGCCAAATAGTCGATCGTTCGCTTGGCGGTGTGCGACGAGGCGTTGTCGTGGTGAAGGAGGATCCTACTGCGAGGTCGTTTCTCTCGAACTTTTTCCAAGACAAGTGGCAAACAATTGGTAGTGTACCATTCTGCAGAAACTGTTTTTTGATCCTCTAACACAATTGTTGCGAAATGACCTATCCTTCCAAAGAACGAGGCCACCATTTTTTTTCCCGCACTTCGATCTCTCTTCACTTTAGTTGGCAACTCCTCGAAAGGAAACACCCACTGAGCAGATTGTCTTTTGGTTTCAGGATCATAACAGTAAATCCAGCTTTCGTCACCTGTTAGTATGTCGAACACAGCATTTGAGTCACCTCCGTTAAATCTTTCAATCATTTTACGGCACCAATCCACACGATGGAGTTTTTGAGCCTTAGTCAAATTATGAGGTATCCACCGGGCGCAAAGCTTCCTGACCGCTAAATGTTCGTGGAGGATTTTGTGCACTTGACTCATACCGATGCCTAAGCTTGTCCGAATCTGCTGATAGGTCACTCTTTTGTCAGTCTCTATCATACGCCGCACAACACAGATGTTATTTTCAGTCGTCGCCGTAGAAGGCCGTCCCTCACGTACATCATCAGTGAGATTAGTGCGACCACGTTTAAACTCATTAAACCAGTTGTAAACAGTCGCACGAGATGGGGCTTCATCGTGAAAGGCCAATCGTAGTCTATCATAACTTTCTTGTTGACTTAAATGACATCGAAAGTCATAAAAAATCATTGCACGAAAATTTTCTCGTGTTAAATTCATTTTGACGTGACACAGACAATTTTCAATTTGCCGCCAAGTCGTAAAACAAATGACAAATGAATGAAATATATACTCAGTAATATTGGCAAAGAGTTCTATTTTCAAATTTTAGAATATTTTTTTTATTATATTGTTTATAAGTGGCCAGTTCTAAGAACTTTCAGTTTGACCCTCGTATATAGGGGCAGTATAAGATCACTCAAATTGCATCCTTAGCCCTTTCCAGTTAGGTATCTAATCCATTGTCACACTCAATTTCCTTGCAAACATAGCTGGCGAGCGGTGGGCTGTGTGTAACATATCCAGTTTACCCGGACCTGCATTTAAGCTGATATCGTCCCCGCTGTGGACTAATTTGTTTGGGTAGAGAAGGGTGTTAGGTATCAGGTTATGTTAGTGTGGTTCTGTGGACGGGTACAATATGCCGTAGCGTTACCGTAGCGAAAACCGCAACCCTGACAAAACAGAGGACATTTGTCAGTTTAAGAGAGGAGTTTTCATTAACGGCTGTAGCATTAGAGGTCGGTGTGGCCCTAAGTTTGTGATTTTAACAGGCATTCCGGGAAATAATTATAGGGCAACGCGTTTAAAGGACAGGAAAAACAAACTGCACGTAATTGTTTTTTTTTTAATGAGCCTGCATTATAGTCTGAACAATATTTAAGAATATCATTTTTTTCGTTGTTTTGAGGTTTACTGCATTATGCCATGTATACCAAATTCGTTACTAATTTTAGACCTGCAGATCTTTTACCTTGAACGACTGCCTTCAAACTGCAATACTAATGGCTATCAGAAAAGCGATAATAGCTTTCAAAATAATGCAAAAATGACAATTCATATGATAAATTAATTTTGAAAATGCAATCATAAAGTCGAAAGCGTTCAAGTTAGGCGGTATGCCTACCGCCGAAGTACAGTCGGCAGCACGTCAAGTTACCCATTTGAACTGCGAAATAACTTTTAGTACGTAGGGAATAGGTGATCTAAAGGTCAAATTGGGGTAGTCTGACATGAGGCCACGAGTAGTCATATTTAATGATACAATTACCAAACAAGCATGGTTCCGGTAGGTATCTACGCAATTATTTTTTTTACGTTTTTATGTCTTTTGCACCCCCTTCCTGTGATTAAGTATTTCCTATACCCAAAAGTTGTCCGGAAAAGATCGCACTTAGCGATAAGAGCGCTTAATTTGTACATCTTTCTGTGTACGAGTAAATTGTATTGTTGTTACCTTTATGATGTGCAAATAATTATTCTTTCTATTTACGTTTGTTCATTATAATTTTATTATATGTTTATCCATAATAAAGTAGGCACTTTATTCTTTACGATAATTCACTATACCCTACACATTCTGGCCCAAAATTTATTAACTCCAAAAATAATCATATCCGATCCAAACTGGGGACACATTTCAAGGGTGGATGCCTGGTTTCCATTACAGTAATCTGTCCTGTGAGTGAAATTTGCGGTCCCTCATTACGCCTGTGTTCCCACAAATACGAATATTCCGAACTCCGTCCTTTTCGTTCGTATGTAAAATATTCCACGATAGAAAGGAATGGAAAGCCATAATTTTTCTATTATTGAGGGCTGCTCTGGTCCGCGATATGAGTTTTCAGGCAATGTTTACAAAGTAGGATAAAATTTCTTTCAAATTGATAGTTTGTTTTTGAGTCTTGAATTCATTTTATCCACTTTGAAAACGATTACATGTAATAATTTATTTTCTGCATATAACTGTGCACTAATAGCAAAACAAAAGAGGACAATACCTATTGATAAGTTTAGTTAGACAAATGGAGCTACACACAGATGTAAGCGCATTTACTCGTACTAAATGTAATAAGTGCAAAAACCATACTTAGCAAAATTTCAAAAGTCACCAAAAGATGGCGCTGCGTAAACAATGGGCCACACATTAACCTACCCTGATCTGTCAAATATCCGCAATTTTAATTCAACCTAATGTTGATCACATAAAGTTCTATATCATTTGATAAGTTTTGACAGATTTGGGTACGTTGATGTACAGTGCGCTGTACAGAGCCTCGCGCTAACACGACTGTTTTTTTTTATATTTAGGCGTCAAATCTTTTGTATCACCAGGCCTGTGTAACTCCCCGCGTACGTACCTGCACGCGGCTAATCAACTTGGGTATCGCGAGCGAGCAGCGACATGCTCGCGCATTTTATTCACCGGCGGCACGCAGCACTACGTTGCTGGCTGGACGAGGATGAACAAAGTGCTAGAAAGGTGCGCTAGATGGCCTTAGTAGTTTCTAGCAGTCAACCCTATCACGTCACATGACAGTACGTAACTGAAAAGGTTCAGTGTATGAAATCAATGAAATTACCTTGCAATGGACTTTTGTAGGTGTCTTAACGAAAAAGTGCTTGACTCTGAGGCGAACTAAATAACGCCATATCGTTAACGACATTGAGTAGATATTTCTTTGCATTTCATTGCAAAGTCAAACTTCTGTACGGATAACTAGTACTTATTCTGTAGTAGGACGTGTAGTGTGCCGCGTCCAAGATCATTTATAATAAGGTTTTGTGCTATATCCATATTGGAGTTAAAAAGAACAAACACTTTTATTTCACCGTTTTTGAGCTCCTCTTGTTGATTAACTCATTTTGGGCCCTACGTCATAAGAATAATTCACCAACACATTATATTAGTTTGTTTGTCTGTTACATAATCTCATATTGTTGTTGATGAATAATTTTCTTGACAGTTCACCGTCAACATTGTTTGGAGACCCAGTGCTATTGTAAAACGTGAGTGATGTGGTAACTTGTCTTGTTTAGGCAAGTTTAATGGGCCTATGTGGGTTATTATCTAACTAAATAGTACATTAAACTACTTGACCGTCACTGGAAGCTTTATATTGAGAAAGCATATCCGTATCCGTCGATTTCTACTAGTTGTAGTACCTTTTTACCCCTTCCCTTGTTTCCGGGACAGTGGCGACACCTGGCGGCCGCGCGACATTTTTAGTTTCCTTAAGTGTGTAGCGCCATTTTTGTTCATTGGCGTTTTGTATTCCGTCGAAGCAACTTGTGCGCAGCAGGCTCTGCCTCTGCCACACTGTAATTGCTTAAAAATAATTTTAAGTGAAGTAAATATAATCAAAGTGAGTGAATATAAAACCACGTAAGTAGAAAAAAATCTACCTTACGAATTGTTGTTCACAGTGAAAATACCACGCAATCATGACATTCAACTAGCGTTGGGTTTACTCCCCGGAATATTTCCAACTGTTGGGTTTATTCCCAAATTCGGGGAAAGTATGCGGAATATTTCCAATTCGTCGGGAAAATAAGGAAAATACTCAAAAGTGTACTTAAAGTAATAAAATGCGAGAATTTTGCTACTTTGACAATGGTTTTACACCTTCACATAAAACCATAACAGCGGAACCACGCTAGCTTTGCCTGTTTGTCAGTTTTATTACACCAAACGTAAACGGCATGTTCTAATGCTTAGGTTTATCTGAGTCTCTCTTTCTTTGAGATTCGACGATTCTGTAGTATACTTCCTATACTGTGTCCATGATGTCGCGAATTGGTGCAGAAATTTAGACATTTTAGAAGGATTGAAGAAATCTTGACATAAACAAACAGGGTCATAGTAAAATCTCTACATTAAAAATGGCAGTTTGGCTTCTGTTAAGTTTGAATATTTGAGATAAGTGATAATAAAGTTCTTTATTATTCTTTATTTAAAACAAGAAATTCAGAAAACAAAACGGGTAGGTTTGTTTTTTTCGAGGTGTCTAGGTTAACATACTTAAAGTCCCGATTGTGGTTAGTGAGCTATCAACGGAATAGTAAAAGAAAGGCGCCTCATTTTTTATACTTTTTTGCTTGTAAACTTGAAAACTGCTTGTTATATTTTAAGACACATTCATTTAGATTATTTTTCTATAGGTCCAAAAGTGAACAAGATATTACAAAGTATCTGATTTATTAACAAGTTCAAAAACTTAATTCCATATGCGGACAAATCGCGCAATACTAATTTAGTAATGTTTAAAACAAATAAAGGCGACTTTGCACATGTAATAGATTTAATAAAAGAGAATTGTAAGGTTTTTTTTAGCGTAATAACATCAAAAAAAGTTTGAGATCACTAGTATAAACTAATATAATTCTTTAAATTTAACTTTATCAAGAAAAATGTTTTGTTGTGTGTTTTCTTTAAACAAAAAAACCCTTAGAAATTAAAAAAAACTAATTTTATTTTTTTAATAACAAAAATTGAGTAATTAACCATAATGTAATTGTAGGAGAAATTTGATATAAAGGAAAATACTGTTTAACCAAACTTAACCACAATTTATAAATAAAATGTTTTTATTTAATATAATATAACTCCTCCCCTGGCTCGAACACATGCGGAGATCCTCCTGGGCATGCTGAGGATCAAGTTATCCAGCATTTCTTGGGGTAACCTGTCCAATTCTTGAATAGCGTCTTCCCTGAGGTCTGGCACTGTCTGGAGACGTGGCTAACGGTTCCAAACAGCTCGTTTAAGAGCATCCCACGCGTGCTCTATTGGGTTTAAGTCAGGCGAGCGGGTAGGCCAGTCTAACCTTGTGATGTCGTATTCTCGGAGAGCAGCATTGACTCGTTGAGCTCGATGTGCGGGCGCATTATCATCGACCAGTACAAATTGATGCCCATGGTTTACTCGGAATGGTCTGACAATTCCAACAATAGCAACTGTTTTATACATTTCTGCTGTCATGAAACCTCGGTACGGGATCAAAAGTGTTTTAGCTCTAATAACCATCCACAATACCACCCTCCAAAGGACACCGATTTCCCGCCTTGCTGAACTGTTCCTGTGGCAGTTCTTTGCCTTTCACGGTCTCCTGGTCTTCTCCAGACACAAACATCTTGATGGATGAGTACTGATTCGCGATACATCAACGAAGAGACAGTATTGCTAAATGTTTTCTTCTTCATCTTCTTCATTCTGCCGAAGCCTAGCCCACTCCAATCTCTGTCGTTGACGTTGCCGGAAGTTCAGAGGCGCTCGCTAAGACCTCCGTGCTCCAGCCTGGTACAAGCAATTCCAAATATAATTAATAGAATCAGGCGTTACTTTGCGGAAATCCATTATCAGATGGGAAAAATAAAATACAATTATTTTGCTTTAAATTTCCGCTAAGAGACGCTAGCGCAGGCAACAAAACCACACCAACCGCAACCGCTTTGTGTACCAGTTGAAATGAGTCGCTTGCGAACAGGCCTTTTATACTGTTCGCCAGCGACTCATTTTAGTCGTCCGTGCTCAGCCGAGGCGACAACATCTCCTGAGGATGCCGCGTGGAGTGGCGAAACGCGTCGAGGTTTTTTGCACGTTGGTGTTGGTAACTAACAACTGCATTAGCTATAGTGCATGCGTATTGAGGGAGGGAGGGCGGTGCATTCTGCATTTGCCTGAACTGGTACTCAAAGCGGTTGCAGTTGGTGTGGTTTTGTTGCCTGCGCTAGCGTCTCTTAGCGGAAATTTAAAGCAAAATAATTGTATTTTATTTTTCCCATCCAATTCCAAATAGTCTGAGTGCTAATTGCAAGCCCAGAGGCGGCCCGAATTTCTGCTTTTATTTTAGTAGCGTTTATTATTGGGTTACGGGATGCCAGCAATCTAATAAAGCGCTTTTGGGCAGCTGTCAAAACAGTTGGGTGACCACTGCGGCGTCAGTCAGCTAAATTACCCATCCCGTGGTACCTCTGCAACGTGCTCACGACACAGGATTGGGATATAGCAAGTCTGCGTGCTATATCTCCCGTGCTGTATCCTTCTTCCCTCAAAGTTACTATTCCTGCTCGTAGAACTTCTAATAATCTTGCAGCGATTCTTGAATCTTGTTTTGTAGGTACGAACTACGAAGTATAATGAGCGTAGCAATAATTACGTTTTGCGTGAGTTAGTGATCCGAATATCTGTCCGTGCTGTATTTATTGTTTTACACTTATACACATTATATATATATTTGACAATAATTTAGTTTTTTACTGTTTATTAATAATAGGTATTGTTATTTTTAATAATGTTTGGCATATCAGTCCGTGACCTCACTCGGCTAGGGTCTTCTGAAAACCAGCGTCGGGGCCCCTAGCGGGTCACGACTTAAGCTGAGTGGGGCCCTTTTAATATGGACATCACAGGCGCACAACTGCACAGTCCGACTGGCTTACCTACATAAATTGTAATTTTGTTGTGTTTCTTGTTTTATAACCGTGCCCGTCACGTTGCCTGTTTTCGTGTGTTATGTGATGTCCATTCATTAATAAATGTATTTTCTTTCTTTCTGATCCTCTTGGCATTTTTTCAATCACAACTTTTTGCGAAAAAATATTAAATATCCGTCAAAATTGACTAAATCAGATTTCTGAGTGAGCGTAAGCTATAACTAAAAAAAGTTTTTTGTAATGCATGAAAACTAAAGTAACATCGCATCGAGCAGAACGCGACGAGGACGCAAACGTGCTCAGAGTAGTTCTAATGACAGCAGTTCAATATCAAGCTCGTTTTGTCTCTGGCTCGTGTTCATTGGGTGTTCTTACTTCTCTTACAGGGCTGACCGGCCATATGCTTTCTTATTTGTGGGACCGGCAAGGACAGAGGCGGTCACGCCGCCGCTGTCAGCCCTGTAAGAGAAGTAAGCACACCCGCCATTCCGAATACCTAGGAAATGGGTGAGCTCTGCATGTTTCTAATCGTATTGGCCCTACTGATAATTGAAATAGTGTTGAAATATAAATTGTTTATATAAATTAAGCAATTTCTTTACAAGTTTGTACGTGTTGATATAGATTATCAATACGGGGTTCGGTTTGTTCAGAGCTTAGCGAAAAACAACGTCACTGACGACTGTCATGGCGACGAACGACATATCTTTACTTATGATATTACAACGCCTGGGTTGTTTCTCTTGGGCAGAAGTTAGATTTATGCTGATACATGCGTATAACCAATTACGTTTTAAATTGCTTTTTGTAACAATTCCTCTACATTTTACCTAAGTTATAGAAATTGATGTCTGTAACTTTGCACCTTTTACAACCGTTTTAGAAAATGGTAATGTAATGTCAGTGAAAATCAAATCAAAATATCATTTATTTGTAAAAAGTTTTACAAAGCATTTTTTCCATCAAAGTCGGGTTACAATCTAAATCTAGTGTAACTAATGGCCGCCCCTCGCGGCGCGGGGGAATGGCGTCCGAAAACCAGCAGTTCTATCGTGTGGAACTCATAATATTTTTCATGAACCGAACCTGACTTCATATGCACATGCATTCATAGTCATAATATAACAATCTGGTGGATTTGACCAAGGTAAGTTTTCGCATATGGGTCAGCACTTAAATGCTCAATATAGCCGCCCTTCGTGGGGGCATGGCTTGCGAAAACCAGCAGTTCCATCGCGTGGAACTCATAATATTTTTCATGAACCAAACCTTACTTCCTGTGCACATGCATTCTTATTCATATAACAACCCACCCTCGAGGGGTGGATCCAACCAAGGTAAGTTTTTGCATATGGGTCAGCACTTAAATGCTCAATATAGCCGCCCTTCACGGGGACATGGCTTGCGAAAACCAGCAGTTACATCGCATGGAACTCATAATATTTTTATGAACCAACCCTTACTTCCTATGCACATGCATTCTTATTCATATAACAACCCACACTCGCGGGGTGGATCCAACCAAGGTAAGTATCTTGATATGGCTAAGCACTTAAATGCTCAAGATAGCCATTAGCCACTCTTCGCAGGGGCATGACCTGCGAAAACTAGCAGTTCCATCGCGTGGAACTCATAACATTTTTCATGAACCAAATCTTAATTCCTATGCACATGAATTGTCAGTCAAAATATAACAACCCACACTTACGGGGTGGATTCAACCAAGGTAAGTATCCGCATATGGGTCAGCACTTAAATGCTCAATATAGCTGCCCTTCACAGTGGCATGCCTTGGAAAATCAGCAGTTCCATCGTGTGGAACTTATAATAATTTATTCATGAACCAAACCTTACTGCCTATGTTCTTGCATTCTTATCATATAGCAACCTACCCTCGCGGGATGGATTCAGGCAAAGTAGCTCCCCGCACTTAAATACTCAACACGAAAGTCAGAATTCTAGAGGAAGAGGTTCATTTCACAACAGAGGCTTTCGGCCCGCTTGCGGAGGCATCCGAGGATACTCCAAGTGGCTCTAGTGTAAGCTGAAAAACTTTAGACAATGACTCGTTTCAAGCAGGTAAGTTACGTACTATCACCGACAGTGTAGGAAAATGGGAGCACTAGGAATTGTATCAAAGCTGAATATTACATTTCCAAATAAATCAGATGGATCAGCCTGTCCAATATTCGACTACGTGATAGCAACCTCAAGACTGGCTGTGCAAGTTCCCAGTCCTATTGCCATTAGAAAGTGTGTGCGTGCCTTACCCACACACACAGGCGCTTTCTTACGCCTGATGTACAGTAAAAAGTTGTTGGAACTGACTGCCCGCTATTCGGCTTTAGCACGGTTTCAGAGACCTTTTACACTATCACGAATTGGCTAGCCTAAATACTGCGTGACAGATGGAATGTAAAAATAATTGTTTATGAGTCTTTTAACAACTTTTTATAGCCCAAAAACACATGCTTCGCGAGTGGGTTTGACTGAAAGTTCACAGGTTCTTGGATGAAAGGTAAGGTTTGAAATCTGTCTTATATCCGCAAAGCATACCTTTTTTAGTAATAATTTGGAGGACTTGGAACTATCTAAATTCCTTGCCGAAAATAAAGTCGGTTGCAAAAATACAGCGATCAATAAATCTAAGGACTACGGATTATAATTAATTGGGCTTCTAATTTTTGCCAGCTTTGTTGCCTCTCGAAGTTGGCTAAATCATCAACAGTTTTTAACGTTACCAAATCTTCGAAGATCTACGAACTAAATTGCTACCAATTTAGTTACTTAGAACTTCATTAACCTCCTCCAAACGATCTAGCTCTTATGGGTCAGAGCCAAGCCCTAGAACTGCATCACAGTTCAGTCCTCATATCTCTTCGTCCAATGCGACATCAAGACTGCAGTGTCTCGTGCTCGAAAAAGGGGAGGCACGATATCGCTACTCCTGATAGAGCGACCCATAACAACGATGCCGATCACTTTTCGCATCGTCGCCTTTCTCCGGACTAGAATGGCATCTACTGCCGGCCTGTGCAAAAATTGTATTTGAATACTAAATCCCTTTTCTTCTCAAGACCGCGCATGTTGTTTACAATTTATGTGTCATGATGTAAGACCGCCAAGCGCTTTTTCATGACGCGTTCAGCAGTGTTCCATGGAACGTATCGCATGGGTGTTTCTGCCACCATTTCTTATATCCAGAGTCTTGGGTCATCTAAATCAGTCAACGTCTTTCACTACGGTGGAAGAAGGTATTGGCCTAAATAGACCTCAAAAACCGAACCTAGGGTTTGGCAGCACTGCAAAAACTCTTTATCGATTCGACGACGGGCCTCATACCATCGCGGGTCGAAGACTAAACTCTCGGGTATAGAAATGTGGGGTTTGGTCCTCCAGGCGATAAGAACATTAAACCCTGAATAGTTGACCTTACCAAGATGTTCTTGGCGGAAGTCTACCTATAAAACAGATGAGGTGGCCTGGAAACGATAGACCTTTTAGTGCAAAAACGTAAACACAATAGTTGATAGTATTTTTAACACTCAGTGTTCTTTTCTTATTTATAAAAGTTTCTTATTTAAACTTATATAAATGCGTTATAAACAAAATAACCTTATGGTTCGCAATCAGCAATGTTTGTGTCAAATCTGCATCTAGTGCACAATTACTTGTCATATAATACAACTTTTACAAAAGTCCCACACGTTAAAACACTGATGCATCTGGTAATTTAAGCTCACAGAGTTGACGTTACAAATGATTTTCAAATATTGCTATTTTATTACTTCTATGCACATGTACTTGGAATTATTTATGACTTGATCTTACTGACAATAGATTCTAGTCACTGTATTAGATATTAAGAGTAATATTTTTTCCTATTTAAGGCAGTTTGTAAACTGATTTCGAACACTTAATTTAAACCTGTGCTGTGGTTTGATAAAACAATTGATCCGCTAAAATATAACAACGTGACGTGAATATAATAACGTGACTCGGCTAAGTCATTAAATGTATTTATTACACAAGTAATGTGTCTGTTTGGAGCCGCTTCACGTACAAATTATAGCCTGTTGGATAAGAATTATTTTCAAGGGTTATACCGAATCCTGGAAGAGTTAGATCAGCAGTAGCCGTAGCCTCTAAAGGTTAACTCGAAAATCATTCCCTAGACGAAATCTTAGCCCAATGAAATTGGCGATCATATACGTTCCAAAATGCTGCAGAAGAGAAAATAGTACCTTGTATACTATCACACAATTTGTTTGAATCAATAAGCTAGCCTAATATTATATAAAATTTATGGCAAATAAACCATAGTTTAAACTATAAAGTTCTATAATCACATTGGCGTAACTGTATCCTGTTAGATACAAGTGGCGACACCAGGCGATAACAAACAGGTCTCAATATAAAGCTTCCAGTGACGGTCAAGTAGTTTAATAGCAGCGTTTTACCTGAAATAAAACGCATATTAAAATACTTACCTCACTGGAAGCTTTCTCTTAATTTCTGCCTGGTGTAAATGAGCCAATGAACAAAAATGGCGCTACACACTTAAGGAAACTAAAAATGTCGCGCGGCCGCCAGGTGTCGCCACTGTCCCGGAAACAAGGGAAGGGGTAAAAAGGTACTAGAACTGGTAGAAATCGACGGATACGGATATGCTTTCTCAATATAAAGCTTCCAGTGAGGTAAGTATTTTAATATGCGTTTTATTTCAGGTAAAACGCTGCTATTATAGATAGGTGAATGAGTCGGTGGAAATGAAGCGTCGGTGGCGCAGTGGATAGCGGGTTGCCTCTCATGCTCATGGAGGTACCGGTTCGATCCCACGTGCCGACATGTACCAATGACTTTTTCTAAGTTATGTACATTCGTTGTTTCACTAACCGATGCTCTTACGGTGAGGGAAAACATCGTGAGCAAAACCTGCACATTCAGGCGACTACATGTGTAACCATGATCCAAAAGCTGGTCAGGTTCCCTGGTTACAGTGTCACGGAGATCAGATGGCAGTCACTCCACTGTAATTACCTGATCTGCCACATCTTGGATCATGGTCCATAGCGGACCCTGGGCCCTCACGTGCGAGTGCACAACCGGGATATTTATTTAGGAAACTAAGATACTAATAAATTACACAATTTAACAAACACTGCAATAAATTTGCATTCTGGTTACAGCTGAACACGACATTTGCTTAAGATAAGTTACATGTTTGAAAACTTAAGCAATAACATATTATATATTATTTATAGAATTATTGAATACAGTATAAAAACAGTGGCTCATTGTAGTTTGTCTTTGCATGTTTTTATGTATGACGAGTGAGACAACGAATACATGTCCAACGCTCAGCCAATACTATTATACAGTAAATGCGGGACAAGGTGTTTTTGTATGTACCATTTTTTTGCACGCTGGCAGATCAAACAACTGTTGCCTTTTACCACTGGTTCTTGTTTTGAATGAAGGATTTGTCAAGATGAGCACAATTGTCTGCTTCAATGCCAACAGGTTGCGGATAAGATCCCGCAAGGGGCAAATTTTTGTGTGATGGCACGAGCATTTGTACCTAAATTATGGATGGGTTTAAAAGTATACATATAGCATATAAATACCTTTTCCTAGTCGCCATAATACAAGCTAACGCTTAATTTGGGACTAAGTAGTTCGTGGGTTTGTAGAAACAAAAGACCTATTTATTTCATTTTATAAATAGAAAAAAATAAATTATTATAAAAATTAAAATAAATACATTAAATTACATTTTCTTTATCTTATTACCTTACCCCTGGCAACCCGTCGATCCCCATGAGCCAGGATGGAAACCCTCGTAAGAGTGATAGTCTTTAAATTTTGAATTGAACTGAAGGCGTACGGTCGTCCTAGACAGTGGTCTATTACTCTAAGGTTGAAAATCATTCTCGCATCATAGAACAACAGGGTAGCGATGGGCGATTATTACTAAATTAATTAAATTATTATTACAGAGATTAATAAATCGAATGGTCTCTGTAATTGAATGTATTCGATAAACAACCGCAGTCATTCGATTATTCTTCGATTATGCGTCTAGCAATACCGGAGCGCGCGGTGTGCAGGCCGTACCACTAACGAATGAATCGTCATTCGTCGCGTCGATTAATTATTCGGTCGCTACCTGTCCTGTGCGCACAGTCGCGGCAATTCGATCGAATGCATCGAAGGGCCCAGTATAGATTATCATTCGATTGTCGATTATATTTTTCGAATTAACTAACTAAATCAACATTCGATGGTTTGAATGGTCGATAATCGATTCATTCGATTAATTTTTTCGAACAATCGCCCATCGCTACAACAGGGTTGATTTTCCCATGCAAAAATATTTTGACAGCTACTAATAATAATGCGCCATGTTCATCTCTTCCATGAGTAACTTCAACTTTATCGCTATTTTACTTAAGCATGATATTTTGTCGAAACTGTTAGACTCTCTTGGCCTGCCTACCTTCCCGTATATAGTGAATTTAGCTACTGAAATCCGAATGTGTAAAATATTCATTGCTTCTCGTAGAACATTTCGCTATCGTTATAAAGGATGTCCCAGAAAAAAACGAAAGATTTGAAATAACTGGCAACCCTAAAAGATAAACAATTTGATAGCTGATAGTTTTGGGTTAGTTAAAATAGAGCATTAAATGATGGAACAAAGTATCTTTATTGCTTAACATTATCTCAAAAATAATTAAAGGTTAATACAAAACATGGCCTGAATAGTGTTTTTACTTCATCTAATGTGAAGAGATTTATTGAAACACAGCAGACGGCTGTCAAATTATTTATTTATTTCGTAGGGTTGCCAGCAAAGGCCACAAATGTCAAATTCAAATCTTGTGTTATTTCTGGGACATCCTTTTTTAGCAAAACACACTTTATTTCATTCACGATACGAGGCAGCGAAAGAAAAGTAGCTCAACTTGATAACTTCTGCAAGAACAAGTTTCGAGATGTTTGGAGTCTGGAACTACGACGGAACTGAACCAAAATTAAGTACAGTATTCAGAAATGTAAGCGACGCACGTTTTGAGGCACACATTTGTATATGTCGCAGGAGTTTTGTCAAAGACGTGATATTATAATTTCACTAGTGAAATTATAATTACACTGATTATTGTCAATGACGACTGGTTCGTATAATTTAACGGGCTCTTTTCAGTGATATTTTAATTTCACTGGGCTGCAATAGTGATATTATAATATATCTAGGTTTATTATGAGTCGAGTTTGTGGTGGGAGCCCCGCGTGTTTTGATTGGTCAATTGAGTTAATCAGTCGCAATACACATTTATAAACATTGGAGCGTGCCTTTTTTCATATCAGTTCATTAAATATTTTTGGTGTTTTAATGAGGTATTTAGTTGATCATTCTAGTCAATATCTTTAAAATGACTGATCGTGGGCATTTGGAAGTGTTCAATACTTGTAGTTCAGTTGGTAAAAAAATAGACCAATCAGCGATCGCTTTGATAATCTAACAGGTTTCTTAAACCAGTGTTATTGTTACAATATCACTGCCTTACAATGTCACTGTATCGGTCTAGTGAAATTATAATGGCACTGAAACTAGACAGTTAAATTGTAAGTAATGCAAACGATTGACAATAAATCAATGTAATTATAATGTCACTAGTGAAATTATAATGTCACGGATTTTATAATATCCCTGCAATATATATAACTGCAACTAGTTATAATTTATAACACTGTCGGAGAAGAATGTGTTTTTTTTTTCAAGTTTTCATTTAAGTAAAGAGAGAAAGAGCGATAAAAAAGGGTAAGTTTACTAGCCTTGATTTCGCAACAAAGCAAACACTAGATACTTTCCATCTCGATTTGGTCAGTTTCGGGATTTCGTAGCATCGTAGCAATGCTTAAACAAACCATAGTAACTACGATTTTTCACAGTTATACACAATCGTAGTCCGTAGCATATCGTAGTACCTTCCAATAAAGGTTGGTTGGCTTCCAATTGGGCACGATACCATTGTGCCCTGTCTAAGACTAAATTTAAGTTTAGTCTTTCTTTCTTGCTCTTTCTCTGCCAAACAAACATAAAAAACACTCTAAAATAATTTAGAAACGTCAGACTGAACAGGTGTCAGTTGCTAAGGAAATTATAGAATCCCTAGACAACTTATTGGGGATGTTATTCGATGACGAAATCTCGCAAGAACTTAAATGAAAAATTCTTTAATTGCATCACTTAATTAAGCGTTTCTAAATTAGTGTAGTCTATCTCTTTTCGTTTGTTTAGAATAGAAAGAGAGATTTAACTTAAATTTAATCTTAGGCAAGTCACATTGGAATTGATTTCATTGTTTAATAAGTTAGTGTAATACAATCTATATGGAAACATATTTTCATTTTACACCCTTCTGCCATCGTGGGATAGGTATGACACAAATGTGTCTCCTGCGGAACAAACCAAACTGCGGCTCGCATCAGTCACGGTTTGCTAAACTATTATGAAGTTTTGCGGAAATTTTCTCTTGGTTTTAAGTGACGGTATGAAGCGACATAGAAATCTAAATCAACATTGCTCTTCTAACCCTGTTAAACTACCTATTTTTCAGCAACATAACAAACATTCCTCTGATTCTAAAGGAAATAGCTAAAGTACATGTTAAAATCCTCTCGCTTGATTGCTATCTGGTGTTGGTCTGAGTCGTCAACATTAATACAGACGACAGCACGTTAAGGCGAACACTTACACATGACATCTTATTCAGTTGTAATAGGAGTTATTTTATTACAAGCATTCTACCACTGAACTACCGATGCAAACAGAGATTAGCCAACTGCGCGGGACATATTATAGTGCACAAGTGTGTGCGCAATACACAGGTGCACTCTCTGTTCCTTTACTCTCATAATTCGGTGAGATGGCAGTCCGACATGACCGTAGAGAGATCAGGCGCAGGACCAACGGCTTAACGTGCTTTCCGAGGCACGGGGGTGTTAACACCACCAACTTCCTGACTCCGGAGCTGTGTCTGTGGCTAATCTCTGTTGAGATAGGCCGCCGTGGTCGAAATTCGGCTAGAAGTACATTATTTTATTACAATAATGTATAGCCTAATGTATATAAATTCGCAACTATTCAAGCAAAGTAAAATAAAAAAATCCGGTGTCTAAGAAATTAAAAATATTTTTGATAACCGAATGATAATGCACTGCAGTGCAGTACGGTGGAACTTTCTTTATAGCCTATATTTATGTTTATGTACATCCTTCAAAATAGACTTATAGTTAAATGGAGGGAAAGCAGCAGTTGAAGCGCACTTAATGTAAACTCCACAGCTTTTAAAATGTAAATAACGTCTGTTGCTTGCACCAAGTCCCAGTGCGCAGCTTTCTCATAGCGAGCGGCACAGAGATACTACTCTTTAAGACTTTGACGAGTATTTCCTGTTCTAGTCATCTCACTCACACGCACAGTTGTTCTGGCAGGAGTGACAGGGACGTCTGAAGTAAGAAATACGGATAACGTAACTAGAGTAGTAACCACAGACCACAATCACCGCACCCACGGAACTTAGCGCTAATTATTTCGCGGAATTAGTTGTTTGAATTGTCTTATCCTCCGTTAATACAGTTAGCTTGTTTCAAGGACTGGGAGGTATTATTCGTAGATATAATTAAACTCTAGTCAAAGTTAAAATTAATTTAAAAACATACTTACTAATTGACTTAAATAGGGAAGTAGGTGCCAGCGTACAATCAGAAAACTCTGAGTCAGCACTTACTTTGTTTCACGTCTCCTTCTTTTAGTGATGAAAAAAGTTATTTCAAACTTTTAGTTGTTTCTTTTTTTGATAGTCGAAAACCTCTCTGCCTACTCCTTTTGTCCCGCTTGCCGAGAATCTCCCTCCTGGACATGATTTACCATGGCCGATCTGGAAGTCCTTAAACAGGCTTCGGACTCAGGTTGGCCGAAGTAAGGAGAACATGGTCAGGTGGGGATTTTCGGTAAGCTCCGATGTGGACTGTGTTTGTGGTGCAGTACAAACTATGGCACACTTAACATCGTGCCCGGCGTGCCCCAACACCTGCACGCCAGCGGATTTAATGGACGGCAGTCGATCCGCAATACAAGTGGCTGAATTCTGGGCTGCTACGATGTAATTTTCTCGTGTTCCATCGACTCGCTTCGAAGAAGAATAGTGGAAAGTATGTAATTTGTAGATATGTACCTAAATATTTAATAGAGGTTGGCCAACTAAACGCAATTCTCTAATGAGACAGCGAGGGTTTGAAGTAAACTAAAATATTTATTTTTAGGTATTTATATGGGACCGCCTGGAAAAATAAAAAAAATAATTTTCTAAATCGTTTTAGGCGTCTTCAGATCTAACGAATAGAGAACCTTCTCTTTTTGAAGTCGATAGAAGTGCTTGTAACGTAGTGCAGGGCTTTAGTAGTCATACCAAAAGTGGATGGGTGACCATTTAAGTGACTTCTATTAACAAGCATATTATATGTGCTTCGGAAGGCACGTAAAAGCAGTTGGTTCCGGTTAATATCGGTTGATATTAGTCGTTAATCTTAGTCAAGGCCCTAGGGCCACTTGAAAGCATCTGACAGTAAGTTTGGTCACTTTCCTTACGGACTCCCCTCCACCAATCCGGACAGAGCCCGCGTGGTGGAGAACGGCTCATAGCTCCTCTTAATTGAGGTTATATGCCTCTATCCACTATGCCTAGCATTAGCCTATTAGATCCCACTCTAATAGGCTAACTTTACTTTTGTACTATATTTTGAGCATTAGCGCACAACCCAGGCTAGAAACAACCCTCGGCCCGGGCCAGGATCGAACCCGGGATCTCGTGGATATGAGCCAGCCAGCAGCTAACACACACATCATGCCAACGACGCCTCATTTAGAAACATCGTACGAGTAAAGGATCTATTTTTACCCTCTATGTAACTAGGTATAACGAGACCGCTTGTGTCCGGACGCGGACGACATCAAAACAAGGTGATCACTGAGGTATCTTATGATGTGGTAATAGGGGCGATTTTGTAATGAAAATGTACTGGCTGATGTGCTGGCCACCGTACGTGAGCCATGTAGGCCGTGTTTGGCAGCAGGCAGCCGCAGATTGGTGCCACGCAAACACCACCGGCCGCTATTACCTGCCGTAAACCTTGTGCACCACTAATAATAATTAACTAGCGGTTGCCCGCGACTTCAACTGCTTCCAAGCTAAATTATAGAGGTAGGTTCCAAGTAGAATTTTCAAAAAATCAAAAATTCGTCATTCTTCATTTCTAACCGAATAGTATTCGAGAGTAAGTATACCAATTTTTTTCGATTTAGCCACAAAACTGACGGAGTTTCATACAAACTTGCCTCCTATTTTTAGCCCCTTATAGAATACTGAGACTTTATTAAACAGTATGGATTTGGCACAGAACAGATAAATAAATAAATAAATTGTTTCAACAAACACACCAATTACCTAGCCCCAAACTAAGCGTGAGTTTGTGCTATGGCGACTAGGATAACGGATAGACATACTTTATACATCCATGACTTAGATACAAAATATGCTCGTGCTCATTTCCCCTTGCGGGATTCGAACCCTCTGGTTTTGTAGTCCGTGGTGCGGACCACTACACAAAGACGGTCGTCGATCAGACAAAAATTCTGAACCACACCACAGAGTGACTAACCACTATGTTTTCAGAAAGTTTGTACTTTTAAATGGTCACAAAATATTTTTGTCGTGAGGTGTTTTAAAAGTATCCCCTTTTTCATCAATTTTGATACTTTCCGTGTAGTGGAAAACTGCCTTTAAAAGATTAGGTGGCAGAGCTTAAAAACCTCAAAAGCGGATTGCATTCTGTTTCTAAGACGAGTAGTGAAAGGGTTGGGTGCGATTTGCCTGTTTTTGGCCCCTAAGTGGGATCTAATGTGGGACATAACCGTTAAGTAAGTACTTACTGGAGTTGCTTGTGTTCTGTTTTCCGTAATGAATAAGACCCGATGAGATGATTATTTCGCAAACTTGTGTTTATATACTCCTATAGCCCAGAACACAAGTTTATATTATAAGTATTATACTTAGTACACATTATTTAATAGGATAGATTTATATATTTATAAATATAGGGCTCACGAAAAGTGTTTACACTGTTTTATTGTCATACGTAAATGATCGTAGTGGAAAACTGTGAATAGAATAATCGATTCAGATTCAGACAACGTATCACAATAATTACGATCGATATTAAACAATGCGTATGCTAAATTGCATTCTATTATAGGTTTGACTAGGTACCCAGTAACGAATAAATAAAGATATGAAGAAACATGTCTGACTGAGACAGATAATATACGTAATACTTTTTAATGACCCATTGGTCAAAATTAAAAAGAAAGAATCCTTAAGCTTCGTATAGGTTTTCCTCCAATTTCCCTACGCATTAAGTAAGACACGTTTACATTTTCCGATTTGATTACCGCAACGAACGTAAACGTTCAAATCATTGCGTGACGTATAATTTTTGATTTGCTTATAAAAACCGAAACGCCCCGGGAAACCGGCAATTTCGGGGAATCGAAGCGAAATTGCGTGTTAAGAAGCGGAATGCTTTAATCATGGCGCGCCTTCGACCAAATTGGATACTTTTTTGCCAAATACTGTTTGTTTCAGTTCATTTAAACATAAATGTCCAACGGCAAAAATTCAAAATTGTTTATTTCATCAACTAAGAATACATACATCACAAGGCTTAGAAACTCCTTTTAAGCAATATAAATGCTTGTGTTAGGAGAATCTTCTCTTCCATAACAAGAATTTACAGTAGCAGGCCTGTGTTACTCCCCACGTAGGTAGCAAAAACTTACCTACGTCCTTGGAAGAAGCCAATCAAGTTGGGTGTCGCGAGCGAGCAACGAGACGCCCGCGCGTTTTATTCACCGGCCACGCACGGCACCATGTGTGATTACGTTTCTGGCTGGACGAGCATGAATAAAGCGCTAGAAAGGTGCGCTAGATGGCGTAAGTAGCTTCTTGTAGCAGTCAAGCCTATCGCGTCGCATGATAGTACTCTGGAACATGAATCATAATACACTAAACCTATTCAGTGATGACTGAATAGGTTTAGTGTATTATGATTCATGTTCCAGAGTTATAAGAATGAAATTATCTTGCAATGGATTTCTGTAGGTATCTAAACGAGAATGTGCTTGACTCTGAGGAGAACTAAATTACACTATATCGTCGACGACATTGATTAGATTATTCTTTAAATTTCATTGCAAAGTCAAACTTCTGTACGGAGTACTAGTACTTATTCTGTGACAGTAGTATACATTAGTTTGTAGCTACGAACTACGTAATTGGCATTATCTTATAAACTATGCACTGTCACGAGGGTTGTGTTCTTATTTTTCAAAGATCTATGACCAGCAATCTCCAACCAATGTCCAAAAGTGGCATTATCTACTTATCCACAAGACTTTTTCGAGTTTATCTGAAAGGTCTTTGGCCAAGCTGCATCCAGTGTCTGTTGGGCATGCTCTTTTTGGGACACCCCGTATGCCAGCATTTACTGCAGGCAACACATACATCTGTAGCGACATCTTACCACTGTCGCCCACATTAGCAAGCAACTTCTAGACGCGACGCCCTGACTCGGCTCCTACAGGCTAGATGGCGCTGTTAGCCCGCTCCATACAACACAAACCGCGATATGTAAGATTTAGCACGAGCTTGACTACATATAGCTAAACCAAGATGGTGACCATTGGACCTTGGTCCCCGACCATAACAACCGGTCGGTAGGAAGCGCTTTCCTTTGCCTTCCTAATCCAGTTGCGCCAAACATCCTTCAATGTATCATCCCAGCTTGAAGCGCTTGCTTGGCCATTTGATGACATCTGACGGTCACATGCCTTCAGAGTTTCAGACATCCTTTTATACCGCACTCCGTTTGTTTAGTTATTATTACACGTTAACTCCCGCCTAAGCTACTAATTTCCTTTATTATCATCATTACTTTAGAAATGTATACAATTATAGTATCAAAATTTTAACGTGTGCTTTATCTTGTCGTGAATAAAGTATATAACTGACTCCGCAAGTTATAATAGCTAGTGTTGTTAATGTTCTGATAGGGCTGCCCAAGCTTTTGTTAAATCTTATAGCCTTATTAAATGCCATTTGCCTTCTAAATTTTACAATAAGAAAAAGTATAATATAACAAACATTAACCCTCTTATCTTCTCACGCGTATTTGTACTTATAAGACTGCGTAAATTGCGAAAACCGCGAAAATCCGCCAATTTTCGCGAGCCGCTTCTCCCCAAAATATTCCCAAAAGTGGCCGCAATAGTACAACATATTGCATATTTTCTGAAACTAGATAAAATTTCTAGGACTAATATTAACTGATTAATCTGAAATGTGGCTCTATATTTAGGTCATGTCAATGTTAATGCCATTTGTAATTTACCTGCTAATAATTAGTCCTGGTTTGAAACTAGTCTAAGTTATTCCAGGCCTGTGTAACTCCCCGCGTAGGTTGCAAAATCGTACCTACGCGCGGCGACTCCTTGAAAGCGGGCTAATCAACTTGGGTGTCGCGAGCGAGCAACAAGACACCCGAACGTTTTATTCGCCGGCGGCGCACGGCACTATATGTGATTTTAAGTTGCTAGCTGGACGAGCATCAATAAAGTGCTAGAAAGGTGGCGCTAGTCGGCGTAAGTAGCTTCTTGTAGCAGTCAACCCTATCACGTCGCACGATAGTACGTCACTGAATAGGTTTAGTGTATTATGATTCATATTCCAGAGTTATAAGAATCAAAATATCTTGCGATGGATTCCTGTAGGTGTCTAAACGAGAATGTGCTTGACTCTGAGGCGAACTAAATTACACCATATATATTTCTTTGAATTTCATTGCAAAGTCAAACTTCTGTACAGAGTACTAACTAGTACTTATTCTGTGCTTTTTCTGATAAGGTACATTTAATTTGTGAGTTAAAAACACACTTGTGTAGTCTAGTAAAGTATTTAATGGTCTATCAATGGCAGAACAGTTTCTCAAGAAGATTTCCCAAGGGTCTGACAACCGTCAAGATTGACAATGTGAGGTTTAAACGGATACATAAAGAACTATACGTTAAGTTGTTGCACGTTCAAAAGTTTCGGTCGTTCGTGACAGCCCTAGATAAGGGCGGTTTACATCACCTCTGTTTTAATTAAGTTACGAAACTTGTTCTTGAGAATTCCGAAGATTGCGGACATCGGAGCCAAACTCATAATAAATAACCAGCTATCGGTTACAAGTGCGCAAATTATTAATTTCTCACCAATTTGCGAGGTGAAAAGTCGAATTTCGAACATTTGTTACCTTTCGATGTCTGCCGTTAGCAAAAAGATTTTCGAATTAGAATCATTTGCTTATAATGGCTACCGTTACGAAAGTTGTGATTGGCTGCTATTAGCCCAATCGTGGGAGCAAATCGCAGTTTTCTATTAACGTTTTAGAATTTGGTCTAGTTTTGATGGGTTAAAAGTTTGATACAAAGTATGTTAATTTTAAAACATGTATTATTAATATTGATCTATATGTATAAAAGTGAAAACTGATTTTATAACTGACATATCAACGCCCAGCCTAAACTACTGGAGTCAGATTATTTTGTACCATGCTTTCTTTTATTAGTGTGAGGGAGCACTAAGAAAGGATTTTAGGAAATTCGTCTCTTAAAAGGAGGTAAAATACTATAACTTACTCCAAGTTTGAATGAAACTCCGTCAGTTTTAAAGATTATTCTATAAAATTTGGTATTAAGCTAGTGAGTTAGAAATTAACTCCTTAATGACGTATTTAAGAATTTTTGAAAATCAACCCTCTAAGGGGGTGAAAAGGGGTGTGGAAAGTATGAGAAATTCGTCAGCATCAAGATGGCGGGACCAAGCTTCCGATTCAAAATGTTTCATATCAGGGTATAAGTGCATCATTTGTACTATTTGTATCCTGATCTAAACGTTTGTACATCTGAAGACAAAAACGGCACATCGACATTTTTCTGGTCCCGCCATTATGACGTCAAAGTGGCGGGACCAACTTGAAGCGCTGCACACACAACCATAATTCATTGAACTCGATTAGTACTGCATTTGTACTTCCTATTTACTGTACTGTTTTCTTGGTAGCAATAACTGGATTAAAGTAATGAAATCAAAACGCTGATCCCGCCATTTTGACGTATCTGTAAATTGGTGCATTCATATCAAAGTCGCTAAATAACACAAAAAAACACATAACAAGACTTTGTACTAGCTGAGTACATGATCGTGATGTTTGTCTCAACTTTATAAGCCTTGTAGGGAAAAAGTTATCATCAATTTGTTGCTCCATAATCCGTGTGGCATGTAAAAGGGGCAAGGGGCCTAAAGCAGGTTACTTATGTTTATTTTAATGACCTCTTCAGATCCTCGATGAGAAGTCTCGCCAAGATTTCTCGCCCAACACTGGTGTCTGTTCGCACTTAAGATATTTCGCACTTGCTGTACTCCTCGCTACTAAAGTAGTAGTATGGACGACTTTGACAGTGCGTCTCCCGCACATCATGCGACCGCAGTAGGGTCCGGCACAAAATTGTGTTTGTTCTTCGATCGGTGTTAGTATTTTTCCCGAACATTATTACATTCTTGTCTATGTTCTCAGTGTAACGAAAGGAAATAAATAAAGCTATTTTTGCAATGCCGTTGATTTGATTTATGTTGTTTGCTTATGGTTATCACTCAAGCAGGGGTCACGCAAGAAATTGTCTGTGATTGGTGTCGGTAGTTTTCCTGCTTCAAATTAGTTGCTTCATATGTCATGTAGGTATCCGAGCTACTTACATTGATTAGGTACTTATGTAAGTATGTTATAATAAAAAATCCCCGGCCCCATCAGTTCCCGCAATCTTCGGAGGTATTGAAAATGAATTTAAGAATAAAACAAATGCGAAAATATTTTTTCTAACATGCACATAACAAAAATCTTGTTTAATTACACAGTTCGATGAAGCCCTGAATGAAATACAATAAGAAGTCAAATAAGAAATTTTGATTTTGACAGCTGTCAGCCGAAATGAAGATCTCGTAGATCCCTAAAATTTGTTTCTACACACCAGTAGTAGTCTAGGGTGGGTGATTATGACGTACGGAGCAACTAATTTAAAGCGGGAAAAATAGAAAGAAAGAAAAATTCTTTATTAATTTGGGACATCACAAACACACACACACACGCTTACAAAAAATATATAACATAATAGTAAATAAAAACTACACAACAAAAAATAAAAAAATACCAACCGATCAGAGAACACACAAAATTTCGTGCCAGACCCTACTGCGGTCGCCAGATGTGCGGGAAGCCCACTGTCAAAGTCGTCCACACTACTACTTTTGTAGCAAGGAGAACAGCAAGTGAGTATATCTTAAGTGTGAACAGACACCAATGTTGTGCGAAAAATCTTAGCGAGCCTTCTTACGAGACTTCTCATCGAGAATCTGAAGATTAAAATAAACATTAGTGACCTACTTTGGGTCCCTTGCCCCTATTTACATGCCAAACGGATTATGGAGCAACAAATTGATGATAACTTTTTCCCTACAAGGCTTATAAATCTGAGACAAACATCTCGATCATGTACTCAGCAGGTACAAAGTCTTGTTATTGGTTTTTTGTGTTAAAATGGCAGGATCAGCGTTTTGATTTCATTACTTTAATCCAGTTATTGCTACCAAGAAAACAGTACAGTTTATAGGAAGTACAAATGCAGTACTAATCGAGTTCAATGAATTGTGATTGTGTGTGCAGCACTTCAAGTTGGTCCCGCCACTTTGACGTCATAATGGCGGGACCAGAAAAATGACGATGTGCCGTTTTTGTCTTCAGATGTACAAACGTCTAGGTCAGGGTACAAATAGTACAAATGATGCACTTATACCCTGATATGAAACATTTTGAATCGGAAGCTTGGTCCCGCCATCTTGATGCTGACAGTCGACATTTCCGCGGACGAAGTCGCAGAAAACCGCTAGTTAAACATATTTCGGTCGTATATTTATGGGTACATAAATAGAGCAAGACCACAATACATAGAACCCTTACATAAGACAGACGTAATCGCACTCGCGAAGCAATCAACAGGTCTTCAGGTTGGTTGGTCGCTTCCGAGTGAATCAGGGATCAGGACATTGCCTCTTAGGAACCCGTAATAAAGCAATCTCAGCTTAAGACGTGTTTTTGCTAGTAGGTCAAGAATTCAGGACAGATTTTAGAGGGTTAATTATCGTTTGCCTGGGTATTGTAGTGTAAAGCTTTGGAAGTGTACAGCTGGGTTGCACCATCTTACGTTAACTATTACAAACGTCAAAAATCTTTACATGAAAAACACCGGTTTTTGTTATAATAATAATAATTTTAAATATTGAGTTCAAATCAAATTATGCGTATACATTGTCGCTACAACTTTAATGATATAAAATATGGCCTAAATAGTAATAGATAATTAACAGTGTCACTTGAAGTCTCTGTTGCATGACGAGCCATAAGCTTTAGGTTTTGATTTCATAAGGCGTAGTATATCCTAATAAAATTAGTCTTACTGAGTAACTAAAAAAGCATTTAATCATCATTAGGTATCACCTCCATGCCGCTATCCAATCAAATTTTGATACAACAACCTTCACCAATTATAAATAAAGAAGATTCTACTCATGAATACGAAAAACTTCGAAGGGTCAATAGTAAATATTTTGGTTTCACGTTTAAAATGGTTTCCAATATGCAAACTCTTACCGTGTCTGGCTGCAGAAAAATATGTTGACAGCCTCGCGTCTCGCCTTCATCTACATAATCACATCTACATAGTAATGCCAAATCTTAAAATCTTATTTTTAGAATTGTATCGATATTTTTTAACGATCGCAATAGCAGTGAAAAACTAAGAAAATACTTAAAGTCTTCCTTATAGCTGGAAAAGTTGCTGTTCTTGACTTTACCGAGTAGGGGAAGATCCTTTCTTTTATTCTCTTGTTCGTGTCATGAATTTTAACATCAGAGTGAAACAAAATTGTAAATAAGTAATTATGTTTACTTCGTTTCAAGAAGTTACTTGATAGGAGTTAAAGCAAGGGTAGTTGCGTAGGTTAATTCACCGATGAAACTTCTTCTTGACGATGGAGATTGACCACTACATAATAATAATAATGTCCTCCTAGCCGATTTCGACTACGGCGGCCTATCTCAACAGAGATTAGCCAACTGCGCAGGACATTTTATAGTGCACAAGTGTGTGCGCAGTACACAGGTGCACTCTCTGTTCCTTCACTCTCATAATTCGGTGAGACGGCAGTCCGACATGACCGTAGAGAGATCAGGCGCAGGACCAACGGCTTATCGTGCTTTCCGAGGCACGGGGGTGTTAACACCAGGAAAAACTCTCTGTTCTGTCTTAATTGAAGAAATGTGTCCTGTGTATTACTATTATCATATGTATGTTTATGTATCAATATGTATATCATCTATTTTATTTATGTACGTAGTATGTATGTCTATTGCTATGTTCATTTTTCTTAATTGCTATGCTTAAGAGTATTTTGCAGTGGTTTTCTCGGTTTCATCTTTTTCCTGATTTACGATATCTTGCACCGCCTGTATTTCTCTGTTTGGACCTATGGTTGACTGGTAGAGAATGCTTTTAGCGTTAAGTCCGCCATTTGTACAATAAACTGTGTGCAAAAAGTTTAAATAAATAAATAAATAAACACCACCAACTTCCTGACTCCGGAGCTGTGTCTGAGTAATTTCAAGACAGAAAAACCCAAACACTCTCGGCCCGACCCAGGATCCGAACCCGGGACCTCGTGGATAGTACCCAGCGTGCTGACCACTAGACCAACGACTACATACATAAGTACCTCAACCTACTCGTTGAACATAGAAGTTCAAATAAAAAAATCTACTAGGAAGTTCTAGCAATCTTTTCCGAAACTCTAATGGGCTAAGGTAATACTAATATCGTCCTTGCTACTTACACAGAAATAGCACATTGTTTTGAGGTCCTCCGGATCAATACATATAATAATAATAAGCCTTTATTTCCCAAATTCAATTCAAACAATATATCATTGTACAATTTTAAAATACAAATTAATAATTTATATTGGATTGATTATAGATAATACAATTGTTAATAGATAAAATATTTCTTTCGGTACCCATCTTTTGGTGAAGGCCTCCTCCATCTCCTTTCACTGTTCTCTCTCTCTCGCTCTCGGATCCAGGGCAGTCCTGCTACTTCTCGGATGTCGTCGCTCCGACGGAGCCTGGGTCGGCCAGGCGGTCGTTTTGCGTCATAGGGATGCTAGAAGATGATCCTACCGTTTCATCTATTATCTTCCATTCTCGCTACATATCTCCTCGGGATCAAAGGCCTATGTAAATATGCATGCCAAAGCGCCCGAAGGATGCAGATTCCTCGCATTGCAAATGCATCTCATTCTGAGAGGTAGGCCAGGAGCTCGGTGCGAAAACTTTATAAGTATTTTGTATCTATGTCTAGTCCAAACAAAAGCCAGTATAATTAGGTATAGCAATAAATCCCAAGACACATCACATACATTGCCACAGCATAAATACTAGACATTGCTCTGAGCTCAAACTAAGTAGCTAAAGCACTTGTAATAAGAAAATCAGAAACAACGGTCAATGTATAAAATATTAACGATTATTTACTGACTTGACCAGGGTTTGAAAACCCGGGACCACAGAGAAGGTAATACCTTGAAAACCGGTGTGTTAGTCACTTGATCTCGAAGGTCGACTAAAAAGACACCAACCTGAAACTTAAAGACTATTCAAATATAACCGTGTTATTTAGGTAGTTTGCCACCTTACTACCATCACTTGGACCCGAACTCTATGCAGAGCACCGCTGCACTGTACAGTCAAATGACCGTCAAATAATGTACGCTTTTTATGGTAAAAAGGAAACTGAAAACCGAAGTATTTAAATTATTGCGGTGCTAATCTTCAGTCGGTATATTTGTCAGTAAACTATGTATTACATCTATGAAACGCCACGTCTATGTTCTCGTTTTTTGAAACATTTAAAAGAGGACTAATACGTAACCGGCTCTATGACTAATACTTGCTTATCTAAAAATATGGACAAATCAGCCTGAAGCCAGCATGCAGCAAATATTGAGTGAATTTCCGTGTTCCGTCCCGATTCTAAATATAACCTTGAATATCGCTCGCGATTCACTTTGTGGAAACGTATCTAAGTGTTTTTGATACATTTTATCGTATTGAAACAACATTTCACAATTTGTCAATCTTATTTTTTTATATAATGTGGCAAGAAAGTTAGATTAATTAGGCAAAGGCACATATATCATCAAGTCATTTAAGCAAATGCAGGATGTCCACTGCTGAACATAGGTACGCCTACCCAAATGTTTCTAAAGTTACTGGTTAGAAAACGTGTACCTATAACGGAATAACGCAAATCTTGATTCTGGTGCGCAATGGCAAATATCAAAGGATTGTTCTCCAGTTAATTCACCATTAGGTACCATAATTTCTAAAAATAGTTGCTGACGTATTGCTTTGGTGCTCAACCAGACGATCACCCTTATTAGATTTTCTGTTATTTCGTTATTATCACGTTGTATTCATGTGGTCTGAATCTTACCTTACTCCGAATGACGAAGGTGGCTGTATTTGAAATCTAACAATAACGCTCGTTGTATTTCCATGCAAGCTTCGTGTCGCTAGTTGCGAATGATACTTCATAGAAACCAGTAGTGTCGCAGCGACATGTCGTCTGCTGCTGCCACGTGTGGTTGGCTGCAAACTTATTTACACAGAAACCAGTAGTGTCGCGACGACATGTCGTCTGCTGCTGCCACATGTGGTCAAGTACGGACTTATACCTTTACATAGAAACCAATAGTGTCGGGGCGACATGTCGTCTGCTGCTGCCGCGTGTGGTCAACTACGGACTTATACCTTTACATAGAAACCAGTGGTGTTGCGGCGACATATCGTCTGCTGGTGCCGCGTGTGGTCAACTACGGACTTATACTTTTACATAGAAACCAGTAATGTCGAGACGACATGTCGTCTGCTGCTGCCGCGTGTGGTCAACTACGATCTTATACCTTTACATAGAAACCAGTGGTGTCGCGGCGACATGTAGTCTGCTGCTGCCACGTGTGGTTGGCTATGAACTTATTTACATAGAAACCAGTAGTGTCGCGACGACATGTCGTCTGCTGCGGCCGCGTATGGTCAGCTACGAACTTATTTACATAGAAACCAGTAGTGTCGCGGCGACATGCCGTCTGCTGCTGCCGCGTGTGGTCGGCTACGAACTTATTTACATAGAAACCAGTAGTGTCGCGACGACATGTCGTCTGCTGCTGCCGCATGTAGTCAACTACGGACTGATACCTTTACATAGAAACCAGTAGTGTCGCGGCGACATGTCGTCTGCTGCTGCCGCGTGTGGTCGGTTACGAACTTATTTACATAGAAACCAATAGTGTCGCGGCAACATGTCGTCTGCTGCTGCCGCATGTGGTCGGCTACGAACTTATTTACATAGGAACCAATAGTGTCGCGGCGACATGCCGTCTGCTGCGACCGCGTATGGTCGGCTACTAACTTTTTTACACAGAAACCAGTAGTGCCGCGACGACATGTCGACTGCGTTGTAGGCTACGAACTTATACCTTTATGCTGGCACGAGTAACAACAGAGACAGTTCAGTGATCATTCTCCGGAGTAAGACATCTTGATCTAGACTGATCCTGACCTTGCAAGGTCGTCCGTCCATCTTACCAATTTAGATGTACAGCCGGCAGCACATCCGTCTACCTATCATGAAAACTACAAAAACAGCTTTTATTACGTAGGGAATAGAGGCGGTGTGACGTCCGGCAGCGTGTACGTCTCAGTAGAAGGTACAGAGGGTCCAGGCCAGTACAATGCGCCCATTAGAACGTCTATCGCCATTGAACTGCCACATAAACACTCTTTAACAATACCTAACAAATAAATTCTTATAGTACACTTGGGTCTTGTCTGGCAGCGTTTATTGCGTACGACTGCTCGTCGGTTTGTGGGTGACAAGAGACACTGGCTTCGATTGACGAGTTTCGGATTTGAATCCCGGCATGGATCGAAAAAATGTTTTTCTGTCTTTTGGTAGCTAAGAAACAGCTCCGGAGTTAGGAAGTTGGTGGTGTTTCACACCCGTACCTTGGAAAGCATTCAACTGCCAATGGCTTTCAATTATTGGTCCTGCGACTGAACTCTCTCCAGTCAAGTCGAATTATGAAACGGAATATAAAAGCAAATTACGAGAAAGCGTACGTGCGCTTTGTAGTATGTCGTGCGGTACGGAACCCGCCATAGCAAATGCACATAGAGAAGGTCATTGGCTAATTATTGAACCTTACTTTTCCAAACTAAAGTTTTGATGGTTTGAGAGACATGTCCATTTTTATCCTTTTTTTTTAAATTGTTTTCTATATGTGCATTTGCTATGGCGGGTTCAGTACCAGTCATTCTCTATAAAAGCAAATTAAGAGAAAGCGTAGGTGCGCTATGTCTACACTTGTGCACATAACATCCTTTAAGTACAAATGGCAGCACGTCAGGTTACCTATGTGAAATAGGAAATAGGGGCGATCTTAAGGTCAAAGTGGGGTCGTCTGACATTCAGCCGAGTGTACTTGCTGATCTCTGTTGATATAAACCGCTGGATTTGGATTTGGCTATTGTGAAGGATAAAAACTGGTCGCCGCTATCAGTGAAGCTACTGCCTAGTCTGTCTCCGCCTTTAATGAGATTCCGCCGAGATCGGCGCGCCATTACAGTGGCTTAATTGGCGCCGGGGTAACGGCCCTGCACCTGCCTTCCAATTCAATTCAAAAATCCATGGAAACAGCGCTGCATTTTTCAGGGGAAAAAAAGAAAAGCGATTACGATTGCTTGATTGGGCAGATAGAGTTGCAGGAGCAAACGGTAAGTTGTGAAAAATACAACACGGGTTTGTGAAAATGTTACAAGGACGAAACGGTCCTGTGTCAGTGACATTGTTTTATATAGGACTAGCAGTTCCCTTCCCCGTGACTGTGAATCAAACTTTAATCCCGAATTTCACCCTTCTTAATGTTTTTTAGCGCAACAAAAAGTAGCATATATCCTTCCCAGGGTCTCAAACTATCTCTGTACCAAATTTGAATCGGTACAGCAGTTTAGGTGTAATTGCATAACACAACAGAGTTACTTTCGCATTTATAAATATTAGTTGGGAAGTTAGGATTCTTATTCTATACCTATGTATATGTTTCAGTTTATGTGCGTATAATAAGGAAGTACTGTGTATTACTTGACAAAAAATTAAAAAGCCATTGTTACCAAGATAATAGCCATAGAGAACCAAACCAGCCAGTCCCAGGAGTACTCAGCTCGATAAAAGTTTCCATTTGACTCCCGAGTAACGAGGCTCTTTGCTTTGAATGAAGAAGCACTCCCGTATTCATGCGAAGCCACGTGACTACCGCACGTGGAATGTGGAAGCGAAAGCGATTGAGAGAATGCCAATAACAAACGTTGTTATTGTTATAAAGGGCCCTACTCTGGATTAGTGTTCACTAACTACCTGTGACTGAAGAAAGGTGAGTACGTGTTCACCTTGATACCACTTCTACTCCCTATTTACATAATAAACGCTGTTTTTGTAGTTCAAATGTATACCTTGACGTACTTCCGACTGTCCTTAACTAGGTTACCTCAATTACCTCATTTTACAATTTAGTTAGAGAACTATTTATTAGAGAACCTGCTAGCTACCTTAGCAGTAAATCAAAGTATTTTCAAAACATCACACTATAATAAATAACTGTAGCGTAAGCGTAAGACTAAAAAAGTGTTCGATAACTAGTAAATTTCTGCTGGAACTCTTGTATTTCAAACCATGCTAACAATAAAAACAGCTGCAGAGAAATAATAACGTAATGTTCAAAGCATAAGATACCTTATATATTTGGCCCTACTCTAGATTAGTGTTGTAGATCTACCGTATCCCGTTGCCTACTGTAAGTTTAACAATCAACTACATTCCCGTTATTACAAAAACTTAGTACGGGTTTAAGCCAGGACTAAGCTATTAGCTAGCCAATTAGAAATGCGTTTCTCTATTAGGTTATGTCACGAATGTTTCATTCATTCCTCTGTTGTCGGCTAATATTTAGACCTATTTTAAACTTAGTCTAATTTTTTTGTAATAACACCGCACGGTAAGATACGTAGGAATCAGTAGATTACCTTATTTAATAAAATTTCAAGAAAATTCGTAATATAGAAAAAAAAATTAAATGGATTTAACAAAATAATCATTATTATTTATTTGCACTAAAACAATAGATTCATAATAAGCAAAAAATTAAAAAATTTCTACTAATTTTCCGATACATAATGTCAAAATCAATAAGTATATTATGTATGATTTATACAATGTAGGTATACTGATATTTTCATGTATATAGTATGTGTAGTATATGATAGTGATAGTATATAATATAACTATGTGTATGTATTATCTGTTTCGTACCTATAATTTTATAATATCTCTTTTTCATCAATTACCCCTGTGATTAAGTATTTCCTATGCCCAAAATCAATTAAAATTAACTTAATTGTAAAGGAGATTGAAACTTCGTGGGTCGTGACATATCGACCCCAACGCCATTTTTTTTTTACAAATTGCGACGCACTCTGAAAGTTATATGTATGGATAGAGGATGCATATAGAGGAACAAAAAATGTCAAGTAACATGTTACTCTATAAGGTCACTATACCGAGATATTTAAATGTAAAAACCGACTTATTTTATTTGAAACCTACGTAGGTTTACTATATCTACCGGATGAAACTGTAGTCTACCATAATCTACCGTAGTCTACCGGAAGACTACCAAACTTCTTGGTAGGCTACAGTCCATTTACAACTCTGGATACTCTGGATGACGGTGTCCTATCACTGTCTCTATCACTCGTGCCAGCATAACAGCGCGAACGAACGTGATAGCAACTCGAAAATACTTCCTTAGCCGGAGTAAGACCTAAGTTACGCTTTGAGTAGGTAAGTTACGCAAATAAAGAGAATACGAGACTGATTTTGAAGTATCAGTGATTTGTTATGCGGGAGTTGGATTTTGAGAAAATACAGGATTACTTGTTGATAAGTCTTCTCCTTATTCGTTTTCAGACAATCATTTATTCATGCTTCGTCTTCGTCATACACCTATTTTTCGACAAACACAAGTAATGCACATTCTTTTACGACGTCGATCGTTTTTGGATTTTTAAAAATTGGCCCTAAAGATAATAAGTTCGTACCCGTTTTCATGCAGCAACAGCAGATGACGTGTCGTCGCGTCACTACCGATTTCTTTGTATTTCTATGTGTAAATGAGGTTAAGGTGAATTGAATAATATATAATGATATAATAAATGTAAGTCTGCTGTAGAACTATATTTAAGATTGAAAATCGATTAACATTTTAATTTAAACCCAACACTGAAATACAACACGCAGTTAGACGAACCTAGCGACCACTTCATAGAAAAATATAGAATCCAGGAACGAGAAAAACTCAAATAAACTATGTAAGTATCCACATTATAACATGTTTCAACACATATTGTTTATAAGATGCGATAACAGCAAAGTACTTTATTTAAATGATTAAAACTAAGTTCATTTAGTCAATGATTAAAAAGTAAATTGTTGTAGACTAAAATCATCTTTAAAAGTTTCTAAGTTCATTTTTCATGTGCTTATAAATTTCTGCCTTTTCACTGCACCAAAATTCTCGTGGCTTACACCAAGTAGCTTTTAGCTTTACCATGCCGACCCCAGTATGAACGGGTATGAACAGAATGCAATCTCGCCAGTCAATGGCAAAAAAGTTGCACATCAAGTAATCTTTATGCGAAGGCTATAAGGTCGGAAATCGAAGACAAGCTGACTGGTGTTAGTATCAGACTAGGTTTATTGTAAGTCTCCGAAAGGTTTTGTACTTTTAAATAATTTAATTTATGTATACCTTGTAAAACGTCAAGAAAGGGTACTTTCTTGAGGTTTTACAATTCGTCGTTCATAAAAAAGAGTGCTTCATATTTGTATCCGCACTGGATTATATATTGAGCATGTTCGGACGTCAAGTTTTTTAGGAGACTTAAAATATTAATATAATAAAGAGACTAACCAATAATTAGCCAATGAAAACTTAATAGTTTTCACTATAGTAAATATTCGAATCTTTAATAAGTTCAGGTCGAAAAACAAAAAATCCAGACTACATAAAAGGCTGTAACAGAGTAGTTATACCCAATCAAACATTTTTAAATCTTTATCCAAATACCAGTAAGTTGTACAAATTATTACTTGGTATCTAAGAGCAAAAACAATGATTTCTCAACTAATTCTAAGAAGTGGTTGTAACCTTGAATTTAGATAGACTAACAACGCAAATATCTGTAACTTCTCTTGATACCTAATTAATATCTATCTGGCAACTATTGTTATTAATTTTACGTTTCAAATAAGCCGGCGTCGCGCTGTATAATTAACTTGGGGCATAATTAAATTAGTCTGGTTTTGCTGACGTTTATTTAGTTATTAACGATTGCCCGCAGCTTTCGGATTAAATTTATTACTTCAGATTTGAAAATAAAAAACCAAAAAAATCTAAATTGATTTAGTAGATCTCGCGTGAACAAGTAGGTTGGCGTAAGTTAGAGTTACAAATAAATACAGTGCAAACGTGACGTTAAACTGATAAATCATGTATAAAACACGGCTAAAGAATGTTGTCAATAATCAAAACGGCCGACATTATCCATAATGGCAGCCTAGCCAGGGTCGATAACCGCGCCGCGCGGGACGCGGAGAGCTGCTCGACCAATCAGCGCACTTCGTTCACGGTCGCATGCCTGACAGATGACGTCAATTCAATCAGTCTCGGTTTACACCTCTACGCGCGTACTCGTCACCTATATTTGTGCACAAAATAATAATGGAGGAAGACCCAGAACAATACAACAGAATGAAAGACACCTTCAACAACAAGATGGGCGGACTAATCAAAGAGAAGCACTTCAACAACCAAATATTCACCAAAACATCGTACATGGACATGATTTCAAAAGTTGAACACGCTAAGAGGTTGAAATTCGGTAAGACGCCATCAGATTACGCTCGCTTGAAAAAATTTGATATTCAAGAAATCAACTGCTTCAAAAGGCTTGTTGTGCCGTTTTCCTGTAATACCACCAGCAGGGGCAATGAGCCCAGCGGCAGTATTCGCATGTTTGTCTATGTAGATGAGATTTTTGATATACTGCACACTGCCCATTTGAAAATTGGACACAAACGAAGAGTGGGGATGTCTCAGGAAGTGAGCCAGTTCAAAAACATCACACGTGAGATGATAAATGTGTATTTAGGTATCTGTGAAGTATGTAACAAGAAAGAAGCTGCAAAATTACAAGACAAAGACCCTAAAATAAGCTACATAGACTTTCTAAGAATGCCTGAAGATCTAGTGGGATACAATTTCATTCTTGTACATATAGATTTTAAAACGCAGTTCGTGCAGCTGAGACCGCTGAAAAATACGGAAGCAGAAGATGTGGCTCGGGCCCTTTTAGACATTTTCACAATTTTTGGTCCTTCTCATGTTATACAGGGAAATATTGCAATAGAATTTGGAGAGAAGATCGCGGCTGAGTTGATTTTGTGTTGGGACGATTTGAAAATGACATTTATGAAGACGGAAGGTTTAATAGACATACTAGAAATGTCGAAAGTTAAAATAACTGAACTTCTTACTGAATGGATGGCATCAAATGGAAGGTCGCCTTGGTCAGAAGGGGTGAAGTTCGTGCAGTATATGAAAAATAAAGAGTATAATAAGGCGTTGGCTCGTTCTTCTGGTGAGGCGATGTTTGGCAACAGATTTGGAAGGATGATACAAGGTAAAAGAGCCAGTGATGTACGCAAACAGTCAACTTCAGGTATAAGAAAAAAAGAAATCAGTGATGAAACGAGTTTAGAAATAAATGATAGCCAGAGTTTGGATTTGGAAGATCAGACAGGCGGTACGGCAAAAAGATTCAAGACTGAACCGATTCCAAGCAGTTCTGAAATAGTAATACAAAAAGTGGAAACAATTGAAAATGAGTTGCATCTGAGACCTTACTGAGGTCTAACTCCGGTTAACGATGTCTGTATTTTCGAATGTAGCCGTCCCTTTCTCTCACGACAGAACGACAACGTGACCGAGCGTGATGGCTAGACTCTTGGGAGACGTAGTAGTGAAGCTATTAGCACAGATATTTTTAATGTTACAAAAAATAAATAAATTGCTTTTATTGAAAACTATTTTATATGTACTTATTACGGTTTTGGTATTATTATATTTATATTAGCAGTATTCTCAACCTACTCAAATTAAATTAAATGATGATGCAATAAGTGTGCAATATTTTTAACATCAATATAAAACTTTTGTTTGTTTGTTAAAATAAAGCAAAGCAAATATCACAAATTAAATCATTTGGGCTGTCTAAAGGTTTTTCAATTACAAATATTATATTTTCTATACTTAGATTGGTTGACTAGTCTAAGTTCCTATACGTATATATAAGTATGATAGGTTTATTGATTTTATACAGTGTAAGTTTGGTGTTTATTCTTTGAAATAATAATTTTATCAAAGTTTACTTGAATAAAAGAACTGACAGTCCAATATATCTAACATATTGAGGACACTATTTTTAATTATCATGGTCAAGTCGAAGTTGCATCCGAGACATCCCTAAAAGCTATGCTAAGTCCCTAAAATGGTAGGTTTAATACTGATAACTTTAGTAAAGGTAAAACTAAACGCATCTTGTGTAAATAAATTTTCATTTCATTTCATCTTAACAAATATGAAATGAAACAAAACAAGCTGAAACAAAGTATCAAAAACTTACCTTATGTCACAAAAGTGGAGAAAAATGACCCGTCACAGAGCCGGCTGTGTTAATTCCCGGAACTCAACTAATTTGCGAGATCACACACAGACGAGAACATCGGCGAACTTGTTTAATTAAGTTATTAAAGTTACATTCTTTTGAGCTTTGTTCGTTTGTAAGTACGAGTAGGATTTCTTATTAGAAAGGAAGCATAAATAGTTTTATTTATATATATAAACACCTTTTTCACTATCTGGTGATTAGCTCCAGATGACTGTGTTTCATAGTTTGACATTTGCATTGCACTCCAAGGCGCGAATAATCTCATAAACTTTATCCTTGAAAATATTTGGTAAGCTACAGAAATAAAATAGTCGTATCATCGTCGTCATTTGATTGCCCTTTTGCCAGTTCATCTAACGTAATATCTTTTTCTCATCCATACAATTCTATCATACGTAACCGAATCATACCTCCAAACTCGATAATAATATCTTCTAAAATGACTTCAAACTGACGCCCCGTAACTTGACTAAAGTCACAATAAGACATTGTATTAGGCCATACAAAAACAGGTCGGAAGCAGAAGTTGGTGGTGTTATCACCCCCGTCACTCGGTAAGCACGTTGAGCCGTTGGTCCAGCGCCTGGTCTCCTATGCTAGAAAGATTGATAGTCGGAAAATTAGAATAAGACTTAGAAGGATTACAGTAGGTGTAATGTACCGGATAAATGGTTCTGCAATGTTTCTGCCAGTGTTTTCCACGCCCAAATTTACATTCCCCTTGCTGGCCACTTGACGGGGGTCCATTTGCTGCCGTTTGTCATCGTGAGCGGAGAGCTAATTGTTTTGCACCATTTATTGGTTAAATCTGGAATTTTACCAGAGTTGGGCTCTCGAGGTAAAGTGGCCACCGCATCAAACTATTATTTTTTATTGCGATATCGCCCCTATTGCAGCGGCATAAGATACCGCAGTGCTTACCTTGATGAGCTGCCGTTTCGTGATCAACCTTCGAACTGAATGCTAGAAAGGAAGACAACCAAAAACTTATTTGATAGATGTAGGTCCTTTTAAGTGGGTGATTCTAATGATAAACATATTTTTACATACTTTTATTTTTTATTATTAACTCCTTGAGACCTCTATTAGTACCTCCTTATAGTTGAGGTGAGGCCTCCCAGCAGTGGGATATAATATAGGCTGACTTTACTTTAGTCTCCATTTTGTCATGTCATCATAATTCCAAATTATCCTATTTATAATTTAAAATGTGTTGAGCTGAGCTGTGTCAAACTTATTATACCCGTAAGTAAGGTGGATAGTAGATAAAGCATAGCAACCTTCACGACTGCTTTGACAAACAAGGAATCCTGAAGGGTTCCTTATTACTTGCGTGAGCGGCGCGGGCCGGCCTGATCTGAGGCAGACATTCCCGCTCGGTGCCCACAGAATGGTGCCCACTGTCCTTTCTGATAGGGTTGTCACTGATAAAATAGGTTGAAAAAATCAACTAAATATGTGTCTGTCACCTAATATTCTATTGGAAAAAATTACTGATTACACTATACCTTTAGGTACTACTTCTAAAGCCTCATTTAAAATTATCTCTTCGTTATTCTATTTTTTATTCCAAATCATCCCACTGCTGGGCACAGGCCTCCCCTAAACTTTTTCACTGATCCCTATACACCTTTTAGGATGAATTCTGCATATTAAAATATTAAGTTGCTGGACGACCGAGCTTTACTCGGCTATTTATTAAAAATAGCTTAGCGTAAAGCGTAAGTCTTGTCCAAAAACAAAAAAAAGTTTAACTCGTTTAAATGTATACGATATGTATATACCTACTACTCAAAACTCGTAGCAACTAGTCGCTCGCTGACCTAGTTACGCACCTAACAACTATAATAGCGAAATCAAGCTTTTTTTTCGATTCCATCTCGTAAGGAAACTCTGAACTCTACATCGCTCACTGTATGACCTTAAGCTACTAGCACAATGGCCCAATCAAGAGGCTAAGTGCGCAAAACACCCCAGCCAAACTAACTATGACCTTAAGCTTTATTATGAGACCCATAGTCAGAGACCATGTTTCGGATCTGTATATCATTCGTAGTAATTTGATTGCAGAGAGATTTTGCCTTTAGGCACTTATAATTAATTAATATTTAATGAATATTCTCTCCTTTTCGACAACCCTATGCCCTCTCCGAACGAGGATGAACCTCTAAATTGTAATCCGAGCACAAACATCTGTGCGCTCGTTACGGCGTTGGTACAGTCGGCAGCACGTCAAGTTATATATTTGAACTACGAAAACAGCTTTTATTACGTAGTAAATAGAGGTGGTCTCATCAAGAACAACATGTAGTCTGACTTGCGGACAAGTGTACCTTCAAGCGGTCCTTTATTACGATGTACGGATGAAGTAAAACAGATTTTTACGGACATTTTCATTTGTAATCCTTTTAGGTATATTTAAAAAAGTTTACTTGTCAATCAACTGAAGTTAAGATCTCTGTGTAGTGAAAAGGTGTCGAGAATAATTGTTAATTAACATGTGACAATTAAAATCTAATGAAGTAAATATTTTATGAAACAGCTCAAGGACCTAGGTGGCTAAAGACTTATTACTAAGGGCACGAAAAAGCACTACGTACCTATATAATTATAAATTAAATTTTGTTTCCGCTGGCCGGCGTTCCCCTCCCACGCCGCGTAGTAGGTTCTATTATTAAAAATCCGATTGCTGAAGTTACAATCGAATAATAGAATTATTGAATAGCTAACAATAATATTCAACAAGTACAGTCGACCAAATTGAATCATGACCCACCTTATAGTCATTTTTCTACTGTCATTCTATACAAGTAGGTTGAAATTCGCTTGAACATACATTTCCTAGAAACGAACCTGTTATCATTTTATTAGACACAGACACATGACAGTTACTGACTAGGCTATACTCGCTATCTGAATGAATAAGTTTGTATGAAAATCGGCGAGAACTTAGGTAAGGGTTGCAATGCAACACACAGGTAGGTAGGTAGATATTCGGGATTCAGCACAGCCGGGCGCTAAGTCTGTATCGGGAACCAGTTTCTTTATAAAAGTTCCACTGGAACTTGTGTTAGCCATGATGAAATAAAACAGTACTTAGATGAAGAATATAATATTTATTTTAGGTATATACTAGCAGTTCCCCGCGACTTCGCCCGCGCCAAAAGTCGGATTTTCCATACAAATTTTTATCCCCCATTTCACCCCTCTTATGATTTTATATCGCGACAAAAAGTAGCCTATGTCCTTCCCAGTGTCTCAAACTATCTCTGTGCCAAATTATATTTGATTCGGTCCAGTAGTTTCGGAGCCTATTCGATGCAAATAAACAAACAAATCTTTCCTCTTTATCTATATATATAAAAGAAAGTCGTGTTAGTTACTTCACTTATAACTCAAGAACGGCTGAACCGATTTAGCTGAAAATTGGCAGGGAGGTAGTTTAGAGCCAGGAGAAGGACATAGGATACTTTTTATCCCGTTCGACATCATTCCCGTGTGACTTGACATGTAACGTCAGTCACTATAAAACGTGGTATAACAAAAAAGAATCAGACTTGGAATAACAAAATTGACGTATAATGACAGCTATGTAATGACGTATGGATGACTATTTGATATTTGTAAGAAATCAATAATATAACTATTTCTATTAAATAAATAATTAACATTATTGCCCAATTGCCCATTCGTATAAACAGTGAAGTGAACTATAAAACTCGGTATGGTTAAAAATTTAAGTTTTTAGGTGAAGTGAAGTTTAATTAATAATGCCGCGACCAAGACGATCGAATCTTTCCCGACAAAGCCGTGATGCAAGAAGAATACGAAATACTGCAAATGAAAGGACTGAAGAAGAACAAGAAATTGCACGTGAACAGCGCCGCGATAGTATGGCTCGACTTCGTGCTTCTCAATCACGAGAGCAAAGTGAAGCAGCCCGTGAAACAGCTCGGTTGGCAATGCAGAATCGTCGAGCGAACAACAGAGGTCAACAAATAGATAATTTGCGACGCAGAACAAGATATTTATCAAGTGCTGATTTGAATCGAGCAGCGTTTCAATACGATTGCAGCAATGATTACAGCTTGCATCCTAGCGTTTGCATTGGGCAAATGGATGTAGTTTGCGAGTATTGTGGTGCATTAAAGTTTTCCGGAGAAACGCCTGGATTATGCTGCCTTAATGGTAAAGTGAAATTGCCATTGTTGACTCCGCCACCTGAGCCATTGTATTCATTGCTTTGTGGCGAAACACAAGAATCACGCCACTTTCTTGCAAATACTCAAAAATACAATGGTTGTTTCCAGATGACGTCATTTGGGGCAGATATTATCGAAGAACGGGGATTTAATCCGACATTTAAGGTATTTATTTTTGTACTTATATAGAATGTAGTTAAAGAATAACTTACTTTATCTATTGGTACCTATGTAGTATATTTGCTAATTCTGAACTCTACTCTCCCACCGAAAAAAGTGTTTATAACCCAGTTAATACTGTCTGGTTTTTATTTTGTAGATACAAGGACAGATTCATCATCGAATTGGATCATTACTACCTTTCGAAGATACACAGAATAAATTTTTACAAATATATTTCATGGGCAACATGGAAGAACAACTTGATCGACGCCTAGAGATCAATGCAGGAATGAAGCGAGCAATTCTTCAAGACTTGCAGTGTCTGCTTCATGAACATCATGCGTTGGTCAGGTTGTTTAAGAGTGCTTTAGAGCGCATGCCAAGTGATGACTATAAAGTTATTATCAAAGCAGATAAACGACCATCTGGAACACACGAAAGGACATTTAATGCTCCAACAGTAGACGAAGTTGCCATCCTGATTGTTGGTGAACAATTGGAAAAACGCGATATTGTGCTTACACGTCGCGATACTGGGCAACTGCAACAAATATCTGAAACTCATCGATCATATGACACATTGCAATACCCGCTGATGTTTTGGCAAGGAGAAGATGGATATTATTTTAATATTAAAATGAAAAATCCATTGAATGGTGAGTATCAGTATCATAATTTATTTCATTTATTTGTGAAAGACACTGATTTAAAATAATGCTTATTAAAAAAATGGTTAATGTCTGTATTGTTTGCCTTTAAAATTTGCCTTTGAAATGGTTAATTATCAAATTTTTAATTTCAGGTGAAGAAACTACAAAGAAAGTTAGCTCAATGAATTATTACGCATATCGTTTGATGATTCGTCAAAATGCTGACAACTATTTGCTGCGGTTTCGTCGATTGTTTCAGCAGTATTGCGTTGACATGTATGTAAAAATAGAAACGGAACGTTTAACATTCATTAGGTTGAACCAAGCCAAACTGCGTTCTGAGGAGTACATCCATTTACGTGATGCAGTTAATACTGAAGGAAATGCAGCTAATATTGGTCGATTAACTATTCTGCCGGCGACATACATTGGTAGTCCACGTCATATGCATGAATATGCACAAGATGCAATGACATATGTTCGTCATTACGGTCGGCCCGATCTCTTTATTACTTTTACCTGTAATCCAAAATGGATAGAAATTACTCAATTGCTGCTTCCCGGACAAACATCAAGTGATAGACACGACATCACAGCACGTATATTCAGGCAAAAAATTCGGTCCCTGATGAACTTTATTGTTAAACAACGCGTCTTTGGAGATACTCGATGCTGGATGTATTCAATCGAATGGCAAAAGCGAGGCCTGCCGCACGCACACATTCTTATTTGGTTAGTGGAAAGAATTCAGCCTGACCAAATAGATGATATCATATGTGCTGAGATTCCTGATTATGAAGTCGATCCAGACCTACATGATGTTGTTACTACTAATATGATTCATGGACCGTGTGGTGCCATCAATCCCCAATCACCTTGCATGGTCGATGGAAAGTGCTCTAAACGATATCCACGGAAATTAACGGCGGAGACTGTCACTGGCAATGATGGTTATCCGCTGTATCGGCGTCGATCACCAGATGACAACGGTCGAACTGTCACAACGAAAGTGAAAAGAATGGATTTCGTTGTCGACAACAGTTGGATTGTTCCATATTCGCCACTTATTTCTAAATCGTTCAAGACACATTGCAACGTTGAATACTGCAATTCAGTTAAGTCCATAAAATATATTTGCAAATATGTCACGAAAGGCAGTGATATGGCGGTTTTTGGATTGCAATCCTCGAATACCAACGATGAAATTTCACGCTATCAAGTTGGTCGTTATGTGAACTGTAATGAAGCGATTTGGCGTATATTCGCATTTCCCATTCACGAACGTCATCCTACTGTTACGCATTTGGCGGTGCATCTGGAGAATGGTCAACGAGTATATTTCACGGCTTCGAATGCTACGCAACGTGCTGAAACACCTCCAGCAACTACATTGACCAGTTTTTTTGCAATCTGCCAAAGCGATCAGTTTGCACGAACTTTGCTTTACTCGGAGATGCCACGTTATTATACTTGGAATGCTTCATCGAAGAATTTTCAAAGACGGAAGCAAGGCGATGCGGTTCCTGGGTATCCAGATGTGCGTTCTACTGATGCTCTTGGTCGTATGTATACAGTTCATCCAAAGAATAATGAATGTTTCTATTTGCGGTTGTTGCTGGTAAATGTGCGTGGGCCAACGTCATTTGAGTCACTACGAACTGTTAATGGTGTAATATTCCCAACATATCGTGCTGCATGTGAAGAATTGAAGTTATTAGAAAACGATAGTCATTGGGATACGACAATCGCTGAAGCCATTATCTGTGCATCTCCAAGTCAGATACGCACATTATTCGCTATCATAATTTCGACATGTTTTCCATCAAACCCATGTAACCTGTGGCACAAATACAAGGATAATATGTCAGAAGATATTTTACATCAAATTCGTGTCAGTTCCAGAAATCACGATATTGAGATGAATGAGGAGATACATAATCGTGCTTTACTCTTGATCGAAGATATGTGTTACCTCATGTGCGGTAATTTATTAATCAGGTTAGGAATGCCAGCACCATATCGTGAAATGAATGACGCATTTAATCGAGAATTGGAACGGGAACGTGAATATGATCACCAGGAATTAGATTTAGTAGTTCAAACGAATGTACCCCTGTTGAATTACCAACAAAAGAAAGTTTATGATACTTTAATGAAGGCAATCGATGATGAAAATGGTGGTTTATATTTCCTAGATGCCCCTGGTGGAACTGGCAAGACATTCCTCATGTCATTAGTTTTAGCAACTGTTCGGGCGAGATCTAACATAGCGGTTGCAGTTGCTTCTTCTGGAATAGCAGCCACATTGTTAGAAGGATGCCGTACGGCTCATTCAGCATTCAAATTACCGTTAAATCTTCAAACTATTGAAGAACCAACGTGTAATATTGCAAAACACTCAGCAATGGCCAAAGTTTTAGCGGTAACGAAAATCATCATCTGGGACGAATGCACAATGGCGCATAAACGTGCATTAGAAGCACTTAACCGAACATTAAAAGATTTACGCAATGACTCGAGATGTTTTGGAGGAGCAATGATTTTACTTTCTGGTGATTTCCGCCAAATACTGCCAGTAATTCCAAGATCTACGGCTGCCGACGAAATAAACGCTTGCCTCAAATCGTCAAATCTATGGCGCCATGTGAAGAAACTGCAACTGACAACAAACATGAGAGTTGCATTGCTTAATGATACATCTGCTGAAGATTTCTCGGAGCAATTGCTGACTATCGGTAATGGTCAAGTACCTGTCGATGAATCGAGCGGATTAATATCATTTCCAAATAATTTCTGTAATTTTGTCTCATCAAAAGACGAACTTATCAACAATGTATTTCCAGAAATTATTTCTAACTACAAAAATTATGAATGGATGAGTGAGCGAGCAATTTTAGCGGCTAAGAATAAAGATGTAGATGACCTAAACAACATAATTCAAAATAAGATCATTGGAACAATGCATTCATTCAAATCTATTGACTGCGTCACAAATGAAGATGAAGCCACCAACTATCCAATTGAATTTTTAAACTCTTTGGACGTGCCTGGCTTACCACCGCACAATTTACGCCTAAAGGTTGGCTCCGTAGTAATCATGCTTCGAAACATAAACCAACCAAAACTGTGCAACGGTACGCGTTTGGTGGTTAGAAAATTGATGAACAATGTAATTTACGCTACGATAATGATAGGAAAATTCAAAGGTGAGCAAGTTCTCATTCCGAGGATACCGATGATCCCAACCGATATGCCGTTTGAATTTAAAAGACTTCAATTTCCGATACGTCTTGCATTTGCCATGACCATCAACAAATCACAAGGCCAATCCTTAAAAGTTTGTGGTTTAAATCTAGAACATTCATGTTTTTCCCATGGTCAATTATACGTGGCATGTTCACGGGTCGGAAGACCATCTGCGTTGTTTGTTTTTGCGCCTGATAATAAAACAAAAAATGTCGTGTATCACAAGGTACTTAAATGAAGAGCAACCTATGTACTAAAATACAGAAATAATTATGAATGATTGATGTAGAAATTTAATTTTTTTTGTATTTTTTCCAATAAAAAAAAAATCTGCTTATTTATTGACATTAAGGCGGAACAAAGTTCGCCGGGTCAGCTAGTAATTTAATATAGGTATAATTTAACAAGTGGCATTAAATTGTTAAAGTGAAAAGTGACCCGATTAGACGACTGCAAATGTCATTTCCCCTCATATAATCCAAACCCTACAAATTTTCTATTGGGTTAAGATCTGGGGACATAGACGGCCATGAAATAAGAGTGAATTCATCTTCATGCTGGGTAAACCAATTCGAGACAATTCAGGCAGTATGCACTGGGCAGATATCATAAAAAAAGGAGAATACTGGCACTTCTTCACGCAAGTAAACTGTTCGTAAAGTCGGTAACATTGATTCTTTCAATATATTGACACAGTTTATAGCGTAATGACATTTGAACAAATTCTCCTACACTTCCGGCATCCATCCAGGTACACATCTTAGCTCAAATTCATCCGGATAATTGGTTGAGCACTACGTGATCCTCTGTGTATCGCGTGTTATCGCCACAAAGTTAAGCGACCATGTTGAGAAGAGCAAATTATTTCTCGTCTGTAAAGATGTTTTTCGTAATGGTGTTGCACTTCCGTTCTCTTCGTTGGTTCGTGATTCGTCGAACGCCATAATTATGTCGTCGTCTGTCTTCTACCCTCTTCAGCGTGCCGTCTGATCCAGGTTCTGACTGTGTTCAGACTTATTCTTAGCTCTTTGTTCTGCCAAATTGGCCATTATACGATTTGTTTGTATTTTTATAAAATTTCAGACTATATATACAGACAGGTATACTTGACATCTGACACACGACGTTTTATATTTTTTAAATTATGATACTTTTTTCTTCGTAGTGAAAAGAGTTTAGATTATGGACTTATTTTAAATTCATATTAAGACTGGTTTATCTAAAACATGTCTAGTGCAGTGATAATAAAGGTTAAACTTGCATAGATCTCTGACCCGTAATGACGCATTTTTATTCATATTTAAAACGTACTATGTGCAACATGCATGACAGCGAAGAAAACCTTACTACATTTATGAATACAAAGGAATAATCGGCAGAGTGGGTCATGATTCAATTTGGTCGACTGTACATAGCGCATGCTTTATAACAAACTAGACGACCAAGAGCATCAGTAGAACGCACATCTGGATACCCAGGAACCGCATCGCCTTGCTTCCGTCTTTGAAAATTCTTCGATGAAGCATTCCAAGTATAATAACGTGGCATCTCCGAGTAAAGCAAAGTTCGTGCAAACTGATCGCTTTGGCAGATTGCAAAAAAACTGGTCAATGTAGTTGCTGGAGGTGTTTCAGCACGTTGCGTAGCATTCGAAGCCGTGAAATATACTCGTTGACCATTCTCCAGATGCACCGCCAAATGCGTAACAGTAGGATGACGTTCGTGAATGGGAAATGCGAATATACGCCAAATCGCTTCATTACAGTTCACATAACGACCAACTTGATAGCGTGAAATTTCATCGTTGGTATTCGAGGATTGCAATCCAAAAACCGCCATATCACTGCCTTTCGTGACATATTTGCAAATATATTTTATGGACTTAACTGAATTGCAGTATTCAACGTTGCAATGTGTCTTGAACGATTTAGAAATAAGTGGCGAATATGGAACAATCCAACTGTTGTCGACAACGAAATCCATTCTTTTCACTTTCGTTGTGACAGTTCGACCGTTGTCATCTGGTGATCGACGCCGATACAGCGGATAACCATCATTGCCAGTGACAGTCTCCGCCGTTAATTTCCGTGGATATCGTTTAGAGCACTTTCCATCGACCATGCAAGGTGATTGGGGATTGATGGCACCACACGGTCCATGAATCATATTAGTAGTAACAACATCATGTAGGTCTGGATCGACTTCATAATCAGGAATCTCAGCACATATGATATCATCTATTTGGTCAGGCTGAATTCTTTCCACTAACCAAATAAGAATGTGTGCGTGCGGCAGGCCTCGCTTTTGCCATTCGATTGAATACATCCAGCATCGAGTATCTCCAAAGACGCGTTGTTTAACAATAAAGTTCATCAGGGACCGAATTTTTTGCCTGAATATACGTGCTGTGATGTCGTGTCTATCACTTGATGTTTGTCCGGGAAGCAGCAATTGAGTAATTTCTATCCATTTTGGATTACAGGTAAAAGTAATAAAGAGATCGGGCCGACCGTAATGACGAACATATGTCATTGCATCTTGTGCATATTCATGCATATGACGTGGACTACCAATGTATGTCGCCGGCAGAATAGTTAATCGACCAATATTAGCTGCATTTCCTTCAGTATTAACTGCATCACGTAAATGGATGTACTCCTCAGAACGCAGTTTGGCTTGGTTCAACCTAATGAATGTTAAACGTTCCGTTTCTATTTTTACATACATGTCAACGCAATACTGCTGAAACAATCGACGAAACCGCAGCAAATAGTTGTCAGCATTTTGACGAATCATCAAACGATATGCGTAATAATTCATTGAGCTAACTTTCTTTGTAGTTTCTTCACCTGAAATTAAAAATTTGATAATTAACCATTTCAAAGGCAAATTTTAAAGGCAAACAATACAGACATTAACCATTTTTTTAATAAGCATTATTTTAAATCAGTGTCTTTCACAAATAAATGAAATAAATTATGATACTGATACTCACCATTCAATGGATTTTTCATTTTAATATTAAAATAATATCCATCTTCTCCTTGCCAAAACATCAGCGGGTATTGCAATGTGTCATATGATCGATGAGTTTCAGATATTTGTTGCAGTTGCCCAGTATCGCGACGTGTAAGCACAATATCGCGTTTTTCCAATTGTTCACCAACAATCAGGATGGCAACTTCGTCTACTGTTGGAGCATTAAATGTCCTTTCGTGTGTTCCAGATGGTCGTTTATCTGCTTTGATAATAACTTTATAGTCATCACTTGGCATGCGCTCTAAAGCACTCTTAAACAACCTGACCAACGCATGATGTTCATGAAGCAGACACTGCAAGTCTTGAAGAATTGCTCGCTTCATTCCTGCATTGATCTCTAGGCGTCGATCAAGTTGTTCTTCCATGTTGCCCATGAAATATATTTGTAAAAATTTATTCTGTGTATCTTCGAAAGGTAGTAATGATCCAATTCGATGATGAATCTGTCCTTGTATCTACAAAATAAAAACCAGACAGTATTAACTGGGTTATAAACACTTTTTTCGGTGGGAGAGTAGAGTTCAGAATTAGCAAATATACTACATAGGTACCAATAGATAAAGTAAGTTATTCTTTAACTACATTCTATATAAGTACAAAAATAAATACCTTAAATGTCGGATTAAATCCCCGTTCTTCGATAATATCTGCCCCAAATGACGTCATCTGGAAACAACCATTGTATTTTTGAGTATTTGCAAGAAAGTGGCGTGATTCTTGTGTTTCGCCACAAAGCAATGAATACAATGGCTCAGGTGGCGGAGTCAACAATGGCAATTTCACTTTACCATTAAGGCAGCATAATCCAGGCGTTTCTCCGGAAAACTTTAATGCACCACAATACTCGCAAACTACGTCCATTTGCCCAATGCAAACGCTAGGATGCAAGCTGTAATCATTGCTGCAATCGTATTGAAACGCTGCTCGATTCAAATCAGCACTTGATAAATATCTTGTTCTGCGTCGCAAATTATCTATTTGTTGACCTCTGTTGTTCGCTCGACGATTCTGCATTGCCAACCGAGCTGTTTCACGGGCTGCTTCACTTTGCTCTCGTGATTGAGAAGCACGAAGTCGAGCCATACTATCGCGGCGCTGTTCACGTGCAATTTCTTGTTCTTCTTCAGTCCTTTCATTTGCAGTATTTCGTATTCTTCTTGCATCACGGCTTTGTCGGGAAAGATTCGATCGTCTTGGTCGCGGCATTATTAATTAAACTTCACTTCACCTAAAAACTTAAATTTTTAACCATACCGAGTTTTATAGTTCACTTCACTGTTTATACGAATGGGCAATTGGGCAATAATGTTAATTATTTATTTAATAGAAATAGTTATATTATTGATTTCTTACAAATATCAAATAGTCATCCATACGTCATTACATAGCTGTCATTATACGTCAATTTTGTTATTCCAAGTCTGATTCTTTTTTGTTATACCACGTTTTATAGTGACTGACGTTACATGTCAAGTCACACGGGAATGATGTCGAACGGGATAAAAAGTATCCTATGTCCTTCTCCTGGCTCTAAACTACCTCCCTGCCAATTTTCAGCTAAATCGGTTCAGCCGTTCTTGAGTTATAAGTGAAGTAACTAACACGACTTTCTTTTATATATATAGATTTTAGATTCTGTAAAAAACGGCCAAGTGCGAGTCGGACTCGAGCATTAAGGGTTCCCTGCCAACTTTAACTGAGTTAGGATGTCATTTTAAAAGACCTATCCACAGACACCCCTAAACGCATATGTTTGACAATTTTTTTTTTGTATTAGTTTCATGTATGGGAGCCCCCCCTAAATATCATATTTTATTATTTTTTGTATGAGAATCGTAAAGCGGTTAACAAGATACATCTACCTTCCAAGTTTCAACTGTGCAATGCTAATAGTTTTAGAATAAAGTGGACACATACGAACGGACGGACGTACAGATAGACTAACTTGACGAAACTATAAGGGTTCCATTTTTTGCCATTCGGCTACGGAACCCTAAAAAGCGGCACCAAGGCCTAAAGTCTGGCTGGTTTAGCCGTGAACCAAAAAACATTTTCAGGCCTTTGACATGCAAATCCACCACAGGCAGGACCATGCCAGCTAATTGGCGGTTTTAGAGCCACTTGTCTCATTCAGTGGTGATTTTGATTAAAGCGGTGGTTAGCGTGAATTCTGTCTGTGATTAAGTAATCGAGAGCTTTTAATACAAATGTAACGAAAAGGAAGACTAGGTATTTTCTTTAGTATAGAAACAATTATATAATCTGTGGTATAGGTAGATACTTGTGGTTATAAGTTGCCACGTACGCATGTAATTTTTTACTATGTCTTTTAACCTCTGACGAACTAAGTAAGATACTAACGAATCAAGTAACGTATAAATCAGATGATGAATAAAGAGGAGTTCAAACGTGCTTTTGAACTATCTTTACATATGCTTATGGGGATGCATGAAAATCGTTGGTCCTAACAGCAAATTCTTGTTAGGTGGTTATTGAAGATTTAGTTTTCTCCTTCCAATATTCATAATTACTCGTATCAGGTGAATAATAAGAAAACCACACTAGAAAAAAATAGAGTAAGGAAAGTACCTTTAGGTAAATAAAATAAAGAATAATACCTGTATCATATCTATACATATAATAAAACAGTAAAATCAATGTGTCTGTATATTGAGTATTTTTACCAAAAACTACTGTTTGTCTGTTTGTAAACGCTAATCTCCGGAACCACTGAACGGATTTCAATGAAACTTTTTTATTGTGTAGCTATTAGGCCTGGGCAAATACTAGGCTATAACTTATTTTAAAGATCGAAGTATCTGACGTGGAACCTTAGCAGTACACTTGAACTAAGGGAGATATGAAAGTAGCACCTTAAGAAAAGTTATTCAGCGTGATGAGCATTTTCTATTGACGCACACAAATTGAACGTCTGAAGCAACTGATATGGAACCCTAGCAGCTCAGCTCAACTATAAGAGATACTACCAACTACTGGGCACAACAAATTTAAGTCGCTTTACCATCGACACGATAAGAAGAAGAGATAGGTATAGAGCGCCTTAGGGAACATTGTTCAGCGTGATGAGCACTTTCTATTGACGTACACAAATTGAAGGTCTGGAGCAACTGATATAGAACCCTAGCAGCTTAGCTCAACTAAAAGAGATATGAATAGAGCGCCTTAGGGAACATTGTTCAGCGTGATGAGCATTTTCTTTTGACTTACACTTACAAATTACTGTAGACTGATTTCTGAACTCCCAAGGTAATCCTACCGTCTCCAAGTTACGATCTGATGACGGAAACCTGGAGAAACCGAGAGAATCCTTCAGATTTTATAGGCATGTATACCATATATGCTACAGCATTAATTTAGGTATTTAAGCGTTTACATTCAGGAGTCATAATTTTATGCTGCTGACCTTAACGCTAAGCAGTTCTTTGATACTTTCACAGACAGTTTGTCGAAATTTTGTTGTCAAAAGTCAATTATTTTATACTACTTATCACTAACGGAAATTGAACTACGAGCATAAGAATAGTTTTACTTACTTTACGATATAGGAGAAAGGGTAGTGAGGCCTTTGCCCTGCAGTGGGACACGACAGGCTACTAATAATAATAATATCTATACGATAGTAGTAACTTACAGTTTTTTTACAAACGAATAAAACTGCCTTCAATAAAGTAAACAAAAAGGAAAAAAAATCCTTAACACAGTTAGTTACAAAATTTAGCTTTGAAGTCGGTGTCACTGCCGTGCGAAATTTTCTTACCAGAGGAGAATGGCGAGGTGATAGTAACCTACCCAAAAAAGAGTGCCTATTGACCTTGATTTTTCATTTCTCTCTTCTTACAACATGGTAGACTAAGAGTTCATGATAGCTGGATGGCGCCGGGAGTATAAAATATTTTGTATTATCGAGTCCACGCGTACGAAGTCGCGGGCAACAGCTAGTCATCAATATGTGAACACTGGTTTGCTCTATCTTCCTGGCTATATATCCTACATGGCGGTGGAGTCAGCCTTCTTTATTTTTCTCATTCACTTCGCCCTGTCCTCGACACTTTCGGTGGAAACTCACACTCTCATATCGTTTAGCACTACATCTCTCCATCGTTTTTTATTGCTCTATAAATAAATAAAACGTAAATCTTTAATATCGCTCAGTACAAAATGAATGAAACGCGGTTTCGCCCGCAGAAATCCGTTTTAATGCAGAGACCCATTTCATTTCCGACCCCTTCGCAGCTCTTTGAATAAACAGAATCAACGACGGACAGAACAAATAATACATCTTTGGCTGCGAGAGGTGCCGAAAACTTTAAAAAGAACAAGTACGGGCAGATCGACTCCCGGTACCACTTTGTACCGTTTGGAGTCGAAACACTGGGTTCGTGGGGTCCCAACGCTATCTCTTTTTTCAAAGAGATTTCCAAGAGGCTAGTTGACATCAGTGGTGACCTAAGAGCTGGCAGCTACCTTGCTCAGCGTATAAGCATCGCTATCCAGCGCGGTAATGCTGCCAGCATCCTAGGAACCTTACCACAAGGACCCTTTTTAAAATTTTTGTTTTTGTGTTGTATTAAGTAATTTATCTTAATTTTTATTAATAAGTTGTATATATAGTTAATTACGCTTTAATAACGTATTAGAATACATGTTGTATATATGTATACATCTTTGTTGTTCGAGTAGCAGAAGTCAATAACTTTCAAATAGAAAGGTTTATATGTAACCAAAGATGAATAAGCAGGTACATAAAATATGAAAAAAGTTTATAAAAAGTCAACTGAAGTTTTGACTGTTTGTTAGCTATTTGAGTACCAAGACTTCTGAAAAAGTAAATTAACTTCTGTCTAATACGGAACCTTAAAGTAAGTAATATAACCACTTCAACACTTTCTCATTCAAATTTCAGTCTTTCAAAATTTAAAATTCGAACCCATTACGACTAATTTTTGATGAAACTTCTTTTTGTGCGGAAAATTGAAAATGATCATGAATACATACGTATGAATCGTAACAGGAAACAATAACCCCCTAGGTACTCGTATGTAAACCCATCCTTAGGTAATCGTACCGCCAATTGAATGTAAGTCTTGATTCTTGAATGCTATCGCGGTTACGATTGCAATTCCAAAACAATGTTATATTTCTTATATATATTTTTTGTTATTTTAAAAGCTATATTATGGCTTACCTAGCGTTAGTTTAAAAGCGAGAACTTTTGTAATGCAATTGAGAAAGGCAGTAGGCCTGCTGTTTGACAGAATCTGATTACCTTTTTTTTAAAGTCTACTTGTAGTAGGTACCTACCTCTGTTAAAAGAGACCCACCCATCAATGGGCTATCAATAAGTGTAAACAATGTTGACCTGACGAAAAGGTGTTGATATTACTTTCAAACGTAGATAAGGTATTTATTTACTGCCTAACATAAGAACACAAACCACTAATCAATACAATTATTACAAAATTTTCTTTATATTCATGACATGAATAACGCCTGACGCTACATAGCAAGCAATACTTCACAAAGGCTCGTAGACGCCAGCCCGGCTAATTCAGGCGCGGAGCCGCGCATACAAAGTTAAATGGGGAAACTTTGCTCATGGAACAACGCATCGTAGTTGGACAAAAGATGAAACATGGGTAAGTAGGTATAACATTTTGTAATTTCTTAAAACAGGCTACCTTCGTCCAGGGTTACTTCACAGGTGATGTTATTATCTTTATAAGATCTAGGGAACAATATAGAGAAACGACTTTATCGCAATGGGACACTGCCAAATTCTCCCGGTAGGTGGCGCATTGTTGATGCGACCAAAGCTATCTGCCATTCCAGTACAGAAGTTGTGTTTCTTTGAGTTATTTTTTTGTGTTTTCAATCTACGAAAGCATAATGCCGTTATGTGCTGTGCCAGGTTGTCACAATAATGGTGTTCATTTATTTCCAAATGACCTGTGCCAAGTTGTTACAATAATGGTGTTCATTTATTTTAAAAAGGAAGTGTGAAACAGCTATAAGAAGAAAATTTATTAATTTTAGGTAGTACTAGAACTGTTTACATCATGATAAGCTTCTGGATCGGGAACATTCATCGTATAACTAGATTGTGAAGCTACGACACCAAAATTACCGGTATTATCGCGGTACCGATCGTAGAATTCTAACCTAAAAAACAAACACTATGTACGTATTTTATTATTTTAGTTATATTTATTAAAAACCTTGTTATGTAGTTAATTTGTAACACAAACACTTACAACAAAGACAATTTCAACAATAAAATGTAACATTAACAATAATAAAACTGGATAACACCCGAATGTTTACCTCGCAGTAAGATCGGTATTTTTACCAGATACTTTTTATCTTCGTTTCCGAAGTTCGACTTTTAGTACAGATAACTTCATTAACGAATACATAATGATGAAATAACATTAGACAGTCACGAAAAACTGTAAATTAGATACGAAAAAGCCCGACATAAACAATAGCAAAATGTTTGACATAGTCGTATCTATGCTACGCCATCTGCATCAAGCTTTGCGTGTGGATCCCCATTACTTTTGATCATCTTATGTATTGTAAATAACGTTTACTTACTTTCATATTTTTTTTTCATTTTTACCGACCTCCGTTGCCGAGTGGCTCGTACACAGGTTTCTAAGGTGTCGCCATCTCTGAGGTCCCGAGTTCGATTCTCGGTCGGGTCAATATCGAAATTTTCATTTTCTGTATTGTCTCGGGTCTGGGTGTTGTGGTACCACCGTTGTTTCAGATTTCCTTATCACAAGTGCTTAAGCTATTTACTTTGGGATCTGAGCAATGTATGTGATGTTGTCCAATATTTAATAATATTTACTTACAGTTAAACCGTCTTGATGGTCATCTTATTGAAGAAAAATTACCTGTTATACTTTCAGCAAAACTGGGCCCGTAGCCAAGTGGCAATTCATTGTCAAGCGAAGTTCGTTAAAGCTAACAAAATGTATAAAACTGACATAAGTCATCGAAACATCACGTGATTTTTGCATACATATTTTGACATTTCATTGGCGATAGCGAAGTTCGTTCCAGAACGATTACCATTTGGCTATAGGCCCTGATTTATTTAATGCAAAATTTTAGTGTTTGTTTGTTATGTGTTACAGTGTTATCCGTTGCCCACGGCATCCGCTGAAAACCAGCTTTGGCATGCCGCTTGCTCGGTTGCCACGAATAATGCTGAGCGGGTGCCTTTTCGGCACTTACACCTTTGAAGTAAGTCTTGAATAGAATATTTATTTGCATTTAAATAGGGTACACTTAATCATGTTCTTACAATTATTTTCGATGTTCAGCCCATTTAGCCATTGCCAACAGCATGCAAATATTTATTACATTAAAACTTAAATTCTATATAAAGTTATACATTTATGATCAATCACGTAAGAAATCAGGCTTGTTTTCCGTGTCTGCAAACTTTCGTGTGTGTGGGTGTGTAAATGTATTGTCTTTCTTACTTACTTACTTCAAAATACAACACAACTTTCGCGCGCCACATTTTCAGTTGATCGTTACGCAGATATCGTGCTATTTTCCTACAAATGAGTTAAATGATTACTAGTGACTACATACGATTTTTACCAGTGGATAGGAATAGGTAATTAAATGTGTTTTTTTTCTGTTTATATCCTTATTATTCTGTATTCTAAAGTCGTTACAAAACCACCACCTTTAATTTGTCCTGTACCTTTTAACACCTCTTATTTTCCCAACCTTATTGCATTTCGATTTCCTCTTTACAAATATCAATGCATACGAGCAATGGAATGCCCGTACAAACTGCATCATCATGGAAAGGTGCAGTTTGTGGGATACAAAAACTTCGGGACGTTTTTTGCTTGCACAATATATACGTATTTCGGAATATGTGCAAGCCTAGATGAAATACACATACTAACACATACAATACACTACGCTTAAAAAGCGATTTCTCACCACATCCAACCCGAGTTCATCAAAATACTGTCCGGCTTAGTCGTAAAACTATTTGTACGACAGCTTAGGCACTGTGTCCGTCATTCAAGGTCCGGTTTTCCATATTTAAAATCAAATTACATTTTGACGAATCCGGATAGGACGAATCCGGATAGAATAGGCTCTAGCAAAATCAAAACCCAAACGCACAACTTTTAATTGACACCTCAAGTGACAGTTAGTACTCCGTTACTGGTTACCAACCGATGATAATCTATAACATTAATATTTAAGCGACAAGTGTCCCCAAAATCATCGAAAGGGGACTTGAAAGTGTCCCATGCTGTCACTTTCAAGAAATATAATATAAAGGTATGGTTATTCAAAGAGTGAAAGTTCGCGCAGTCTTTGAGAGGTCTATGTCCAGCAGTGGACTGCAATAGGCTGATATGATGATTCAAAGAGTGCAAGTTAAACTTTATTTCTGAAAATGAAAAGGTACCTTAAACGATTAGGATATATGTAAAGCATGAATATTTACCTACTACAAAGAACACTTACGTATTTGTTACGGGCATTCCTACCCAAAATGTCAAGCACTTCGAGTATCTACAGATTTTTTTTTTTAATTTGATATGGGTTTGCTCTTGACTCTAGACTAAGCCAGACGTGGCACAGACAGAGTCGATAATGGAGCGAACTCACCCAGAAGAAGCCTGTTCACTCTGAGTTTGAACAAATTGAATTAAATTGGACAAGCTGTTGCTCTCTTTCCTCCTCATAGTTGAGGTGAGGCCTTTTCCCAGCAGTGGGATCTAATAGGCTGACTTATATTTGCTCTCTTAACCAGTTTGAAAAAAGGCCTTGGTTCCACGGTAGGAAATTTAGTTTTTTTTCTTTTTAACTCGACAAGTACAAAAACTTGTCAAGGAAAAATAGTATCTACTCAGTATTTTTGTCTAGGACGAAGACGATTTTTCTTTGACAGTTTACATAATGATGTCATATATCACTCCACTGGGGACAGTAAAATTCGGACGTCCCATAAAAGGGTGACATGGGTACATCACTATTTTCAGTGATTTCAGTTTTCAATAACGACTGCACTTGCTGATAGCAAAATGAAAACTGCTATTGTTTGTTAAATGTAATGAATTTTTCGAAGATACCATTTCCATAACCGTTAAGAATATTAACCCAGTTATAACGGATACAGGAAGTACTGGGAACCATAACGTTTTAAGTGCCAAAAACGAACAAAACTACGGCCTCAAAAATCGGGTGTTACTAGTATAACAATTTTTTCAAAAAGTTTCCATAATTTTTAAATTGATTTGGGAACTATCCAGTTACAAATATTCAAAAGGAAAATCTTTTAATATAAACAAATTAATTGAAATAAATTCTGAACTGCATAAGAGCCAGCTTCTGGACACAACTACCTGTCATTTTTAAATATATACATGATCGTCATAACGATCGGTAACAGTATCCTATGCACAATTTATCATAAAGCATCTCAAAAACGTGACATTACCACAGATTATATAATAGTTACATTACTAGAATTGAGATTTACTGAGGTCGGTACCTTGCTTGCAACAAGATAGTTCTTCCTAAGCATTCTCGTTTCAATTAGTCGCAGAATAACTCTCAAAGGGTCAAATTCTCATAAGACCGAATTCACATTATGCCAAATTCTCTAAATGACGAATTAGCATACGGCCAACAATTTGTTCTAAGCAAATCAGCTTTGTTACGAAATGAAACAAATATTTTTTAGATTTACTTAAACACATTTTTTTTTATTTAGTAAATAAAAAAAAATGTGGAACACAAAACAGAATAACATCATTAAAAAATACAATTTACACTTAGCTATAAGATTAAGACTAGACGCTATTTCAAAACATGTGTCCACAGCTTGGTTAGTTGTAGATATTAATTACAAGTACATATACCTTAATACTAAACAATCAGCAAAACCAAATGTACCTCTAATTTATTAGTATATTATTTATTTTCCTATTACTCTACTATTACTCTTAGTCACCTACTTTTACGCATTACATTATAATAATGTGAATTACAAGATGTTTAATTGTTGATGTGTAATTGATTACAAGATGTATCCATTCGTTGGCATAAGATAACAAAAACACGTAATAGCACAAAATTATGTATCCTTTCTAAAGATTAGATTTCCACTTAAAAAAATGTCCACCATGATTTCCCTTGAAAAATTGACGACCATGCAACGTGGGTTCAATTCCCGCCTCTGGTGGTCAATTTTTCAAGTCTAATGTTTACATTGCTTATCACATAAAAACTATATTTCTTTGTATCCTTTAATTTTGACGACTCTAGCAGATAAATAATCTGAACTGTCCGGAAATCTATAGCTATCCGGAATCTATGGCTAAGTCCGGAAATCTATAAATGGAAATACATAGAGTATAAAAACCATTTTCCCGAACCGCAACCAACTTTGGTATCACTAGTTCGAGTATCCCGAACCGAATAATCAAAGGTCTGATTAGCTCCTTGTATTTTAAGGTAATCGTTAACGTTCCTTTAGGTTAATATTTTTTTGGCATAAAGATACCATTTATTTATCAGTTTACATAAGAACAAATCACATAAGTCAGGACCTATTCCCTATATATTATAATAAAAGCTGTTTCGTAGTTCAACTGTATAACTTGACGCCTACCACTGTGCAAATTGAAAATGTTATTTATCTATTTCTAACCAGTAATGGTTATTTTCTGTCACTTGATGTGTCAGTTCAATATTGAGACATTTTTAGGGTTTGATTTTGGAAGATATACCTATTATATATTTGATTCGTCTACCTAAGTTTATTGGTGTAAAATTCTTTAGCGCAAAACTGTAATTACCTAAGTAGCGCTTAAGTAATTAAAACTTGCTAGGTACCTATCTAGATGGAAATCTCATGAAATCCTAAAGGGCTCTCTAAAGTCTGTTAAAACTCAAATGCGAGAGAGGAAACGAGTACTTTTGGATTTTACCAGTGATTTAACGAATTAACAGAAAACTGGTACAAACTGGAATTCCGAAACGAAGCCGATCGAAGTTGGAAACTTCCGAGTTATGAGTGATTCTCCGGAAAGCATTCTCCACGTCACCTTCGTGGCGATTTTTAGTTTAAGTTTTTTTGAAAAATACTATACTAAAGAAGGCCTAAAATTATATTGAATTCTGTTAGAATCAAACAAATCGGTTTTTTATTTATTCCGATATTTTATTTTGAAATTTTGGTACCCACGAAAGTTATTTATGACTCCACGAAAGTTACGAAACGTATTTTTTACAGCGAAATTCTATTTTATTACATACTAGCGGTCCCCCGCGACTTCGTTCGCGTAAATTTAGGATTTCCTGTGGGCATTGTTAGGAGCGGAGTATTTTTTAAAACTGTGATATCTTTTATTTTAAGAAAAGAATCAAAACGCGTGTGAATAATATGAACATATTAATTATTACGGTCCACCGCGACTTCGTCCGTGCTTTTTGATTTAACTGCTTCCCCGTTGATTTTAAGGTAGGTATCATGCATTTTATAGCTCATACAAAGCGTTCCCCAAGAAATAAGCTATCTAACACAAAATATTTTTTTCAAATCGGCTCAGCAGTTCCTGTGATTAGCATGTTTAAACAAAAAAAATATTTCCTCCGTTTTTCCAGTTATAATGTGAGATATGGTGCAACCGACCCTAACCTCTTTATAATATTAGTATAGAAAAAATAGCAGTCCCCGAGGACTTCATGCGCACCTATTGATTTTACTCCATTCCTGAAAGACATAACGTGATTTTTTTAAATTACCTATCTTATAGCCTTGCTAGATACGTTGTACCTTACACAAAGGTTTTTTTTCAAATCGGACCATGAAAAGGTAATTCTGATCTGAGATAAGTGCATTCAAACAATCAATTAGACAAAAGTCAAGAAGAAATCAGCAATATTAAAGTACTATCTTGGTCACCACCGCCTTACCACGATGGCCAAAGAAAGAGCATCGCGTCTTGTCGTATTGTGTGTGCAAGCGACAATAGGTGAGTGTAGTTAAGGCAGGCGGCAGAGACCTCTTTGCTTGAACTGCAATTTAACAAATCGTACGTCCTAGTAATTACCTACTTACTTATTAAGTTATTGGCAAAAAACTCAAGCTGACCCGCGAGTTAAATACGTACAGCGCCATCTATATCTACATTATAATATTTTGTTGCGTCTTTTAATTTCTATTTGAATTCATTATCCTGCACCCATTACAATTTTTCTGCATGACTTATATTTCAATGTCAGATTACAATGATCCATACATTATAACATTCATTAAATAAATTACATCAATATAATTGCAATAAAATAACAATAACATGTCAAAAAGAAAATACTATTCGAAATTACAATTCATTGGAAAAATATTACTATTATTATTATTATCATTACAACTATTACATAAAAATATTATTTATTTAGAAGCCCCTTACCCCAGCAACTACTGGGACATGTCTGTCGTAGCAGTGCCAGAGAAAGGGACAGTCCAGTCTATCCCCTATCGCCTTCAGGATGACATTGGAGCTGGCCCGCACTCTGCGCACCATTGACGCGCACCGCTTACGCATGGTCGCGTGGAAGCAGGCAGTGCGCGCCTCCGCAAACATACCCGAGGCTCTGCAAAAGCGGGGCAGCCCCAAAATCACCCTGAAGGCGTTATTGTACAGGATACGAAGATCGTTGTAGCTCCGTTTATTATAATCAACCCACAGGCTGGCCCCATAGAGTGATGTACAATAAGCATTAAGCATCGCGCAAATCTGCGGGATATCATGTTCGCTCTAACGGACAACGATCTCCGTTCCCGCTCGATGTCCGCATTGTCTCTGAGGTCAGGAGTTATTACGTGTCCCAGGTACTTAAAGTGATCGACCACTTCTAACGGGACCTTATTCAATAGTACTGGAGGTAAGTCCTCGGGACACTTGGTACCCGCCTTGAAGACCATGCATTGACTCTTCTTCACATTGTAATTTAGACCGTGTCCACTTGCATACTCCTCGCATATGCGTATCAGTTTTCTTAGGCCACAGATCGACGCACTCAGTAGAACCATGTCGTCGGCGTAGCTCAGGTTGTTCACACATAAGCCATCGACATTGGTATAGGTATGACTGGGGGAGAATACTTTTAGCATTGAGTCCACCTTTTGTACACTGTTCTAAGTGCAATAAAGTTTTTAAATAAAAAAATAAATCTATTGACAATATAGCAAAAGGCCAACTTTGCTGCCGTCCTAACTTCGATACAATATTATATTACGCGTGATAATTTTTTAATGGTATGTCCGATTTGAATAATTCAAAAAGTGATTTACAGGTACTGATATAGCCTTGAATATGACGTGATTTATTTGGATAAGGATTAATACCAACATACTGAAACTGTGGCTTTCTTTTTGCCGCTGCAAAAATTTCATATTTTTACTTAAGTTATTGTGACTTAACTGTTATAGTTAGACATATGTTGTTGCGGACTTTACTGTAGATAATAATGTCCTCTACAAAACTGTAGAACATTACTTTGCTCTATTGTCAATAGTTTTCGCAGCGTTCGCAATTTAATGATTTTCCTTTTACACCTTTGGTTACATAATCGAAGTTTTCATACGGAACCCTAACTTTTTTGATAATGTTATATAGCCTATGTCCATCGCAGATAATACAGGATTCTAATGGTGAAAGAATTTTTCAAATCAGTTCAGTAGTTTCGGAGCCTATTCGTTGCAAATAAACAAACAAACAAACAAACAAACAAATCTTTCCTTTTTATAATATTATTAGTATATTAGTATAGAAAAATATTTTAAATAAAACCTAAATAATTAAAAGTATACTTGCTTTTACGAAAATTAATAGTTTTTTTTTTATAGTACAGAGCATAAAAAGCATTAATAATTAAATCTTTAAACCTTTTATACAGTAAATAGTTCCGCTTTGACAACGAAGTAAGGTTTGTTTTTGTTAGCTTATGTATTAAATGCTTTTGCACACATGCATATTAACGACATAATCTGACGCAAGACGTCCACTGATAAACATATGTTTATTCCAAAGACTTCCAACGTGACCGGCTACAAGCGGCCTGTATCCAGAGCGATCATGCGATAGTCGTCTGTCAATCTTGCTGAATATGCACCCACACAAAAACCAAATGGACTTCTCAGACACTAACAAAACTAAAGGAAGCAGTCCTTAAACACATACCCTTTAGCGTGCCCAGCGACGACATGCACACAGAATACAACTTCCATAAGATGTATTCAGTAAACATTTCGTCAAGGAACTAATGGCTAGAGGGCCAAATGATCTTCAAAGAAGGAAGTCACGACTGGTATAAAGATGGATCCAAGAAAGGATCTGATGTAGGGTGTGGGGTATACGGAGGGAGGCCCAAGCTCAAGGTTGGCGTTAACCTGGGCACGGAGTCCTCTATCTTCCAAGCCGAAGTCTTTGAAATCAACAAATGCGCGGAGATAAATTTGGTAAGGAGGCTTCGTAACCAACAGATCTACATCAACTCAGATAGCCAAGCAGCACTGCTGGCTCGAGAATTCTTTGAACTAAACTCAAAACTAGTTAAAATATGCAACAGAAACCTGAATGCCCTGGGTAACTCCAATAAAGTAACACTTACTTGGGCACCGGGGCATTCTAACATACATATACAGTAAGGAAGTAGCAGACAACTACGAGCTCGCCAGAAAATAAACCGACGACAGTCAAATCGGCCTATAACCGTTCTGTGGTATTACCAAGAAAAGAGCCACTACACTTCTTACTACCTTTTGTAAACAAGAGGCAATTGGATCGTGGAAGTCCTTACCAGGACAAGAACACTCTAAAACGCTCATACAAGGGTATAATAACAGAGTATCTTAAGAACTGCTAAAGCTCAAAAGATACAAAACATGGGCTGCGACCAGAATACTGACGTATCAGTGATCAAACTCAACAAACACATGACAACTATGAAGTTGACCGAGGACGCAATGTGCGGTTTCTGCCACTCAGCAAAAGAAACGGCTATGCACATACTCTGCTCGTGCGGACCGCTTATGAGCAAAAGAAGTATCCCTTTAGGGCAGCATATAATGCACTCGGAAGAGATAACAGAACTCACTCCCCGAAAAACCTGGCAACCTGGATTCAACTGGTATAAGTAGTGAGCTATAATCAAAAGGGCTGCCACAATATACCAACCACTCGTCGATCTGGCTTATACTTGGCCCAAAATGTTAAATAATAAATGCCCTCGCGTAGTTTTTCGGGTCCTATCCAGCCAAGGAAAATCTACCGAAAAAAATGACTTGTTCCAAGTAAACGTTCTACTATTGTCTAAAACTGTAGATCACCGTTTCTGTGTGATGTATTGGTTATGCTAAATCCTTTATATTTCACATGTGCATACATTCAATCAAGGGCAGTGTTTTATCAAGTTATTCGTATATGAATTCTATGTAGAACTTTCCTTATTGACGATGATAAATTGGTAAGCCAACCATTTATTTAGTTAGTAGAACATCAGGGTTCAATCAATTAGACATATCAACCATGTTTGACTAAAATAGATAAATATAAGAAAAAGTCATGCTTATACCTACTCAAACTATCGTTTGTTAATAATGTTGGGAGAAAACGTTAACATGGTTATTTAAAAACATTAACAGCCTGATAGAAAAGTAAATTAAGACTGCATAAATAGACCTTCGTAACCTTACGTGGAGTGAAAGATAACCTTCGTGGTCAAATGTCCACGAAAACCATGCCACAAAAGTTACGAAAATTTTACATTTTCAAAAATTTACTAGTTGTTTCTTTACAAATATAAAAACTAAAAAGCGGACTAAGAAATTGAAAAAGGGTTTTATAATGAATATTCAACACTTACATCTAAATCATTCTATTGTCTTTAATATTTAACCACGAAGGGTTTCTTCAAAAGGTTGCTAGAAAAAGTTGATAAATTTGTGTATCATAGCGATAAGAAAGGCATTTGTCCTCCAATGATGCTGTAATTAAACTAAAGTTTCCGTAGGGCTATTTAGCGTGTCTAAAATTTGAGGCTCTTTGACATTTTTATGTCGCGTTCACGAATCTACCACAATCGTGTGACCGAGACAAAATATTTTCTAACACTTTCTGTTTAAACGATATCAATACTGGTTTTTTGAATGATCAATCTTGACTTATCCACATTTTTTTTGACATATAGTATGTGTACATAACACAACAGACAATTAAGATATTATTGGTTGAACTGAGCGCGAGGTCGTTGGGACGCGCGGAGCACACCGGTTTTGCTCCCGTTTCTGGCGGTAAAATATTATTTAAAAAATATCTGTAAGCTCTATTTTATATTTAAACCTATGTATGTGTAGATGAATAAACAGAGAATTATTTAAAAATAATTTTTAAGCTGTTTATTGAATGGGTTAGGAATTATGAACCGCCAAAAAACGGCCCTCGGAGAATCACTCTTATATACCTAGGCCTGCGATGTTTTATGCTCGATATCAATGTACATTTTATTTTATTGCCACTGACAAAAAGAGCTTTTGAGCAGTTTAAAGAGACTACGATCATCTTCTATTAATCTTTCCAAAAGCTTAAAAACGTCATGCAGAACAGAGCTCGTAGACAACATGCAATTTAGTCTAAAGCGAAGTTCGTTATCGCTAACAAAATGTATGAAACTGACATAAGCCATCGAATTATCACGTGACCTTTGCAAACATTTTGTTGGCGATAGCGAAGTTCGCTATAGAAAGATTGCATCTTGTCTAAGGGCCCAGGAATGTTCATTGAAAATAGCTGTAAAATATATGCACCCAAGCCTCAGACCAAATAATTTTTTTTTAATTTTATTTGGTCTGAGACGCACGCACGCAATCTTATGAAATTGGAACACAGGTGATTTTGCAACAAAAATGTATAGTCTGATGTGCATTTACTGTACTATTTAGACAAGGTCTAAATATTAGCCGAGAACAGAGGAATGAATGACACATTCGTAACATAACCTAATAGAGAAACGCTTTTCCAATTGGCTAGCTAGGTAATAGCTTAGTCCTGACTTAAACCCGGTACAAAGTTTTTGTAATAACAGGGTTAATGTTTACATTATTCAATTATTTTGTGTTGTTATCGCATTCTTTAAGTAAACTAAGGACTTACTTATGAACTCGTATGAATTACTTATTTAATTATTTATTACAACAAAATCTACAGCTCTTTAAGTATTAAAGCTTACAAATCCTTAGGTCTACACATACAGCCAACATTGGATTTACATTTTTAAACTTTATTCTATAAATGTGACAAGACATAACCTACATATCTCCCTTTTTCTAGTAATATCATTTAAGCAGATAGACAAAAACAACAAAACCCGTCTCATAATATGTTTTGTCTATGATTTTAACAGATAGACGAAAACAAGTAAACCCGTCACATATGGGCATACATAACAATAAAATACCAATTCCCAACTGCGTCACATAATGTTTTAAAATAACATTAACGTTTTTTATGACCTTCCCAATCGTTTTCAACGGCACTAAATGACAGCTTATTACAGTAAAGCCCATTCCCACCCTATTAACCGTTACTGTATGCTTAATACGCATATTCGTGACCATTTAAGAACCTGACCTTGTATGTACAGTCGGCAGCACGTCAGGGTATCTACTCCCGAGATCAATCGAATGAATGAATAATTGATTATTTATTTGCATTAAAACATGGTAAGTATATATATCGTCGGCTTACTGCAAGAACTCATTAACTACAAAAAATCATCAAGTGCAGTTAAAAGCACTAAGGAGTTTATTTTTACGCGTTCTATATTATACAAAAACTCACTATCTTCTAGCTATTCAAATTTGGACGTTATAACAAACACACAAAGTCGATAACTTATATTTTCCGTTTTGTGGTTGGTTGAAAATCACTAACTAGCAATAGTCGTTTTTAGTGGTGAAGAAATGTGTGTGTAAAACAACTAAGGGTTTTAAATGAGTTTTTGCAAATATATTTCACTTGCATCACTGCTAGTAACAACTGGCTAAAATTCATTATCTGCACATAATTATTTCTGTTAAAACATAATTGGCATCGAAAGGGTTTAAAAGAATCTTAATGACTTTTTTCAAATTACTGTTACTGGTTAAATATCATAGTTAGTATTTGGCTAATAATAATTAATGTCTTTTAACAATAAATAGCAATTTAAAACTCACATTTTTATTAAAATTACATGCAGTCAATAACTTTTTCAAGATAAAAGTGTGTGATATTCTATTCATAATCTGCAAAACTTATTGGGCTTTATCGAACTATAACCGTCGAAAAGATTTTTTGTTAAAGAATATAACAGTCAACACACCTCTCGTTCCTATTTTTTTATTGTAGATGAACGGAAAATCAAGGTTTGCGAATTTTTTTAAAGCAACTCTCGGGCCGACTAATAAAGCATTTTCTGAAGTTAGTAGTTCTGGTACTTTCGAAGGGGTAGATGGACGTGGAAAACATCCAGCACATAATAAAACAAAGCAAGAAGATATTGACTTTGTGAAGGAACATATTAAATCATTTCCGACAGTCAAAAATATCTAGACAGCAATCTTTCTATCTCAAAAATGTACGAATTATATGAAGAAAAGTGTTCTATGACATCCAAAACTCCTGTTTCTATAAATGCATACAGGAACATTTTTTGCACACAGTACAACATGGATTTTCACAAACCAAAAAAGAACACCTGTTTGACGTGCCATCATAAATATAACGCTGCTAAGAAAGAAAAGTCGGCAGATCTTCCTTTTTGGGAACAAAGGTACGAAGAACATATGCTGTTAAAAGAACAAAGTAGAAAAGCTAAAGAGGAGGACAAAATCCGGGCTAATTCAGATGAAAACTTTAATTCTGTTTCGGTGGATTTACAAAAGGTTCTCGATGTGCCATCAAGCAATGTCACTCTTTTATATTACCTACGGAAGCTGAACGTAACGTAATGCCACAATTTACGAAGCTCGGTCTCCAAATGGTGGCTTTTGTTACTTATGGTCAGAAATCGATGGAAAAAAGGAAGTGCTGAGGTAGGGACAGCTTTATATCTATGTATAAAACGCCATTAAAAGTAACAGAGATATCCATATTTTTTGATACCTGTGGGGGGCAAAACCGAAACTAATATCTGTTATGCTTGTTGCTTTATTTGGTTCAGACAACACATCTCGAAGTTATAGAGCACAAATACCTGGAGTCCGGACACACTCACATAGAGGTGGATAGTATCCACAGCGTGATTGAACATCAAATGCGCTATGTGCCAGTTTTGTCAATGATAGATCTTTGTAAGGTCATAAGACTAGCGAGGTCAAGTAGAAATAAAAAGCAGAGTATCGCCAAGAAAACATACGAGCCAATAGTGATAGATAATACTGATATTTTGACTTAAAAGATCTAAAAGGTAATTTGTTACAAAATCGAATAGTTTTAACTGATTGAGAAAAAATGCAGTGGCTAAAAGTCAAATCTTTCAGGTTTGAGAAAGCAACACCTAATATTGTCAAATATCGATATGATTACACATCAGAATATAAGGTGGTGGTGGTGCTTGTTCCTTGGCGGATGAGTCGGGCTCTTGTGTGGGACGCTACCTGTGTCGACACACTTGCAGCCACGTGATGCTGGTTTGGCTGCGACAAGTGCCGAAAACTTTAAAAAGAACAAGTACAGGCAGACCGGCTCCCGGTACCGTTTAGAGTCGAAACACTGGGTTCGTGGGGTCACAACGCTATCTCTTTTTTCAAAGAGATTTCCAAGAGGCTAGTTGACATCAGTGGTGACCTAAGAGCTGGCAGCTACCTTGCTCAGCGTATAAGCATCGCTATCGAGCGCGGTAATGCTGCCAGCATCCTGGGAACCTTGCCACAAGGACCCTTTTTATAAATTTTGTTTTTGTATTGTATTAAATAATTTATCTTATTTTTAATTATAAGTTGTATATATGTTACTAATGATGTAAATTAAATAAATGTTAGGTGGTGAACGTATCAAGTCCATCTGCTGATATTCGGACAGGTAGTCAAAGCCTTAATCTACTAAATTTTCTTTTATTGTATATTTTAAACAATAATTAGTTTTTTCGCCTTAAAAATAATGCTCTTTTGAAAACGAAGTACATTATTCAATTTTGAAATCTCAGTTAAGAAATTGATAAGTGATTAATGTAATAAATTGTTTCTAGCAAGAAGTCATGAACTTGTGTTTTTAGCTTTTAAAAAAAATAATTGAGTTAAAAATTCAATTCTGGTTTAATTTAATAATAATAATATTACACTACCCCACTGTATTTATTTTTTTTTGTTCCTATTGTATTTGACAAAGTTATTGAAGTTATAAATTGGAAAAGTTCATTAATTGATTTCTCATGATTCACTTTTGGTCACTTAATGAATTCTTGCAGTAAGCCGACGATATATATATGTCAGGTCTTAACATTAGTAAAGGTGAACAATCATGTTTCATCGATGTAACGATAGGCTAACATTTCGTCGTCATGCAATATTAACTAATAAGCAACAATACAGTAAGGAAAATATTTATGTCCAGCATTGAGATTGGTAGGAGTTTTATATTTAGATATTCAATCAAATTAAAATTATAATACTAACGTAAATGTAATAAAATAACAGGTATGATGTCAAGTTGTCAAAAATAAACAGAAATATATAACATGTCAGGTATTAGGTGATAACGAAGCGTAATCAGAATCGAGTCGAAATCGACCTAAATTGGCGATCCATTAAACGTGAAAAGGATGTAATGGCGGGTTCCGTTTTTAACTAAGTTTACTAGTTGACTACAACTCAATTGGCGCTATAATCGACTTGCAGTAACAAATCACTGATTCTCGACGTCAATTCGATTGTGATCGTAACTCGAACTCGTCAAGAGTAACACACCCATTTCAACTACGAAAACAGCTTTTATTACGTAGGGAATAGAGGCGGCCTCAAGGTCAACATGTGTAGTCTGACGTGCCAGTCGTGCGTACCTATGTATTTCTATGAAAGTTAATTGGTCTACCAATTTTGTTGCCAGCTGCTCTTGCTACATAAATGGTTGATGATTTGTGCCTGTCTTTGAGTACTATACTACTGCGTTTAAAAGCCACTGGGATTCATTAATTCGTGCTTAACGAAGCACTAACATTGGCTAGAGCTAACCAAGGGCCACTATTTATTCAAACATCATCTAGGTATAACGTAGTGATTTATTTCTATATCCATGCCATTAAGCCATCATCAAACAAAATGCTATAATCCTCACGCGTTGCAATCAAATTCTAATCATGCATCTCCCTCGCACACCTTTCATGAGGTTTTCAACCAAAACATTCCTTTTCCCGATCCCACACAAACATCTGAAAACTGACATCTCCAAGGACAATGTCAACCCGTTGACGCGTGATAATATCACCTTCACGCTTCACGGTCGGAGGGAAGGGAGGGACTGAAATAGTCCCCTTAAACCACTATTTTTACTCAGAAGAGCTGAATCTATCGTTAGTAGGTTATTCCATATTTTTATAACTTTACTGTCATTACATGTTAAAACATGTAAACCTGACTAGGAGTGTCGGTGGCGTAGCGGCTAGCGAGTAGCCTCTCATGCAGGAGATGCCGGGTTCGATCCCACGTGCCGCCACATTAGTACCAAACCAATGACTTTTTCTGAATTATTTACATAAGTTGGTTCACTAACCGATGCTCTTACGGTGAGGGAATACATCGTCAGGAAACCTGCCCTTTCAGCCGACTGAAACCATGATCCAAATCAGTCACGGAGGTCCAACGGCAGTCGCGTCACTGTAATTACCTGATCTGCCACATCCTGGATCATGGTCAGTGGACCCTGGGCCCTCGCGTGCGAGTGCACAACCGGGATGACGTTAGGATGATGATGACATATTTTACCGCAAAGCAAAAGTTTTTTTAATGATTTTAACTTGAAGACAACATTGCTTTTTAGTAGTTTTTAGGGTTCCGTAGTCCGACAAGGAACCCTTATAAGATCGTTCAGTCCGTCCGTCCTAGTCTGTCACAGCAGAATATCTTCTACGTTTATGGATTGATTTGCATGTAACTTGGTTCGAGGATACTTCACATATACATAGATCTAATTTTTAAAGTACAAAAAAATTAAATTACCTCTTTTTAAGGGTACCTCCCCATACATGTAAAGGGGGGGGGGGGTTAATTATTTTTTTGAGTGCACCCCCTTGTGTGGGGTATCGTTGAAAAGGACTATGAAAATAAGGTACGGTTTCCATACAACACTTTTTTATCAGCTTTACCATTTGCTTTACCAAGTGTGTGTGTCCCCCCCTGTAATTTCTAAAGTCTTGGATCTATAAACTTCAAATCACTCACGTAAAGAAACAGGCGCGAAAACTCTTATTTAAAATTATTTCGGGTATCCTGTGATAAATACTTTTGAAATTATAAATAAAACAAATATATATACTTTTTTTGCCTATACTGTCTAATGTTTTAAGTTAATGGTACAGAACCCTTTGCGCGCGAGTCCGACTCGCACTTGGCCAGTTTTTTTAAGGTAAAGAAAGAATGTGGCATCTTATATTGTTGTAATAGGGATGGCTTTACTATAAAAATATATAGTTCAAGGTGCTGGCCACTGTAATGTATATTTCCACATTGTTTACCAATCCACTGAACTGATCTTGATGGTAGTGGTGTGAAAGAAATCAATTGCTCCCAGTGAAAAAGACATACGAATTAAATAAGTATCTTCTTTCAAAATTCCTTTTTATCTGACTTTAAAACAATAGCAAAGAAATAACAAATAAGTGGCATCTAAAAACCATTTCATTACCAATTTAAGTTAACAGCTACAACAACATTACTAAACCACTACCACGTCTACCACTTCTATCAAGAAGTTATTCCAAGTTAAACTTTTTTACTATTTTCTATTTGTTAAGTACTAAGTGCTTGTGGCGCAGTGGCGGCAGCGCTTTGGTAGTGATACCAAAAGTTAAGCAACCCACGGCGCGGTCGTGATTGGATGGGTGACCATTCCGACCATTAAAGTGACGACCATGACAAGCATCTCCGTGCTTCGGAAGGCACGTTAAGCAGTTGGTCCCGGCTAATATCTGTTGGTATTAGTCGTTAAGCCTAGTCAGAGGCCCTAAGGCGGCTTGATAACATCTGACAGTAAGGTTTGTCACTTGCCTTACAGACACCCCTCCACCAATCCGCACTGAGCCCGCGTGGTGGAGTATGGCTCGTTCCTCCTCATAGTTGAGGTGAGGCCTTTGCCCAGCAGTGGGATCTAATAGGCTGACTTTACTTTTTTTTTTACTTTGAGTACTAAGTAGTTTAAGGGACTTCGACTTTATTGAAATAGAAATAAGGTATACATCCAATGTTAATACTTTTGAGGCAGGCGTACACAACGAGAGGAGCTATTGAAAAACTTACCCATGCCCGGATAAAAATTTCGTTTAAAAAAAAACCGGGCAAGTCCGATTCGGACTCGCGCCCTTAGGGTTCCGTATAAACGAAGGTTATTTACTGTCCACTTTGTGGTTTTTGGACTTTTTCCTTTACTTGTGCTGTAAAACCTTCCTTCGTGCTTCATGTCTGACGGAAGGCTTCAAAAAGTTGGTCATTCTTTCATGGGAAAATGTGTCAATTACTTTAACAAATTATTGAAAAATATTGTAGAATTACCAATTAACAAATTCAAATCACTTATTAAGGATATCCTAATGACAAAAGGTTATTATAAAGTAGAAGATTATTTGAATGATGTAAACGTGTGGACCAGCTCGCACTAGTGCAATTTCTGTATTTAAACATTATTTTTAAAAAGGTTTTGACAATAGTGACTGAGTTTCTTGCGCTGCTTCTTCTTAGCACTAGCCAAAATGGCCGTATCTTTTCATTGCGTTAACTTGCCTCCTCTCCAATCCACGCGTTCCTCAGAAAATACAAACAGACGGACAGCAAAGAGGATATATATTCCTTTTGAGTTTTTCTCAACAATAGCACTTGTATTATTGAAAACGGAAATAACGGTGGTATCACAAAACCCAGACCATATTCTGTGTAGTAGGGTTCAAAAGATAAGGAGACATGTTTGGGCCCCCTAAGGGCCAATATTATGATGATTTTTAAATTTTTGACGTTCATAAGTGGCATTTTCTGTCCTAAATTGAATAAATTATTTTTGACTTGACTTTGACTTTGTGCCCAGACCTGATGGCGACCTTAAAAACTAGCATGCGTCCTTTCTACCACGAAGGTCGTGAAGGTATTAACCGCTTCGCTTCCTGTGTGGTTTGCTCTTTACAAAAAAAGCTAAGCGAGATCTTTAATAAAAAAGTTTGTGGAGCGAGGCACAGCAAAATGTTTCCGACCCCAATAAGCGCGCTGCCGGCCGACGATTTGCTGGGAAAATAATCACGATCGAACATTTTCTTTCATTTTTCTTCCAAGTGAATTCTGTTTTTGCACGTTTACCTTCTAGGCTGGGCTAGACTAGTTGGAGAGTGCAATATTTTATGTATTTTAAAAGCTGAGAAAATAAATATTTGACTGCAATCAAATCTAGATGTATTTTTAAAGGTTACAAGATCGCGCTGGATGCAGGCCGCTTGTAACAGGTCAATTTGGGGGGAAAATCATGGGGGAGGTTTGAGTTTATCAGTGGACGTCCTGCGGCTGATAATAATAATGATTATGACAATAAAATAATATTGTCTAATTTCGCTCACAAAAATTGAATTCAATTTCGTAAAAACATGCAAAATAATTGCTTAAGTTATAAAAATAATTATAATATTATGTCTGCGAAGGGCATTTCAAAATTATACTAAAAATGTTGTTTGACGTGACAAAATATGTAGCCTAGTCCTGTTAACATCATAAGTAAAAGACATATTTTCAAATCTGCCGAACCTATGGCTTACTTACTAAGCTAAGTAGCTATATTCTGGAGTTCTGGTCTCTTGTTTTTTTAATTACGTTAAAAACGGTCGTAATAATACTAACGGACTGTATATCAGAACCACGTTATACTGAATGCGTCTGTTTTCTTTGTATTCGAACAAAGCTTTGAAGCTGAGTGTGTTATTCTATTCTCATTCAGTGTTGTTTCAGACGCACTGTCATTCATTATCTGCTGCTTTTTATGCTAAGCTGAAAGGAGCTGGGGCCTACTCCTGATGATGCCCGTATTTTCGAATTTAGATGTCATAATAATTAAGAGTAGTTAACTGTCTTGTTTTATCTTTTTTGTGTATGTATATATGTGTGTGTGTGTGTGTGTCCGCAGTGTCCCCAAGGAAAATTAGTGTCAGTGACCATAACTTATCCTAACCGTACTTAGGGTAGAGTTCACGACAACATGATTAATTTATAAACAGCCGTTTTGATCTTCGTTTAAGTGCATTTTATCTCGAAAAGAGTTCTGCATAATACTGTAGAGAAGCATAATAATGTAGAGAATTAAATTTCCTACAAAAAGACCCACTTTCGCAAGTCTGGATTAGCTAATGGTCGAAAATACGAACATCGCCACCTGAAGTAAGGCCTCAGTTTGGTATATTCATGAGGCATGACATTAACATTCTTTCGTTTGTAATTCGTACTTTTATTTGAATTTTTAACCGACTTCCAAAACGGAGGAGGTTTTCAAGTCGACATGATGTGTATAGTCCGAATTTGATAATTCTCTTTAGGGTTCCATAGTACTGACAAGGAACCCTTATAGTTTGGTCATGTCCGTCTGTCTGTCTGTCTGACCGAGAATTTGCTAAGAGACCATTAGTACCAGAAAGTTGTAATTTTGTAGGTATATGTCCAGTTACGCCGTCTAAGTTGTAAAATAAAATTTTGAAAAATATTTTTAGGATAGCTCCCCTGCGTGTGAAGTGGGGATGATATTTTTTTCGTCGTCCACTCTATCTTGTAGGGCAACGTTGAGTAGGTCCTAAACATTTTTTTGATTTAATGCTCAATTTACGAAATATTAATTTCACAGTGCATGTTTTTGGTTCAGTAGGACCTGATTGATTGAGCGATTCTGAATTCCACGCTTTTAGAAGCCTTTTATTTTAATCATTGATTGATTGAACCAGGTTTTATAAATAATATTTATAACTGGCTGCTGAGAATTAGCCCTAACACTTTAAAACTGAAACAAAACGACATTTGTTTCAAACATTTTTCACACAGGGTTAACGCTCTTCGTGCCGACGAGCAAAAACTGGCGCTGCCAAACGCAGATTTTCCAGTTTCCTAAAAAACTATTGGATAACACCAATAGTCCAAATGGTTCCGTATAAAATTTTACGTTGCTCTGAGGAGCTTTTAAAAAAAGTTTTTGAGCGTGATGTGCCAAGTTCCCTAAAATCTTAAAAATATATTTGCCTACCGCTCTGACGAACGTGGTTGATTTTGTCCATTTCCATTGGAAGTTTATTTATTTATTTAAAACTTTTTTTCCTCAATATAAGTACATTGTAATTGTATTTACACACAAACAAAAATAATTTACTAAATATATACTAAGCTAACCTAAAACTTAACTAAAAGTAATGTAAAAATATATATATATATTTACAAAATATAAAACGCATCAGCCCCAGCAGTGCCGAAAGGAATGGTGCCTAAAAGGCTGGCAGCATTGCCCCTCTGGATAGCAATACTGATTCTTTGCCCAAGGTAGCTGCCAGCCTTTTGATCACCAGTAGCATCAGTTAGCCTTTTACAGAGATCTTTGTAAAAACTAAGGGCACAGGGTCCCCAAGAGCCCATGGTCTCTACGCCAAAAGGAACAAATATGTAGCTATCATAAACATATTATAAACTTAATCGCACAAATGAAAGTCAGCAAAAAGTAAACCTTACGCTAAAATGTATCTGTCAATCAACCTTTAGGTAATGCAGAAAGATCATTTAATAAGAATTTATCTACCATAAATTACTTACTGTACCATATCCATCCAGTCTTTCTGGGATCTTCTTCCTTTTTCTGCAAAACAACTAGCAGCCACGATAGCAAACATACCGTAGCCAAATATTCTAGTTCTTAGTCTGTAGCATATGATACTTTTTTATAAGTTAGTCGAAATAGACTGTTAACAAAGAGACCTCTCTCATTTATCTCCTCCGCTGACAAATAAATAGTAAATAAAATGTTTTACAAACACACTCACACTACGAGTATAATTAGGTACCTAACCCCAGCCTAAGCGTGAACTTTTGTTTTGGTATGTCCTATGCTACTTAAAAAAAAAACTTGATTTTAAAAATATATTTTTATCAATGGTTGCGTTTTTCTCTTCACAACTACTAGGTACTACGGGACTATAAAACCTAACTAAACGATAGAAAATATGCAGCCAGCTAACTCGTCGGGCGTCGAACGCTTACGATATTTTTGCAACACGCTAGCTAGCGTTATTCACAACTAGATACAATTTACGACAGTTCACTGTAACCAACTCCCAACTAATGTTATTTCAGCATTACAATTGCTGTGCAAAACGAGATAGTGATTAATTAATTTAATTCCGGATTTGAGCTAAATGCAAATATCGCACGTTATCAATAAATCATCTGTTAACTGACGCACTGCAAACTATAGATGCTTTCATTTTGAAAACTACTCAATTTACAATTTCTCTTAACCCATTAACAGCCAACGAAAAACTAATAACAATGCACTGAGACTCAACTTAAAATGAAGACAAAGAGTTTAATTATAAAACAAAAAGATGTTTTTATGAAGTACTATATTTTTACACAAATTAGTACCTATTTTATTAAAATTCTGGCAATCGAAGGGTAGAAAACAGTAATTATCCTTTATTTAGCTCTTGATATTCACATTTTTACCAAATTACAAGATAATCAACCTACATTTATTAAGAAATTTACAAAAAAATATGATTTTCAACACTGAACTCGCTTGGGTACAGCGGCTGCAAATGGGTTAATGCAGGGTATCTGACCTACCTAGTTACTTTGATGATTGTTCATTTACCCAATCTGAGCCCGTAGACAAGTTGTATTGTAATCTATTCTAAGGCGAAATTTGTGATCGCTAACAAAATATATGAAACAGACATAAGCCATCGAAATATCACGTGACTTTTGCATACATTTTATTAGCGATAGCGAAGTTCGCAAAGAAAGATTGCATCTTGTCTAAGGGCCCAGTACGGTCATCGAATATATGATTGGCTGATTAAACCTCAGAAACCAGTCACTTGATGATAAGACATAAGGTATATTTGATAGAGATGACACCCTCACGCGAACTTTTAGTGGTTTAAAACCGTTGATGAAGCGGCGTGTAAATAGCCGACAACACGCGGGGAGCGCAATTATAAAAGATTATGTTTGAAGATTAATAATATTGATTCCTATGACCCACCCTGCAAATTGAAGAAAGAGAAATAGTTTCAACGTCAGCACTGAAAACTATTGGCCCACTAACCTGTAGACCAGCTCAGGGAACGCCTAACCGACTCCTCTCTCTGCAGCTCACACCGTGAAGCATTTTTACGAAGGTTTAATTATTTAATTATTTCCGTATTTAATAATAATAATAAATATTAACTACGAGTTACGAGAATAAGCCCTCTCTTAGAAACTAATTCATGTTTATATAAGTTTACAGTGTTACTCATCACTTCTCAACTTTACTACATTAATAGTAACATGTGGTTATCGTGGTTGATGTCATAATAACCCTATTTTAACATTTAAGGCTATTTAAGTGTGATTATATTGTGACGTTGTTTGATAACCCAAATAAATGAAAAAAAAAAAACAGATTGTCAAATCACTGCTGGGTATTTATATATATATATACATAGTTTCTTGCAACTTTCAGCTGTCCATCACGAAGAAAAAACGAACTCCTAACCAATATTACGTTAGAAGACGCGCCCGTGAGGTCAAAAACGTAAGGAATGCACACAATGGCGGGCGCTCAGTGTAATACAGAGCCGAAACTATGTGGCGCTGGTGTCGCCAGGTTCAGCGACTCCAAGAGCACGATCCTTATGGCGCGGGAACCAAATAGCTTCAGATACTAACTTATAGGAACCATTTGAAAATAACAAATTATTATTAAAGATATTACCTGTTACTTTTGGTTTAGTAAAAATAAATATTTTAAAACTTAATTTGGGTCACTTAAGGTGCCCAACCAACTGTTTATTAAACTAAAACCAAATTTTGCAATTTGAGCAGCAAACACCATTTCATCGGAATTATCAAGAAAGTATTATTTCCATAATGACCATCCATGACGGTCGCTTAAACTTTGCCGCCCTTAAGTCAAGTGTACAGCGGCATAATTAATATTATTAAGGGGTTTGAAGTTTAACCTACGGACCACTTATAACGCTCCAGAAACAATACAAGAAATATGAAAACCTGTTAAGTAGTCAAGTTGTTGCGTCGCGTCTCTACAATGGCTTTGTTCCCCACCAATAGACGACGGCGGATTGACGTGCTAAGCTTACGTAGAGGTTAAAGTAATCCCAATAATATTAATCTTTAGAAAGATTAAAGTTCTGAACACTACATTCTACAACGGTGGGGTAAAATGCCATCTATTTCACTAGGAATTCAACCACTAACATTTGAATTCCAGATCTAAATATATAATTGCGCTTGAAAAAATGACCACCAGAGGCGGGAATCGAACCCACGTTCCTCGCATACCGGGGTATGACATAAGGTACATTAACCTAATCTCTCGGCCACCCTGGCGTTGGCAGAGCCTGTGAAATCTAAATATTGTTTCTATTCTACAACTCGTCATATAAATGAATAGTACTTTGATAGCACCATAGAATAACAGTACAAGTACCTAAGTAGGGTCTTCAAAACATTTATAAACAAGATCCCATCATTCAATGTTAATAGATATGGTTTAAGACACATCATAACATAACTCCCTCAGCTCAAAAGAGCCTAATACCTATGTGTCATCAATAAAGACATTACGAATCGCTAAGACTGCATATACCGAAAAAAAACCAGTGGTAAGTAAATATGTTTACTGAAGAGCTGTACTACCGAAAACCCGAAGCTATAGCGATAATACAGGTAAGCTCTCCGTAAAACAGCTACAAAAGCGTAGCTTAACATCGTGTTGCGTTACGGCAGCGTCGCGAGAAATAAAATGTGAATTCCAGCTCCCATTGAAGAGAAACAAAAGAGTTGACAATACACTCTGTGCGGCCGCAGCTGCGGTGATATTGGATGTGTTTATGTATTTATTTATACACTAGCTAGTGGCTGCTAGACTTGGTCTGCCTGCGTAGACTTGATGATATGACTGACAATGATCCGTCCAGTAATAGTGACCTCTCATTTCTACTATGTTGTATGGTGAAGGGAGGTCTCCTGGTATCTCTGAATGTACTTATTCAATTAAGATGAAACATAGCCTAAATTATTCACTGGGCTATGCATGATCAAACTAAAGTTGCACAATATTTTGATAATTTTGTATAGAATATGACTCGCCTAGCTACCCATCCCGATTTCGGTACGTAGAAGTAGCATAACAAGCTCTCTTTAAAAGGTAGACCTTATGTTCTTCTACTTAATGATCTAACTACTCAGGAACCAGGATGTGGACATATTCCACTCTAGGTCTAGTTAGTTTTTTTTTGTTTTGTGATTAAATCTAAGTGCATGGCCTAATCTACGCTTTGAGTCAAAGCTGTGTGGAATGCGGTGTGGTTGCAAAAAGTTTTTTGTAGACCTGTAAAAGAGAAACAATTTCACAAACGGATTAGGCATGCAATTTTGATATAAACTCCCGAAAGCTTGATTCTTTCAGATATCTTGAACAATCATTGTCATATTTCAATAAATTTACACAATATCTTTAATAAATCACTCAAACGTTCCTCGGAAATAACTCTGTTTGTTTATAAAAGAGTCCACATGAAAATCCATTCAGTATATTGCACTCGACCACGGTCGTCCGGTCGACCGGTATTGGATGTCGTTATCTCATTCCATTTATTGTCTTCTAGTACCACTGGTTGCGGCTGAGTGGACATAATGATACAAGTTGACTCATACGCCCATCACCGTCCAGTAATCGTGACCTCTCATTTGTACTATGTCGTATGGTGAATAGAGGTAAATAAATAAATAAACACACCAATTACCTAGCCCCAAACTAAGCGTGAGCTTGTTCTATGGTGGATAACGGATAGAAATACTTAAATACATATAAACATCCATGACTTAGGTACAAATGCTCGTGCTCATCACACAAACATTTGCCCCTTGCGGGATTCGAACCCGCAACCGCCTGGTTTAGAAGTCCGGTGCGCGAACGACTACACCAAGACGGTCGTCTAGAGGTCACCCTATATCTTTAAATGTACTGTTTCTATCGACATGAAACGCAGTCTATATTTTAATCTCAACCATATGTATTTAAACTGTAGTAAGTGCATCAGGATAAGGACAGCAGATTTCGAGTCTATAACAGTCAAGCATACATACTTATTTACAAAAAAAATATATATGTTTTCTTACTCTACTGATCCTAATAGGCCCAGGGTAGGTACATAATAATAATATTTTATATATTTTTAAAACCACTTACAGAATTCGACAGTTTATTAAATGTATAGAAAGATAAATTTCAACAATTACCTCTACGTACTCAGAACATACTAAAGTTGATATTCAACCGTCAGTACCTGCGTTTATTATTTTAACAAAAAGTATATCTGCGACACTCCGTTTTATAAGCGAAACGTAAAGAGTGTTGGAGTAGCGGCCGGCAGGCAGGGCGGGAACAATATGCTGTATACAGGGTGGCAATTTTAATAGGTATTTTCATATTTTTTGCGAAAAAGTAGAGTTGAGGTAAAAGGTGTTTTCAACATGTTCGGAAATATAGCACTAATAAATAAAATAAAACGGGATAGATAAATTATTGTTTTTAAGTAATAAGCATTCACTTTGCAATCTAAATATATTATTGCACTTGAAAAAATTCGTTCGTTTCCCGCCTCTGGTGGTCATTTTCACAAGTGCAATAATATATTTAAAACGGGATAGGACACCATTATAACTGAACAAACGGTTTCGTGCTCTTATTTGGCAGGATTTTCCACCGTAAATCCCACTAATATTATAAATGCGAAAGTTTGTGAGTGTGTATGTTTGTTACTTCTTCACGCAAAAACTACTGAATAGATTTCGATAAAACTTTTCACAAATTTAGCTTATACATTGGAATAACACATAGACTATATTTCATAAAGATACGTATTTAAATACCGAAGTTATGACGATAAGTGTTAATGAAGCCGGAAAAGAAACTGTAATTTTTGAGCTATTTTCGCGTACGCTGCAAAAATTGTAAGAGTTACACCAATATAATGTATGGCAGAAATATTTGCCTTAAATAGTTCTACAGAAAAGTGCGCAAGAGTATATATCTATCTCTTAAGGTTTGCTCACTATAACCTTTTTTATGGTAATAATAAATGTTTTACATTAGTGCATTACTTAACAAGGTAATTTCATAAGAACTGTATTAGTATTTGTCCAAATCAATACTTTATTATTCACAAGCATTTAATTTAGATCATAATTGCCTTTTATACCATTCAATTTAAATAATTGTCTTAGGAGATCTCATAGTTTTAAAATACCATACGCTTATGACGGCGCCACGAGGGACGCGCTGGACGGCCCGTGGCGAGTGTCGGTGGAATAAATGTGTACAATTTTTTCGTGGTTTTGAATTATAAAACCGCCCTTATCACCATAAGTCCACCATCTGCTTAGACTACATAACAAGGGAAATGCATGAACCCGCCCCTGGCAGCATGCTTTACACCGACGATGTAGCATTACTGAGCGCTTCCGAGTGAAGAAACGCCGATAACATCAGCAAAAGTAGTATTCGCGGTGCTCTATTGCAATGGTGCAAATTGATCGTGTGGGACGAATGCGCAATGTCGCACAAGCGAGCGATTGAAGCACTGGATCGCAGCATGCAAGACATTCGGGGCAATCGAATCTTGATGGGTGAAGTGGTCGTCTTGCTGGCAGGTGATTTCCGGCAGACGTTGCCGGTTATCGAGGTAGGTGCCGCAGCATACGAGATAAATTCATGCCTCAAGGCTTCTTCGTTGTGGGCTAAAGTAGAGCGCTTACAGCTGATTACTAACATGAGTGACCAGCTCTTCAATAATCAGGAGTCTGGACTTTTGGCACAAACGCTTCTCGAGGTCGGCGAAGGTCACATGCCGACGGATGCTAACGACCAAATAACCTTTGACAGCCTATTTAGCAATGTTGGTAACTCGAAAGATAACCTTATTAATGAGGTTTTTACGAGTTTACAAGAAAACCTGGGTAACGAGGATAGGTTGTGCGAAAGAGCTATGGCGCCCAAAAACGAATTGGTAGAAAAATAATAAAATAATATTAGAGCAAGTTCTAGGTGATGTGAGGACCTACGTGTCAATAGAGACGGTGATGACAACTGACGACGCAACTGTATACCCAGTAGAGTTCTTAAATTCCCTCGACCTGTCAGAGACCTCCCACAAGTTGGAACTCAAAGTTGGTGTGCCTGTCATACTGATCCGTAACCTGGACGCGCCCAGACTGTGCAACGGCACTACGTTACGCATCACAGAGCTGAGAAGGCACATCGTCCAGGTCACCATTCTTACTGAAGGGGCCAAAGGAGAGACAGTATTGATACCCAGAATCCCTATAATACCCACAAACTTACCCTTCCAGTTCAAACGCCTACAATTTCATTTAAAAGTGACTTTCTCTATCATGATAAATAAAAGTCACGAACAAACTCTAAAAGTAGCCGGCATTCACCTGGGCACTCCCTGCTTCTCCCACGTACAACTATACGTGGGTTGCTCGCGTGTGTCAGAAATCTTTTTATTTATGCAGAAAACAATAAGTCCCGCAATGTTGTTTACCGCGATGTGCTGCAGTAAAATGATTTCTAGCTCTCTACGACCCGAAACCCGAGATTGAATTGATCTTTCCGATGCTCAAATTAAAATTGTTTTGCTTCTAAAATTGTAAATAGTTATAGTTACGCAATTTATTTTCCCTAATAAGCCGCGGGTAACACCGCGGGGCACAGCTAGTAGTAAAATAAATATTTATATTCCATAAAGTTCATTTTCCAAAAGCGATACCAACTTAGTTCGCCAGATATATTTTTTTATAATTTGTTAGTCAAACGACAACGTGAATTTTTAATTTATACGTAACACGAATACCCCACTTTGATCTTGAGAACACCTCTATTTCCTAGGTAATAAAAGCTGTTTTCTTAGTTTCCAAGGTCTGGTTACCATGACGTGCTGCCGACTGTCCCTTTTTTGCTCAAAATAGGGCTTTTACTATTTTGATTGTCTGCTTTGCAATCGCTCATACGTATATTATTATTTTTATTTGTCATCTGAGGCTTGTGAGGAATCATTGTACAAAATAGCAGAAGATCACACGGATGGCTTCGGATTACAATCGAGAAACGCAGCAAGTTCGATACAGCAACGCAATAGCCAAGACACAACCGTTCTTGTCGGCGCTCAGTGATAGACTGCCCGCCCAGTGTTGTCACTTTCCCGTCACAGGAAACGTTAAAACGACGGAAACAAGTGCTGCCATCGTTGTATCGACCATGCTAAGTTAACTTGGCATTTTCCGACTAAACTCAATAGATTGACGTAATCGTATGATACGATTTCCGAACGAATCTCTATAGTTAAACCACAAATCCGAATGACGTCTGTCATCGCGTTCTGACAGCTCGAAACTTCATAATAAACAGCGCCAACCGCTTCATTCTCCGACATATTTATATTATTTTGTACACCCTGTGTGTCCATAATACCGAGTTGTATTGTGCCTGGCCGCAGTCGAGTGGTTTCGTGGACTCCTGAAAACAGTCCCGCTTTCACATTTTTATTTATTTTATTTTTGACGTGACGACTTATTGCTTGCTGTACAGACTAGCAAGTTTTATGCCCCGAAGAAAATATAGCAAGCAAATTGTTTTTTTATTTTTATTTGAATTTCTCGTTTCTTAATTAAATATGATTGATTTAATTAAACAAGCTTTTATAAAAGTTTAAAGCACTGAAGTTGTATGGTAAGCCTTTAGAACGGATACGTACAGTGCCTCTAGCTTTTTAAATAGTTTGTCTTTACAAATAAAGTTTGAATTTATTATAATAAATTTTTAACATTTTGGTTGAAATAATTGAAAACTTCAATGATATATTTGATACATGTCTTAGATAATATTTACATACAAACAAAAATATTGAACTAAATATACACTAAACTAACCTAAAACTTAACTAAACTTAAACTTTTATCATTTAATCAACGAACAAAAAATTAAAACTTCAATATTATAAATTATCATCCATAGATCCATTTCCAATAAACTGTCACTTAATGTGTCAGTTGAAAGTTGTGAAATGTTTAGGCTCCACGTAGATAGGCCACCGACCACAGCCACCGGTGGCTAGCGACAAGCTGTTTATATTAATAATATATTTTTAATACGTTCTAAATAGAGTAGCCGCACACGTGTAGTGAGTGGCGTCCACTCACGACTCAGAATCCGCAACATGCTACGAGTACCTGTGATGCGACTTCTCGCCACCATCTGTCTAAAGATACTGGTAATGATGGGACTCTAATCACACGTGATTAGAATTATTTGTAGTGGCCACCGACCACTGGTGGCGCCCCCGAGCAACTTTTGCGCGGGATAAAAGGACGTGACGCGCGACAGCTACCGGTGGCTATGGCCCATCTGCGCAAGCCTTTGATTTTGTTAGGCTGTATATCCCAGTTTAAATTAATTCAATATCACACATGAATTTGTGGCTGTATTTCTTCACGTGAAGAAGTCAAAGATTTAACTTTTAAAAATGTTACTGTAAGTCACCAGTGGACACGGCCGTAGATAATTCAATAAATTGTTATATTTTTGAAATCTTCACAAATCTTGAGACCATGCTGCATGTAAAAAAATATTGAAATGATTCGTTCCGTCTACCTTAATAGAGCGTGACCGATTGAATCGATAATGTATTTTGTACTTGACTATTCAGATGGCGTTCTCACTTGTTCTATTGTACTTTTCGCGGTTGCAGTATACAATTCTATTACAGTAAAATTTACAGTTGCCTGCACATTGTAAATTAAAAGCATAGCACACAATATCAGCAGGTATAATTTGTGGCACATACATGTATTATAATTAAACTAGCAAGTTTTTGTGACACGAACGACAATTTTTCCAAATCCCTAGGAAATTTGGTAATAAATTATTCTCTGGGTCTGGTTAAAATGTCACACAGTTTTAACTAGTAAGTAGGGAAAGTAAAGGATCCTATTGCCTTGTACGTATACCTATGTTATTTCATTAAGTTATTTGTAACACAGTACGTATCTTATTTAAATGTACAAACTGAATAGTCAGAGTATGCGCATTAAAGTATGTGTATTTGTATTGTATCTTGGTTTATCATAAGATTACTGACCTAAGTCAAGTACATGTACATAAACTTTAAATTGCGAAAAAACATACCTATCATTCGATCTGATGTCTAAGAGGAATCATAAGTGATTAATTTAATGTATTATATTTCAAGACTAAGATTTATGCACACAGAAACCAGTTATTCATAAACGAGCAGCGATACGTCTGCTAGTATCGATCGATCACCTCTAAATCATTCTAAATTGATTGATAGCGCACACGACCATGTAACATCCACATAAAACCCAATACTTTTTTTTCATCACCGCATTCACCGCTTTGGGGTGCATTTCCACTAGAAGTGTGCGATGCGAGGAAAGTTAGCAATCGAATTGGAAATCGGAAACCTTGGTGAACCAAAGTTATTATTATTGTTTTTGATTTTGGGACCATATGAAAGCCAACTCGACCAATGATTGGTTTATCATGGCAGTTCTTTTGATTAGAGCTCACTGCTTATGCCCGTTAAATCTAGGAATCGCCAAATTTTTTTAGGGGGGAGTTTTGTTATCTTTTCCGGGTGCTAATGCACATATAATTATATAGACAGTATATAATTATACTGCCCTAGATAGATACTACTTTTGCTCATAAGCGACCCGCATGAGCTAAGTATGTGCATAGCCGTTTCTTCTACCGATTGGCAGAATCGGCACATTGCGTCTTCGGTCACCTCCATAGTTGCTATTTGTTCATTGAGTTGGCAGTGACCGGTCAATATTCTATTTCTCTTCACTGCACATGTTTGTTGTTCTACACTTGTATGAGCGCTTCAGTTTTCTTATCCTGTTCAAGGTCACTGACATTGACTTAAGAATCGCGCAGCTCACGTGGTAGTAGGCTGGTTGTTAGTTATTAGGCTGCCTCCTTGGGTGAGTCGGCATGTTTTTACCAGAGACGTGTGAGCAAGCTGAGTAGTGCGAGAATGCTTAGCAAATCTCATAAAAAACGATGTTACATTCCTTGGTATTCCTTAGCTAGCCTAGTTAGGTACATGACGTTAAACAATAAAGCTCAGCGCTTAAAGCTGGAGCGGCGGCGGAGTTAGCTGAAAACGCCAAACGACGCAAGTATGCATCACTTGCATGCAAGTGATTATGTGTTTGCGCCGTTTGGCGATGAAACTTTTGAACCGTGAGGACCATCCGCTAAGTTACTTTTTGGAAAAATTGCACCTAAATTAAATTCTGTTTTAGCAAATAGTAAAGCTGGCTCGTTCCTCGCTCAAAGGATAAGTATAGCTATCCAACGCGGTAACGCAGCCAGCATCCTCGCCTCCTTGCCTCAAGGACACGGGTTTATTTTTGATTAAGTAGGTTTTAAGTTTATTTATTTTTATTTCATGCATGTCTTTGTGTTTATTTTCTTTTATTGAATAAATTGATTGATTCCTTAACAATAAATAAATACTGGACAACATCACTTACATTACTCTGATACTAATGGAAGTAGCAAATGAAGCAAATGTATACTGTAAATCCAAACCAACTGGTGTTACAAAAGACGAGAATATATAGAAAATATGAATTTCTATATTTACCCGACCGGGGATCGAACCCGGGACCTCAGAGATGGCGACATCTTTAAAACCGGTGTACGAGCAACTCAACCACGGATGGTAAATAGGTTTGAAATTTTAGTGCTTAGAAAACTTTTAGCTCGCTACGCACTTTAGCACAACTCTAGTGGAAAAAGAGCCTAGTCGTATGCGCAGAAAGCGTCCCTTCGTCGGGAGATGTATCGTCGCCATATTTCACGTAGTAGGCGTTCCTTTTCGCTATTCTGTGCATTGGCTTTCCGATCAACAAAGTGTTAAACCCATACTTTCTATAGAAAATCAAATTGGTTTTGTGCTCGACTTGCGTGAGCTTTTGTAATAGTTAAAGATATAGAGACCCCACGTCTCTATTTATTGTGTTACTGGCTAAAGTGATTATCACTTTGCCAACAACTAAACAGTCAGGATTTTGTGTCTTATTATTTATCCTAAGTAGGTACCTATCTGTAATCTTCTTACCAAGTTTTAACTACGAAAGCTAATCTCTAAGTCAATAGTGATCAGAAAACATAAAGAAAATACATAGTTCGCAATGCAAGTGCACTTCTTATTCTTTGTTCCTTCACTCTCTTACACCTTAGATCAGTCGAAGTCACACATTATTAAGAGATTACAAAATATGATATAATTATCATATTGTGGAATGTATGAGTGGTGGAATTTATTGGACTAGATTAACACAAAAAATACTTTTGCTTGCCGGAAAAAAGTTGTTTTTTTCCCGTGATTTTTTTAATTTTCTTCTATAAAATAACTTTTACGAAATAACTATTGTTTATACGTGATAAGCATTCCATTTGCAACCTAAAGATTTGATATTGCACTTACAAAATGGCCACTTGTGGCGGGAATTAACAAACGTTGCTTGGGTGGCCGAATGGTTAGGCAATCGCCGGGTAAGCAAGGAATGCGCTCATTTCCCGTCTCAGTTGGTATTTTTTTCGAGTACAATGTCGAATCTTTAGCTTATAAAATACCTCTATCAGTTATAATACCCCTACTCAATGACCACACGGCTGGTCGGTCCCAGGTTTGATTCCAATCAAAAGCCCGTCTCCTGCGCAGCGAGGCGTTCTTATTTAGCGCTAATCTCGTCTGAAGAGGCGACCTACTTCCACCTACAGGTCCACTCGAATCAATTAACAACCGTATGAGAGCCACAGACTAGGAACTACGAGATGGAAGAGGCACAGTGTATCCACACATATAAGGTCTAGTTTTTACCCGACTGCGGAAGGAGGGTTATGTTTTTCGAGAGTATGTATGTATTATGTATGTAAAATTGTTTGGCACGTCCTACAGCCCAAACAGCTGGACAGTTTTTGACATATGAGGTGTCGTTGAATTTGTCAAAATTGTTAGAGTGACATAGGCTATATAAATTTTAAAAATGGCGCCCGCAAATGGAAATAAAGGGGGGAGGGGGGATTGATTTTTTCCATCAATATTATAAAATATATTTATTCATTAGAGCAGCAGGGTCACTCCATAGGGTGTTCTAATACAGCAACTTATAAAATAAATAAATTGTTTGAACAAACACACCAATAACCTAGCCCCAAACAAAGCGTGAGCTTGTGCTATGGTGACTAAGTAGGATAATGGATTTTCCATACTTATACAAATGCTCCTGCAAATGGGACCAACATCGAAATTTCAAAAACATTTTTGCATAAAAACTGTAACACTGATAACAGTACTCTAGAAAATAAAAGGTGTACCTATAGAAAAGAACCTAGCATCCCAGAGATAACGACACCTTGAAAACTGGTATAAATTACAATAACGAAATACATCATTCTTAATTTCTAACCAAAAACCTAAATATACCAATTTTTATCGATTTAGCTTCAAAATCAAAACGTACGGAATTTCATACAAACATATCCCCCCCCCCTTTTCACCATCTGAAAGGGCGAATTTCCAAAAATCCTTTCTTAGTGCTCATCTACTCTATAAAACCCCCGACACAAAATAATCGATGCACATAAAAATCCTAAAACAAGGTTTTATAACTATGGAATTATAGCTAGATACAATACAGTTGGTTTAAATGGAAACCCTATAAAAAGCAAAAAATAAAACTGAAATGTTGACCCTACATAAGTACGTAGGTGCACAATTTTTTATACTAATGTTGTCGCGTCGGGGGACCGCACTAATATTAGACTAACTTTATGTTAAAGTATATTGTTACGTAACATATTATTATAAAGTTTTTGTAGTCCTCAATTCATTTATTAAAATAGCCTTGCTTCCCGAACGCGACTCGCGCGAATTTTGGTGGACGGCGCGCAAGGTCTCATATTAGTGCGGTCCCCCGACGCGACAACATTAGTATTAAAAATTGTGCACCTACGTACTTATGCAGGGTCAAAATTTCAGTTTTATTTTTTGCCAGGGTTTCCATTTAAACCAACTGTATTGTATCTAGCTATAATTCCATAGTTATAAAACCTTGTTTTAGGATTTTTATGTGCATCTATTATTTTGTGGCGGGGGTTTTTAAATTTTTAATTTATTTTTTTATTTCATGCTTTTTATAGGGGACTTCTTATTTTTTATTTCATTTTAATTATTTTCTTGCGTTTTAAGATTCTAAGTAATGTGGTTTTTCATTAGGTTTTAAATCAATAATAAATAATTATAATTATTATAAAATAGTTGAGGAAAAGTTAGTAGGTAAACTTTGAAATAAAATGAGTTTAAAAAAAGATGTAATCCGCCATTTTGTTACGGCAGCCATATTGGATTCGAAATTTGTCAAAGTGTATAGTATTTTACTAGTCAAAGCCTTTCATTTGATACCCATATTGAAGGATTTAAAAAAATATGTAATCCGCCATTTTGTTACGGTGGCCATCTTGGATTAGCAATTGGTCATAGTGTATAGTATTCTACTAGTCAGGCCCTTTCATTTGATACCCATATTGAAGAAGTTTAAAAAAATATGTTATCCGCTATTTTGTTACGGCGGCCATCTTGGATTTGAAATTTGTCATAGTGTATAGTATTCTACTAGTCAAGTCCTTTTGTTTGATACCCATATTGAAGGAGTTTAAAAAATATATGTTATCCGCCATTTTGTTACGGCGGCCATCTTGGACCGATTTTCATCAAACATAGCTAAGAACACTTCCGACTAATTAATCATTCAAATAAAAAAAACTAAATCAAAATCGGTTCATCCGTTTGGGAGCTACGATGCCACAGACAGACACACACACACACACAGACACGTCAAACTTATAACACCCCGTCGTTTTTGCGTCGGGGGTTAAAAAGAAGCACGGTTTATAATTTCAAGTTTCTAATCCTAGTAGTTGTACTCGTATACTCTGCGTCATTGATACCTATGTGTCAGTCAGCCAGTCATTAAGTAAGTTTTCCTTTTAAATATTTAGATACTGCTATAAGACTGTTTAAAATTAGGCTGTGGCTGACAACAAGCTGCCAGTTAGGGTGATTAGGAGCGTGTTCTTATTGCTCGGAATATGCTCTTGAAAAACCTATTACTCAACGGGAGCTCTATAAAAACATATTTTATTTGATTTATTACCTGCACTTCGTGAAGATGTGAATAAACCGTTTTTTAACATTTTTTTTCGCACATTTGGATCGAGACGGTTAGGCAGGCCAGTCAGCCAGTCAGTCAGGCAGGCAAGTCAAAATCGTACAAATCAAGGAGGTTGTTTATGCCACAAATGAATTCTCTTGTTTTCCACGCCTAAATTTCTTGAATGCTAAAATTTCTAAGGCATCAATCAATCAACAATTGTGCCGAAAACCTATAATCGATAAAACTCGACTAGCATTTTGCTAAGCGGGTAGTCTCTAGTCCCAACACGCTCAGCCAAATGCCAAGTCAAACTCTCAAATGTCAAATCAAATCAGCTGTTACTAGTCAGATGTATGCCATGACCTATGCTCGGCCACATCGTCGCTTACCATATTACCATATGAGATTACGGCTAAATGCCTGCCTATTTATTTATAAACAAATTATTTGGAGTTGATTTAATGAACATTAATCTTGTACTTACATCTTCGAGAAAAAAGAGATAGTGGCGACTGAGTTGGCCATTTGCGAATTTGGCCATTTGAGGATTCGGCTTTTTTAACTCAGTTGGAGTTTTGAGAAGCGTCATTCTGCGACTAATCGAGAAATTCGAGGCGAGATGATTTATGACTTCTATTCGAACAATCAGATACGTCATCAAAATTTTCAGAGTCTTAGTCTCTATGAATTACAGTAACTTACTAAATACATAGTTGCATGTACTCTCTATGCATTACAATGGTGTAAACCTTAAATAATCAGAATATTTAAACCGCCGTAGAAAAAATCTAATTTCGTATCGAAACAAAGTTAAAATGTTAATCCTGGCTTAACGAATGTGAGCAAAGCGAGCGAAAAGATTGAAACTCGGCGTGATTTCAACGGTGCCGCTCGCAGGTCCGTTTAATGGAAAACACGGGTTTTGCGATCTCATCATCAGATTTATCTTTGAATCGAATAAAATCGTGCATTGGATTGTATATTATTCGAAATACAGGATTTTCGAAGTTTTTCAGATAGTACAATGTTTGTTTTTGTAAGAAGTATGCTATCAAAATTTGCGCTCATGCAGACGACTGGAAACTTTGGGGCACATAGGTAAGTTATCAACTTTAGTTTTGTTTTGCATTCAGTAATTACTTACTTATGTATTCAGTACTAAATAAAGTTTTGTTTCGAATAATTTTCAAGATAACATTAGATATATATATACATGATTTATTCTTTTGCTCTCACGTTAAAATCGAATTAAAGATGTGTCCAAATAATACGCGGCATTCGAGCGCGGCCGTAATTGGACGACTGCCGCGCGAGCTACCCGCCGCGCACGCCGATCGCCGCGAACGGTATTAGTGTTGGTTGTCGCATCCAACACTGCCTTTTTAATACACTTTGTTCTATTCCTTGTTCTACGTAATTAACGAATAATAAGCAGAGCCACAACACACGCGGCCGCTTTCATTTTGGTTTGAAGGCGTGTCTCAGATATGCCGCGCAAAAGGTCTAAACTAGTCGCGCGGCAAATGTGTGTCCCCCAAATGCCGCGCGTAGCTGCCGCGCACCTTGCACGCCGTGTACACCTTTAGAACAACCGAACACGATCAATAATCCGCACACGGTGTATAAATGTCGTACAAAAGAGCGTTTCTTCCGAAGTTTTCCTCGTTTTATTGAAATTTATCGCGGCTGCCTATTGTGCTTAATTAAATTCTTTCTAAGTGCGAACGGCCCGGCTAATGAAGTCTCTCCAAAATTGACCTACAATCTTATTGTGGCCCTTGCACGCAAAGATGCGACTAATCGCAAACGATTTATACGCGTACCAAAATAACCGACCATATTTCTGACCAATTTCTTAGGAACGCGTGGAGGTATTGAGTTGCAATTAACATCAAAAACTTATGTAAGCTGTATAAAAATAAAGTTTTTAAGTCAACGCAATTCAAAGATACGGCCATTTACGCCTGATTTTAACAGTTTGCATGGAAACGAAAATGGGCAGCAAAAAGCAAGATCTTATGGAATAAAATTTAAAAACCGTTTTTTTTTTTGCACAAGTGTGTACGAAACCCTATGTACGCAACTTCGTCTCGCACTTGTCTAGTTTTTTCTATGGAAATAACAAACTTACCTGAGGCGAGAATCGAACTTGGTCCTCGCATCCGAGATAATTGCTTAGATATTTGACGTATAGTGCAATGGGGCCCTTTCCCACGGAGACATCGTTTTTTTGCAGGATCCCGTTTATTAGTATACTTGTTTTAATACTAATATTCACACGAACATCCCGTTTGCAGTTCTGCGGAATCCAGTAAAGCTGGCATCCAGCAGAACTGGACTTCTGCGAGAAAGGGCCCTTAATTTTTTCAAGTGCTTGCAACAAACTGATAACAACATAAAGGATATATTTTGTTTTTTTGTCGCAATTCTGTCGTGGTATTTGTCAGCAGGTGCCAAAAAAAGAAGTGGGCAAATTAATCGTTGTAACGGCCTGACGTGGCAATTCCCGATTGCGCCCTTTGCTCCATTCCGAGTCTGAGGGGGTGTTAACTCGTTATCTGTTATTAACATTCAGTTGGAGTTGATTTTTGAGTGAGTTTTTTGTCCCGTACAAATCTAGAGATCTAAGAAGTAATTATGTTTTTCAAGTAAAGAAATCTTAGTAGACAAACAGTCAAAGCTATACGAGTGGCAAAAAAACGATCTATTATCTTTTAGCAATAAGGTACAGTGGTCAGCACATCAGACTATACGTACAGTGGGCCCAACATCAAGCTATCCAAATCTGTCAAAATATCTCAAATGATATTGAACCATATGTGATCAATATAAGGTTGAAATATAATTGCGAAATTTTGACAGATCAGAGTAGGTAAATGTGGGGCCCACTATATATTTGTATCGCAAAATCATCCCTATTACAACTGTATTAGATGCCACAGTGCTTACCTTGACGTACTGACATCCATTTATATATGAAACACATGAATTGTAGGTACGCATTAAAGTTTAGGTTTCCAATAGCATCATCCACAAGTTAATGTAGCATTAGAACAATTTGAATCTGACAAACATCACTTTGTATTTGACTTAAATAGGGCATTCCTTCTAAAGATTTATTCTGTTGATACAACATCTTTGTTAAAAAGCAAAACAAATGAGAAACCTCAGAATTTTCCCGAACAATACTCTTTATGAGGCTTTACAATATACAAGTTCAAGCGAGTGTCTGCCAAGTTTACTTATGGTTCCGTAGCTACAATTGTTCATTAGGATCTATCTAATGATATAAAGAATAGATTATGAGATAAGAAGAATAACTTGCAAAGTACATACATATAGTATTAAACACCAAGTTTGTTAGTTACTTAGTCAATTCTTTTATCTATGTAGTAGTTAATCTTAAAAGTATGCTGATGGCTTGGAAGAGCGCGCACGTCTGAGACCGGAATGGCGTCGGACCGTTGACAAGAACGTAGACAAATTTGAAGAAGTTCGTCTAGAACACCTTGACGCAAAACGCCAAATGTGGAAGACACTACCAAAGCCCTCCTATGCTTACACTTTTAACGCAGCTGGCCAACTCTTCTGTGTTCCATGTAAGCGAATCTTCAAGACAAAGTTCGGATTTGCTAGCCACCTCAGAGCATTCATTCCATCCTAATAATTGACATCAAGGAGTCGCCTTCGCCGGACACGGCGTGGATGATGATGATTTAGTTACTTGTTAAAACGGAGACGCTATAAAAACATGCCAAAAATATCCTGTGCCTCAATGTCCAATCTACCTCTAACACGTCGATTACACATGACAATAATAAGTGTTAAAAAGAGTTTCAACAATATTTTCAGAGGTGATCACAAAGAACACATGAATAATAAAATTCTACAATATTATCCTGTATATCCTGAAATTTTTGGTAACCCTTTATTACAAGCCACCTTTATTACCATCGTTTAGGACAAGCACTGGATATTACATTTGTAGAAAATAGTGAAATAACTGTTTTTTGTAACCATCCTACCACATAACCCTAGAAATACACTTTAGGCACGAAACAACCTGAATGGACCTAAAAGAGGGCAGGTGCAAATAATTTGTAATGAAAATATAGCGGAGATATTTACCAAATGGAAAATATTGCCTTCATTCCCGTATAATCCGGTTTCGGGAACAAATAATGATATTTTATGGAGTCAGTATAATAATGGTAAATGGAAAAACATACTAATGAGATTTGATACATGAATTCGCAATTTGAAGTATTCGCTAAATGTTTTTACGAATTTGCGTACTGTGGTTAAGTTACCTAAATCTGTCAAAATATCTCAATTGATATGGAACTTTGTGTGATCAACATAAGGTTTATTATTATAGCGGCGGAAAAACAGATCAGGGTATGGTAACGTGGGGCCTTGTGTACATGACATTATTTGTTCCGTACCAATATCCGGAATCCATCTTAAGTCAAGCCAACGTCTTTTTACGGTTTTTCCGTCTTAGCTACTTCCTCCCTTCGACTTCCGGCACCACTATCGCATGATTTTGGTGGGGTTGTTGGCAGCGCCCGGAATATGGCGCGGCTTTCTGATCATTATAGCGTCGTCTTTCGTAGCGGTAACACGCCCTAGCAACACTTGTGATATTTTTGAAAAAAAAAAAAGTATTTTTCGTAATAAAATCTACAAAAGTATTTTAAGAAGAAGTAAATCCTCCTTTCATTATGGAGGACAAACACAAAAATAGTGAAAATGTGCAAGCAAATGTCAGTTTTAATGAGCATTTGTCACGAAGAAGAAGTCGTTCTCAAAGTTCAAGCAGTGCATCGTCATCGGATTAATCGAATTCGGAAAGGAGACCGAAACGGTCAAGGAAGGACAGCATGACCGTGAGTGACGTGAGGTTTGAATTTCTGTCGCAACAGGTAGCCTTTTTAACTAATTTAATTACTCAAAAACAATTAGAGCCGCAAGCATGTGTAACAACGACGATCCAAGAGGTCAGTCAACCAGTTCGCTATCCAAATGGCGAGTCGGGTCTACGCCCACCGCCAGGCATGATTGTTACGGATAGCCAGCAGTTAAAATTATCTGAGTTGTCGACTTCACTAAAGGATCCGCCATTCCCCAAAGCTGACGAGACTCATCTAGCTAAATTATCTCAGTTACAAAGATTTAAATGCAAAGATTGGTATGCGATTCGTTTTTCTGAGGCACAGAAAAAATATGTGGCTACCCCCGGTTTTATAGAATTGAACATTAACGATGAATTGAGACGTTTTAAAGAGTCTAATACCAATGAAGATCGTTTGTACCTATTAGAAAGAACTTACGCTGCATTATCTAATGCTATTCTAACCCAGAAAGACAAATTGCGTACGACATTGCAAAACTTAGTAGATTGGTCGAATGATAAAAATACCACGCTCACGCCCAAATCCCTCTTTGATAAAATTGAGCAATTATTTGATAAAGATTGTAACTATACGAAAGTAACTGATGACATATTACAAATATGTTGCGGCAGGAGGGCTGACTGTATTCACATGCGTAGGGAGTGTATATTAAAACGAATTCCAGATGAATATAATTGCGGGACCTTACATAACATTCCACCTAGTGAAGAGAATTTGTTTGATGGCGATTTATTAGCAGCATACCTTCAAAAAATTGGGGGGCCCGAAAAACTAACCCTTTCTTTGCAGACTACGCAACAAGCAGGACCAGTTTTCAACCGAAATCGTTTCAACGATAGAACGCCGAAACCATCTACCAGCAAGCAAACCGGCGGCAACTTTTTTCGAGGAAACTCTACAGGCTCCAAGGACAAAAATAAAGGCCGTGCAAAGTCTTCTGACTGGTGGATGTCTACGGCGATATTTACATATTTGGGAAAATCTGGGAGCTCCCGATCATATATGCAAACTGCTGAAAGGAGTTCGTATCCCGTTTGTAATGAAGCCACCCCTGATATCACCCACTCAATCAATCATCAAAAATTTCGAAACAAAAAGAAGTCATCACATGTCACAACAAATACAGCAAATGCTAGACACACACGTACTAGAGAGGGCCCAGATAAATCCAAGTTACCTATCAAAGTTTTTTCTGGTGCCGAAGGTGGACGGTTCATTCCGTCCAATTTTCAACCTGAAACAATTGAACAAGTTCATCAAACCGAAAAAGTTCCTACTATTCAGTAATTTTCGCGTGCCGAGTTTTTTACAGAGCGAAGACTGGATGGTGAAGGTAGATCTTAGCCAAGCGTACTTCCACCTACCTATAACCGAGCAGCATCGAAGGTTCCTGAGACTGAGCTACAACGGCGAACTGCTTCAGATGACCTGCCTTCCGTTTGGCCTGTCTTCAGCACCGAGAACGTTCACGTCCCTGACGAACTGGATCGCAGAATACCTCAGGAGTCAAAATATCAGGTGCGTGGTATATTTAGACGATTTCTTGCTGGTCAACCAGTCTCACCAAATTCTTCACGATCACATCGTTTTTATGGTGAGCTTGATACGACGACTCGGATGGACGATCAATATGGACAAATCTGTACTGGTTCCGACTCAACGCCTGGAATTTCTGGGAGTTACATGGGACACCAAACTCAACACGAAGTCCTTGTCGGAACCGAAGCCTAACGCTACGCATGGCCCTTCAAAGTCAGATGTCCAGGGGCAGCTGGTCTCTTCGACAAGCCCAGTCACTTCTGGGGAGACTCAGCTTTGCCTCATTCGTGGTACGCAGAGGGAGACTGCACTGTCGGACCATACAGTACTACAGCCGACTGCTCCCCAAAGCACGCCCCTACATGCAAGTAAGTGTAAGATGAGGTGGTGGATAGAAGCCGCGGGGGACTCGTCCCCAATACACACAGCCCCGATATCACACCTGCTCACCACGGACGCGTCAGACTACGGCTGGGCAGCTCAACTAGGAGATGTGAACATGTCAGGTCAGTGGACGAAACGACAACTCGCGTGGCATGTCAATCTCAAAGAGCTGTATGCAGTCTTCGCAGCGATACAACGGAGCGAGTCGCTACAAAATTCTCACATATTATTACAAACGGACAACCGTACGGTGGTAGCGTACGTCAACAAGGAAGGGGGAACCAAATCGAAGAAGCTTCTGGATCTTACACGCCGACTGTTGACAATAATGGATCGGCTCAATATACATTTGACAGCACAGTACTTCCCGGGCCGATTCAACTGCGAAGTGGACGCATTATCCCGGGGCCGGACCTGCCCGGAGTGGAATTTGACCCAAGAAGCCACGAAGGTGATATTCCAGATGTGGGGAACTCCAGAGGTGGACCTGTTCGCATCGAAGACGGCTCATGTGGTGCGGAGGTATGTATCAATAGACACGCAGGACGACGAAGCGATTTTTCACAACGCCTTCCTTCAGCAGTGGGATTACAACCTGGCGTGGCTGTTCCCTCCACCGAATTTGATTCCACAAGTTCTGTCGTACCTCAACACGGCGAAAGGTCAGTATTATATTGATCGCTCCGAAGTGGAATAAAGTCTTCTGGCAAGCGGACCTTCGAGCCCGCGCCATTCGAGGACCATACAGCATACCGAACCTGCCACAAGTACTTATCGACACGAGAACCGAGATGCATCCGCCCCAGATCCACGAAATGTTGGAGGCATGGCTGGTATCGGGTGGTTTGATGAGATAAAAGATTGGTCGCAAGAAGAAACATCCTTATTAATGTCAAGCTGGCGGAAATCGACTCTTAATACATATAGACCGGCATGGAATAAATGGAAAACCTGGTGCGGCGCTAACGCTATTTCTTACAACAATCCGAGCCCGGAGCAAGTCGCCCGGTATCTGGAACACTTGCATAACAATGAAGGTTTGGCTTATCGAACAATTTTGCTTCACAAATCTGTAATAGCGACTTTTACAAACATTAATTTATCTTCTAACTTTTTTGTCAAGCACATTCTTAAAGCTGTTTCAGTTGCAAAAGAAAAGAAATCCAAACCACCTATCTGGAATGTGAAGGAGCTGTTATGTCGTTTGGAAAGTACTACACCAGATAACAGTAATCTTTATCAAGTATCCCGCCGTTGCAATTTTACTACTTTTAGCGTCGGGACGCAGGGTACACGATCTTACCCTACTGAGGATCGATCCAGAATCGTGCGTGGATGGGGGCGATTCTATACTTCTGTGGCCAAGATTCGGATCAAAGACTGACAGCTATAGTTACAGGCAACCGGGATGAAAACTTAAAAAGCACCCAACCCAAAATCTCGACTGTGTGCATTGGATTCGACAGTTAATACGAATATCAGAAGATCGTCGAAGACAAGGTAATATCAAAGAACTTTTTATTACTGCAAGAGGAGACCCAAAGCCGGCATCCAGAACGGTTCTGGGTGGCTGGATCAAATCTGTGCTGCGGGATGCGGGTGTAGAGGCACCACCGGGCTCTGTGCGCTCTGCGGTAGCGTCTCTAAATTGGCTAGAACATTTTCCAATCGATCAAATTCTTGCGACTGGTAACTGGAGACAAGAACATACATTCAGGACCTATTATCAAAAGGAAGTAATTGATCAAGCACCTGATCTTGATTTATCCAATGTGGTTTCTTTATCTTATTTCTTTGAACCAGTACAGTAATTTATTTTGCAATAGATTTTACCTGATTCTTTTATGTGATTAAAAATTCATAATTCTGTAGCATGTCTTATCATGATTATTAAAGGTTAATTTACGTTCCTATAAACGGTATTTAATTTTCTTTACACATTATAGCATCATCATATTTTGACTACCAGGAGATAACAAACACATCACTCAAGATGGATTCCGGATGTTGGTACGGAACAAATAATAGAGAGTTTTAACTAACAATAAAACTTACCTATTATTTTTCCAACAATATCCGGAATCCAGGTAATGCCTACCTGGCACATCGTAAGTATAATGATCAGAAAGCCGCGCCATATTCCGGGCGCTGCCATCAACCCCACCAAAATCATGCGATAGTGGTGCCGGAAGTCGAAGGGAGGAAGTAGCTAAGACGAAAAAACCGTAAAAAGACGTTGGCTTGACTCAAGATGGATTCCGGATATTGTTGGAAAAATAATTGGTAAGTTTTATTGTTAGATAAAACTCTCTATGTTTCTAAAATTGTGACTCGAGAAAATTATTATTAACTATGGTTTGCAAAAAAAATGGACACTTTTTCTGGAGGGTCATAAAAGACAAACGGAGTCGAACGGACTTTTGCACACAAAAATTCATCAACCATCTTCAAGTGGAACTCTAACTCACGACCCTGCGCTATCCAGGCGAAGCCAGTCGCCAGTTTTTAGTTCTGCCCTATTGTTGAATTCACTCGTATGATATTCTGTTGGCGAATACGACATAATTTTTACTCAACATATTAATTTTGACAGTAATTTTATCACTCGTCGTCTGTGACGAGTGAGTAGGGACACTCGTTGCGGTCGAGTGATTCAAAGAGGCGGAGTTTTAGATGACGAACGAAAATCAGTAATCAGATCAAATTTCGTAAAAACTTGCAACATAATTGCTTAAGTTATAAAAATATAACAGTAGTAGAATCTGCAAGCGAGTGATTATATTCGAGAATTCGCTCGGATAGCGATAGGTTTTGACTTTCCTAAAAATTTGTAAAGAAAGTCCTTAAATATTTAATTCACTACTCATACGCAAGGTCATGAGTTCGATCCCTAGCCTGTGCAGTAGTAAAGACTAGAGAGTAAGGCATAATGTGAATAATCTGTAGTAAAATAATCATCCTTCAATTTCTGAACCTACATTGAAATGGATGTTAGACACGTCGACTTGAATGCTTTGCAACACAACAATGACATGACAAAATAATCAGAAACTTTCATTCGCTAGACATAAATTATTTGCGAAATTATCTATTAAAATTTCATACAAGGTTGATTAAGCCGTCGTATCAGATATATTAATTAAGTAACGTTATAACGATAATTCAGTAACGATATCATCAGCTTGGTAACAAATATACTAGTCAAAACAAAATAAGGGCCACTTATTCATTTCGACATCTGAAGCGATTTTAATAATTTCCAACTGATGTTAAGTATCTACCTTTTTTGTGGTGTTACATTAAGTGTTAACGAACATCGTGAGAGTTTACAGCTTGCATAGTTTTTGAAGTGAGTGACAGTTTGTCATTTTTTTGAAACCACTTGAATTTACGCAACTTTTTAAACGAAGTTTTAGGTCATTCCAACTGTGAATTCGTGCGCGAGCAGTTAAATTTTGCTAAGTTTAACAATGCCGAGAAATCGTAGACATATGGAGGTGCTAACCGCAACTAGAGCCATAACATTGATGCAAGAAGGGCATTCGCAGCGTTCTGTAGCTCTGCAGCTGGGATTTTCACGAAGAGCCATCCAGAATGCTTGGAACCGATTCCAAGAGACTGGAAGTGTAACTAGAAGACGGGGATCTGGAAGAATTCGAGTAACCACAACACAAGAAGATCGCTACATACGCTTAACTGCGCGCAGAGAGCGATTCGTCACCGCTCGCTCCATTCAAAATCGCTTGCGCCAAGCGACGGGTACTAGTGTTAGCGACCAAACGATTAGTAATTGGTTACACGGGGACCAACAATTCTGTAGGAGACGTGTAGTGCAAATTCCGTTGACAAGTGCGCATCGTGCGAACCGTTTATCTTTCGCAAGACAACACCAGGACTGGGTCACAAATGATTGGAGCACAGTATTGTTCACTGATGAGTGCAAAGTAATTTTTTTTAGTGACGATCGTCGCATTAGAGTTTGGAGACGAGCGATTTTCGGATGCCTGCATCCATGAAAGTGACAGATTTGGGGGTCCCAATGTAATGGTGTGGGGCGGAATCTCGATGTCCGGTTGAACCGAGCTCGCAGTTCTCAATGAAGGTACGGTAACGCCTCAACGATACATTGAACAGGTCATAAGACCCCATATGGTGCCATTTGCACAAAGAATTGGTGCAGGATTTAAATTATTGCACGACAATGCTCGCGCTCATACAGCAAGAGCCACCCGAGAAGCCCTAGAGGAAGCTGGTATACAGGTTTTACCGTGGCCCGGCAACACTCCGGACCTAACCCAATCGAGCACATGTGGGATTTATTAAAACGAAGTGTCCGGAACACAAACCAACCTGTGCATAGCGAAAGACAGCTAATTAATGTGCTGAAAACAAGCTGGGAACAAATTGCACAAGAAACAGTTCGCCACTTGGTAGAGAATATGCCCTCTAGGCTTCGAGAATGCATTCACAAAAGACGAGGGCATACACGGTACTAAAAAAGTGAAAAAATGAGAAAAAAATAAGATTGTTTCAAATGTTTAATTTTTTTTTCATGTATTGTATTTTTAGCCAAAATTCCTTTTGTATTACAAAAATCTAACATTTGAAAATTTTCAAACTTATCTTCGTTAATTTTAATGTTAAAACATTAAAAATTAATCAATAAATTAGGTCGAATAATTTATCAACCCCTAAATATAATACATTTATTGCAAAACTAAAAAACGTGGTGGCCCCTATTTTGTTTTGATATGTTCACACATTTTTGAAGTTAATGCTTGCTGGTATTCTCATATTACATATTTGACTATCTATTTACTCGACTGAGGAAGGAGGGCTGTGATTTTGAGAGTATGTTTGTATGTAAGTATGTATATATAATTGTTTGGCACCCCTATAGCCAAAACGACTAGACAGTTTTTGACATATGAGGTGTCTTTGAATTCGTCAAAATGTAGTAGTGACATAGGCTATATAATGCATATTTTAAAAATGGCGCTCCCAAATGGAAACAAAGGGTGGGAGATGATATGTCTTTATCATCATAGCTATATAGGTATCAAATGAAAGCCAGTATAAAGACCATATAAAAGTTTGATAATTTTTGCAGTTTGGTGTTTTGTTTTTTTACAAGCTTTTATTTAGCTTGCAATGTAACTATGTATGTTTGTTCGGGTGGAATCTTGCAACTCAATTTTGAAGCAGATATCTTCTACCGATTTAGCTAAAATTTTGTATACACGTTTAATTTGGATGACAATGCATGGTAAAATGCATGACGTCATTCTAAATTCCACATGACCATCCAAGATGGCGGACTCGTTATTTTCAATGCACTTCTACAATATTAGTATCAAATAAAAGGGATTGCTGAGAGTAACTCAAAAAATAAAGTGACGTTACTAAAAAAATCAAAATGGCCGACTTGTAAATGCAATCCTCCAATATGGGTACCAAATAAAAGGGCTTGCTGAGAATAACTCGATAAATAAGGTGACGTAATTCCAAATCCAATATGGCGGACTTCTAAAGATGACAGACTAAGTTTTCTTTGCTTTCTTACAATGTGGGTATCAATCGAACGGGCTTGCTGTGAATAACTCGATAAATAAGGTGACGTCACTCTAAATCTATTATGGCGGACTTTTAAAGATAACGGACAAACATAGTCATGCTTTTAAAACTTTCCTACAATATGGGTATCAAATGAAAAGGCTTGCTGATAACATATCCATAAATAAGGTGACGTCACTTCAAATCCAATATGGCGGACTATGATTTTATGCTTTCTTACAATATGGGTATCAAATAAAAGAGCTTGCTGAGAATAACTTGATATAGAAGGTGACGTTCACTCTTAATCCAATATGGTGGACTTCTTAATATAGCGCTCTTAGTTTTTTGTGCTTTCCTACAATATGGGTATCAAATCAAAGTACTTGCTGAGAATAATCGGATAAAAAAGTGACCTCACTGTAAATCCAATATGGCGGGCTTAGAACGATGGCGGACTAAGTTTTGTACACTTTTTTATAATATGAGTATCGAATGAAAGGGCTTGCTAAGAATAACTTAACACATAAGGTGACGTCGGTTCAAATCATATATGGCGGACTCCTAGAGATGGCGGACTAAGTTTTTGATGCTTTCCTATAATATGGGTATTAAATGAAAGGGCTTGCTAAGAATAGCTCGATAAACAAGGTGACGTCACTCCAAATCATATAAGGCGGACTTCTAAAGATAGTGGACTAATTTTTTTTATGCTTTCTTACAATATGGGTATCAAATGAAAGGGCTTGCAGAGAACAAGCATGCGAGTTTAACTCCGTTGCTCCGATCCGTTTAAGGAATTTGGTGTATCGGATTTTCTTGGCGTGAAGAAAAGGCGTGATAGCCGAGCGGAGAAAACTTCACTTTTCATCCGTGAGATCATGAGTTCTATCACCGCCTGTACCAATAAGTTTGTACAAAAACTTAAGTACCTACAGTCTTTTTCAAAGATACCGCTGCCTAACGGTGAAGGAAAACACCATAAGGGAAAAACCTGCACACTAGTGGCTAGTGTGTGAGATGGAAAAGGCAATGGCAAACCATTCCATTAAATATTGCCTAGAAGTCGTTGTGTGTGTTTCATTCCACATAATGATCACGACCCTCAGTCATGAGGTATACGACTGTTAAAAGGGGTTTTCTTGGAGTTCTCGATTATAATTATTGAGGTTGAATTTTTTGAGTCTGTAGCATCGGTAGGTAAACTTTGACGAGTTTAATTTTGGTGAGATATGCGTCAACAGCATTGGTTTGCCTGTCTAGGAGAAGGATAACGTCAAATCAAACTGGAATTGTGTTTACGCTGCGTAAGGCTTAGCTTGAAGTTACAATAATTAGCTTGAAGCTTACTTTTGCCTTACGCGGCGCATTTCTCCTGACAAACAAACGAAAAGGTGTTGTACCTAGTCGGGTGATAAGTTATGTCACAAATACTTATTGCAGCCCAATTTTAAAGCAAATATCTTCAACCGGTTGAGCTGAAATTTTGTATACAAACCTGTATAGTTTAGATGGCAATGTGTGGTAAGCTGTGTAAGTCGTCTAAGATTTTTGTGTATTGATTATACTGAGGTTTTGGAGACCTTGAAAGTAAAAAATAAAGTCGAATTGTTGTAGTCTGTAGCATCGATTGTTTAACTTTGATTTGTGTAATTTCGCGAGAGGCGTCAACAGCATTAGTTTACAACTTGCAAGTGGCATACAAACATTAAGCCTTAAATTGTTCAATATAAAAGCAAGCATTAGGATGCTCTTCCTTCGCGCCTTCGGCCTTTAAATTGCACTGTTTATTGGGCAGACGAGTACCACAGCGAAGGACCACGGCAAGTCAAGGTTAAAATAATTGGTTTTCCTATTTGCTGTATTTTTGAAGGGATTTCAATACTTCAGGTAAATAAATTTGTGCTTTTTAACTCTTTGGTTTACATTAAATTCGTAGCCAAGCTATTTTACTCGTCGCCTAGCCATTATATGTATATTAGCCGCTAAGCCGTTATTTGTTGTTCCTTACTTACCTATGTCTTAAGAAAGCGAGCTTAAAACTTTTGCCACCTTTAAGTCACTGTCGTTGTTCAATTTTAAAATAGCCCTTTTTGAGGCTTACCTAGTTTAATTGTCACCGAAATAAAATTTTGATAAACTGATACCAAGGTATGTTAGATATTAGTTGCACATAGTTACCCTTTCTGTTTTTAGTCGATTGAAAAATAATAAGCCCATCGAATTTTACCGACAAACGCTCTTGCCCCAATGATGCGTTGAATGAAATAAACAGTGAGATATGCCTACAGACTAAGAAATCTGTCCAGCGATAACTAAAAAGTAAAAAATAAGTAACTAGTAAAAACCCTTTTTAAAAACAAGATTTTATGTCAATGCGCTAAAAAGTATAAAATAAATTTTCCTTTAAAACTTTTACGATCAAATATTAACATCATTACACAATTCATATTATACATATTATTCATAGTAAACCTGTATAAAAGCTTGTCGCGTGATTTAAGTACTCACTTGGCGTATTTATCATCTTATGTAGCAACTATTTAATGTTTATTACATTAAATAGTTGCTACATAAGATGCTACGGCTACGCTACGAATCGTAGTCAGCTACGGAACAAGGGTTTTCGTCTGCTACGAAAAAATCTGAAACGGACCAACCAGCTTTGCACAAGTTACCTATGTGTACGAGGGTCAAACTGAAAGTTCTTAGAAAATCAAAAACTGATTACATTAGCCAGTTATTAGTTTTATTATATCTTTTCAAAATATTGTCCATTGACGTCAATACACCGCTGCATGCGATGGAACCACTGGGAAAAGCACTTTGCCCACTCGTCCTTAGGGGTCTCTTCAATGGCATCGCGATACGCAGCCACCGCTTCTTCAGCATTCATAAATCGCTTTCCTTTAAGTTTTTCTTTAATTTTTGGAAATAAATAAAAATCACAAGGCGCGAGGTCGGGGCTATACGGCGGGTGACCCAGTAATTCAACGTTTGATGTCGCCAAATAGTCGATCGTTCGCTTGGCGGTGTGCGACGAGGCGTTGTCGTGGTGAAGGAGGATCCTACTGCGAGGTCGTTTCTCTCGAACTTTTTCCAAGACAAGTGGCAAACAATTGGTAGTGTACCATTCTGCAGAAACTGTTTTTTGATCCTCTAACACAATTGTTGCGAAATGACCTATCCTTCCAAAGAACGAGGCCACCATTTTTTTTCCCGCACTTCGATCTCTCTTTACTTTAGTTGGCAACTCCTCGAAAGGAAACACCCACTGAGCAGATTGTCTTTTGGTTTCAGGATCATAACAGTAAATCCAGCTTTCGTCACCTGTTAGTATGTCGAACACAGCATTTGAGTCACCTCCGTTAAATCTTTCAATCATTTTACGGCACCAATCCACACGATGGAGTTTTTGAGCCTTAGTCAAATTATGAGGTATCCACCGGGCGCAAAGCTTCCTGACCGCTAAATGTTCGTGGAGGATTTTGTGCACTTGACTCATACCGATGCCTAAGCTTGTCCGAATCTGCTGATAGGTCACTCTTTTGTCAGTCTCTATCATCCGCACAACACAGATGTTATTTTCAGTCGTCGCCGTAGAAGGCCGTCCCTCACGTACATCATCAGTGAGATTAGTGCGACCACGTTTAAACTCATTAAACCAGTTGTAAACAGTCGCACGAGACGGGGCTTCATCGTGAAAGGCCAATCGTAGTCTATCATAACTTTCTTGTTGACTTAAATGACATCGAAAGTCATAAAAAATCATTGCACGAAAATTTTCTCGTGTTAAATTCATTTTGACGTGACACAGACAATTTTCAATTTGCCGCCAAGTCGTAAAACAAATGACAAATGAATGAAATATATACTCAGTAATATTGGCAAAGAGTTCTATTTTCAAATTTTAGAATATTTTTTTTATTATATTGTTTATAAGTGGCCAGTTCTAAGAACTTTCAGTTTGACCCTCGTATTCTTCAGAGTCTCCATTAGACTAAAAGAGGCAGGTAGCTGTTTAGTTTGATGTTTCTAAAACCTTACGTTTATCTTCTCTCTTTGTTAGTCTGTCAATGTTTATTTAAAATTAGTCTTGGGCTCCGCGCAAATGGTCCACCGACCACAGCCACCGGACTCTAGCTACAAACTGTTTACATTGTTTTTAATACGTTTTGTATGGAGTCGCCGCACACTTGCCACTCGCCATTTTGACAAAACATCTGTCAACGGATCTAGCAGATGAGTGCTAATTGTAGTGACACTGACCACCTTTGTTTGCTCAAGACCAAAGGACGTGGTGCGTGACAGCCACCGGTAGCGATGGTCGGTGGCCCATCTGCGCGGAGCCTAAGTGTCAAGTTATAGCAGCCACCGACCGAGGTGGCCACGTTTGCGTGGGACTAAAAGGCGTTGCGGTGGTCCATATGCGCGGCATATGTTATGCGGCGGGCTCCTCCTCCGCCTCGGGGCGCTGGCACGTGAGCGCGCCGCAGCGGTTGGCGCAGCACTTGAGCGCGCGCGGGCAGTCCGAGTCGCCCGTGCACGAGTGCGTGCACACCCACACGCCGCGGGGGTACTCGGGACAGCGGCCTTTCTTTACTGAAAAAAGAAGAGATGTGGCTTTAACAACCTTAAACAAATTGCCACGTCGCAAAAGACAAACCAGGGCCCCTAGACAAGATGTAATATATTTTATAGTGAGCTTAGCTATCGCTAACATATAAAAGTAGGAACTCACATTAAGCCAATAAAATATCACGTGACTTTTGCATACTTAATTTGATATTTCGTTGGCGACACTAAAGTTGCCTGTAGAATAGATTGCATCTTGTCATGGAGCCGAGGGTAGTGGTAACTATTATATAATCTGTGCCGAGGGTCTGCACCCTGTCAATTCTGCGTCACTAAAATCCGCATTGACTACAGAAAGTTGAGACATGGTTTTATCTTGTTTCTATGTAGAAATGCCTTCGGTTCTACGTTACGTCCAAAGCTTTGCTAATAAGATATGCTGCAATGATTTTGGTTAGTAAACATAGAAAGAACCTGCAATCAGGGATGCAGATCTCATAATATATTTGCTAATTAAAATAGCCAATTTTTGTCGCTCTATCGAGCAAAACGTAACACGCTAATACAAGCAGAAGGGCAGCAGATTTGCCTCTTGGCAAAACAGGGGTTGGTCAGCCAGCCAGTACGTTTTTTACTAGCTTTTGTCTCTAAAGACGAAATTATCATTCGACTACTGACCTAACATAGTAAAGTGGCTTTGTGTCACCGAGTTCACACATATGACCCCCCTACAGGTAATGAGGCATCTGTGTGGTGTTATCAGGTGGTGGTAGATCCACAATCTCGGTACAAATACAAATACAAATGCAAATATACAAATATATTTTATTAATAAAAACAGATTGTTGTTACACGTTACAGAAAATAAAAGATGATAACAAGTTAAATTGTGGCAACAATTCATTGAGCTTTTAACCGTGGGCCCCACACTAGGAATGACCTGTGGTCGTGGACACCCGATGGTTCATACAGGATTGCGACAACAATAACTTAAATGGGAATCCACACGCAAAGCTTGATGCAGATGGCGCTAGCATAGATACAACTATGTCAAACATTTTGCTATTGTTTATGTCGGGCTTTTTCGTATCTAATTTACAATTTATCGTGACTATCTAATGTTATTTCATCATAATGTATTCGTCAATGAAGTTATCTGAACTAAAAGACGAACTTCGTAAACGAGGATCAAAAGTATCTGGTAAAAAAAACCGATCTTGTTGCCATGTAAACGCGGTGTAAATTGTTTTTGTTGTATTTGTGTTACAAATCAACTACCTAACAAGGTTTTTAATAAATATAACTTAAATGATAAAACACGTACATGTTTGTTTTTAGGTTAGAATTCTACGATCGGAACCGCGATGATACCGGAAATTTTGGTGTCGTAGCTACACAATCTTGTTATACGATGAATGTTCCCGGTCCAGAAGCTTATCATGATGTAATAAATAGTTCCAGTAAACTACCTAAAATTAATTAATTTTCTTCTTTTAGCTGTTTCCCACTTCTTTTTTTAAACTGGGTCTTTTGAAAATAAATGAACACCATTATTGTAACAACCTAACACAGCACATAAGGGCATTATGCTTTCGTAGATTGAAAACACAAAAAAAAAACTCAATAAAATACAACTTCTGTACTGGATTGACAGATAGCTTTGGCCGCATCAACAATGCGCCACCTAAAGGGAGAATTTGGCAATGTGGATCCCCATTAGATCCTTACCGGACGTGTGTGTGTGTGATGTGTAAGTGTGTGTGTGCATGTGTGGCTGTGTGTTTAGTGCGATCTTATTTTAAGTGCCGTATCAGGTCTTCTGTTTGAAGATAGGATATGGACAAGAGCTTTGATGTAATTTTTACATTTGGCTTGTTTTAAGGTAAGAAATTTTATGTCATATAATTTGGCTACTGTAATATATATTAATGGCAACATGTGTGTGGGCAGTCTCTGTGCGAAGGCAGTTTGTACTGCAACCGTCGGCACCCTGAACACTCTCTTTCGGACTAGAGTTGTGTATTCTAAGGACCGCGGGACTTTACGGTGCATTTTTAGGGCTGCTTTAAGTGTATAAATACCAGGCCACTCAGAAAAAATTGCGAAAAAAAGTTTTTATATATGGGAGGCTGGCCGGTTAGAATCTTTTTTGAAAATATGATTATTCATAAGTAATAATAGGAGTGTTCCATTTTCATTTTTTGCGAGCCAATTTAAAGTATCGTGTCTGGCTGAAAAATGAATCTGCGCCGGGAACATTTTAGAGCTATGATTTGTTACGATTTCAAGTGTTACCCGAAACCGGAAGAATCGTTGGATAGACTTCAAATGGAATTTATGGATGAAGGCCCCTCCCAGGCCCCCGTGTATCATTATACCAATATAACGAATTCAAGCGCGGTCGACCAACCTTGAGGGATGAAGAACGAAGCGTTCGCCCTTTGACGGCTATTACGGAAGAAAACGTGCTAGCAGTGAAAAATTTAATCCAAGATAATAGGCGACTTACATATCAGGAGATTCAGCACATATTGAAGATTGGATTAGAAAGCGTTCGCGAGATTCTACACGGGCATCTTCGCGTGAGGAGGATAGTATCACGCTGGGTGCCGCACAACCTCACCGACGCTCAGTAGCAGGCCCGGGTGGAATGGTGCCGTGATATGCTAAGAAAGTTTGAAGCAGGCTCGATTCGGCGTGTTTACGACATCGTTACAGGTGATGAGTCCTGGATTTATCAATACGATCCAGAAACCAAGCGCATGTTGACAGATTTTGATTTGCTTTTTTAATTCGACTGGCCACTTGGTGTCGATTTCCTTTCGAGATCAAAGAAGCATCAACGCCAAATGGTATACTACCAAATGATTACCAAAAGTTTTCTCTGTTGTAAGCAACAAGCGACAAAATATTGGGCTCCCCGGACTACTGCTCCACCACGACAAAGCGCCAGCACACACCGCGCTCAAAACGAGGGACTTCCTAGACAGCACGCCAGTCAAACTCCTGGGTCACCCTCCTTACAGCCCTGATCTAGCACCGTGTGACTTCTTTTTATTTCCAAAAATAAAAAATCAGCTCCAAGGGATACAAATTTCGTCGCCGGAAAATGCGCTGGCTGCGATAGTGCGTTCGAGCAGGCTGCAAACGAGGTGTCTGCGGCGGACTGGAAAAAATGTTTTAAAAATTGGTTCAGACGCATGAATCTTTGTATAGAGGCTGGTGAAGAGTACTTTGAAAAGATTTAATAAAAATTATATACCTGTAGAACATTTTTTTAGTGTCGCACATCTTTCTTAGTGTCCCACGTATATAGCGGTGGAGACCCACTACCTTTGGATAGTCAAAATTTACAGCTACCTAGCTATACTCGTACTGACCTAAAGTAGTGAAGTGTCTCTGTGTCACCGGGTCCACACACATCGCGCCCCCACAAGCAGTGGGGCAGCACATCTGTGTGGTGTTAGTACAGGGAGTGGCAGGCCCACAGTCTGCGGTGCAGATGTCCACCGGCAGGGTGGGGGGACAGGACCCTGTCTCGCATTGGTATAAGGGCACCAACGCGGCTAGTAGAACTGAAAGGGGTTCAATGGAATAACATGTGAAACTTAAGAAGATAGATAGCTAGACACCTACTTTTTATGGCACACCACACACATTTACATAAATGCTTATAACATGAAGAAACTATTTATCCAAATAAATCAGTAACAAGCACTTCTAAACATACAATTACTCGTATATCTACCACAGCCATAGCTTTGCTTACAGAATGGGAAATTCCTCGGAGATAAACTTATTTACCTATTTAGCTAGACATGTTTGTCCTCTGTTATACTACATGCGACTGCTGACTGTATAAGCTAATACTATTACTTAGGTTGCACATAAAATTAATACAACTTGCAAGTATTTACAAGCTCTATCAATTTTATCGTGAACGTTCATTTACCATAAAAAGCGATGGGCAATTATTACTAAATTAATCGAATTATTCGAATGGTCCCTGTAATCGAATGTATTCGATAAGCAACCGCAGTCATTCGATTATCCTTCGATTATGCGACGAGCAATACCGGAGCGTGCGGTGCGCAGGCCGTACTACTAACTACTAACGAATGAATCGTCATTCGTCGCGTCGATTAATCATTCGTTCGCTGCCTGTCCTGTCGCGGCAATTCAATCGAATGCATCGCAGGGCCGAGTATAGATTATCATTCGATTGTCGATTATTATTCGATTTTTTCCGAATTACTAAATCGACATTTGATAGTTCGAGTGGTCGATTGTCGATTCATTCGATTTTTTTTATGAACAATCGCCCATCGTTTAACCATAAATAATTTTATAAACTCTAAAGTCCGCTTGAACTTATTACAAGATGTTTTGTTCGGACCCTAGAGATAACCTTTTATGTTAAGATAATAAGATAAAACTCGATCTCGAAAACTTTTTCAATCACTCAACTCTACCCCATTGTCTTATAGTAAAAACTTTACTTCTTCTGCCTTCGCCACAAACACATCATTAATAGAGCAGTTTTCGGAATTCGATTCGATTTATCTTGTATGGAAAACTGGGCAGGTCCTACATTTTTTCTATCTGCCTCGCAACGGAATCGAAACGCAACCGCTTTTAAGCTACAAGTTCAACACTCAACCACTCACTAAACACTACACAAAACAAAGCCTAAATCAGCACTCAAACAACACATTATTTGGGCGAACTCACCAATTATCGCGACACTGAGACGCAGCATTCTGACAATTAAGTCAGCTCCGCTCTGCCACGGCTTATAATCCACGTTACAACAATATTACTGGGAATTTATCGTGTCACAAATAACATCGGGACACACGGTCGGGGCGGACACCGAGCTAAAAGCTCGAGCATACTTGTGTTCGGAAATACGCGACCGGCATAAATATCTTACGTTACGTTCTCTTGTCCTAGGCTGCGTAAGAATACCTAGAATTGAATAAAATATATTTTTATTACCTTCGTTACAAATAGAGTAATACCTACGTACCTACCTACCTACGTCTTATGCCTAACCGGTAACCGGTAGCTCGTTCCTCTTCACTAATGGCATCAGTGGACACCTACTAGTGTTATTAGTGGGTATACTGTGATGGCTTTACTGGGTAATGGAGTCCCAAATAACCCCCAGCGGCCCTGCCACCAGGGTGGTATATATTTTTAAGTGGATAAAAAAGATACTCTGGTCCTTTTCTGAGGCTCCACTGCCAATGGAAAAATAAAGTTTCCATTCTGTCATGTCCTGAGGTTTTACTGCCTCTGGAATAAAGAGGCAGTTTCCATCTTTGAGTTTCGTTGACCGACGAAAAATATATAGTCTAAGTAGGTACATAGATTTGTGAGAGAGCGACACTTCCTACCAATCCAAATACCTACCTTGGTCTCCATAGTTAAATGGTACATGGTTAAGGCACATGGTTAAGAATATGCGTTATCTTATCTAACCTTGTATATATTCTTTGCCTGAGATGTGTAAAAGCGAAACTATACTTCTCAGATAGATACATACGCACAGTTCCATGAATTAGAGTTGATTCAATGAGTAGGGTGTTCTAAATATTACGCAGCTTGCTGACAGTGTGTCACTCTCACACTTAACTTCATGACTTCACTCGCTTTGTAAAATTATAATAACATCATTTAATTACTTGTCAGATAGGTACTCGAAAATCAACCACGTCAACAAAAAAGAGGAGGAAAATCGTGGCGGAATTTATTTGCCGTGCGGGCACTTATACAGAGTAACATAATCAATTGTACCTATTCCTTTGAGAGGGTGATTCTGCTGCTCTAAGTACAACTCTTGATATGGGACAAACATCGTAATCACAATGACTGATTGACTTATGATGACTCAACATCCAAGCTCAAAATACGTCGATTTTGTGCATTCAGGTACTGAATGACAGCGATTTATAACATATTTTTAAAAAAGGATCAATGTTATTTGACATTAATTAACCCCTTGAGGATTGGAAGACCGCCGGCGGTCTCATAACAATTGATTTTATGGTGTCTGGCAACATTGATCAATGAAATGTAAATGATTTTAATTTACAGTTTATTATTTATAAACCGATCACAAGTAATGTTTCCAGCTACCACTGAATATAATATGTAGTATGTACCACTACATAGTAAGTTATGAATGAATATAATGTATGATAAACGTATTCGTTTTAACCTCATTAGGTTATCAAAGAAACATTAGATACGACAACAATACTTAAACATGATTTCGCGTCTTGTATCTACATTAAGATTTAATGCAGCCTAATTACTACAATTTAGTTTTAGATTTTTGCTGTTATTAATTATTGACTAAGAAATAAGTTTCTTAGTCAATAATTAATAACAGCAAAAATCTTCCAATCTAGCAATATTATTTTAGTGGACGTCCACTATAACAAAAACCTATAGAATAACATTTAGGAGTTTAATCTTTTTGACATACAAACCATGTAACTTTTTTTAAATTAACATTTGTAATTTATTGTTCCAAATAAACTTTTCGTATCATTCCAAATAATTTGTTTTGTCACAATAATAATTTGTATACATTCTATTAGCAAATGCATCTGAAATATTAAAATAAAGGTTAGCTAAGGATAAACTACTTAATTCACAACAACCTTTAAGTTTTCTCATTCTCTTGTCCATTATAAAATTAATCTATACTATATAATATTATAAAGAGGAAAGATTTGTTTGTTTGTTTGTTTGTTTATTTGCATCGAATAGGCTCCGAAACTACTGCACCGAATCAAATGAAGTTTGGCACAGAGATAGTTTGAGACACTGGGAAGGACATAGGCTACTTTTTGTCGCGATATAAAATCAGCAGGGGGGTGAAATGGAGGATGAAAATTTGTGTGGAAAATCCAACTTTTGGCGCGGGCGAAGTCGCGGGGAACTGCTAGTACATTATAAAATTATTACATTATGGCAGATTTCTGTAGTAAAAGAACTTTTAAAATTTGTTTTGTTCCAAATGTTCTCACAAAAAAAGAAACTTTAGAATGTTTACCTCTTTTAATAAAAAAATTGTATAAATAGGTCACCCTAATCACCGACCTGAAATCCAAAAAACTTATTAATCTGTGCTCCAACCTATTTCGTGTTATCGATACTTGTGTAAGTACATAATAGGTTAATCATAACCCGTATTAATGGTCTGTCCTCTGGTAATGCTCACGCTGCCGTGAATGCAGCCCTAGGGGACCCTTGACAGGGTGACCAGGTGTACTGATATATAAAGGATGTCTTCTTTCACTTTTAACGCCCAAGGAAAGGTTTTTTTGAACAAACACAATTACCTAGCCCCAAACTAAGCGTGAGCAAGCTTACTTGACTAGTGACTAGGATTACGGATAGACAAACAACATTTTTCCCTTGCGGGATTCGAACCCGCAATCTCTAGTTTTGTAGTCCAAAGCGCGAACCACCTACGCGGTCGTCAAATATCCTGAAATTATTGAAACGCTGTTTCGAATAAAATCGTAAATAATAAGAAGGTACGCCAGTTCCAGGACCATTTTGGTATTTTTGTACCACTTCAGAAACAGCAATCGGGTTCATTAAATAACGCAATCGGTTTTTTTGCCATTCTGATAATGCGCTGAATCGGCGCCATATATTTGTGGTATATGTATGTCATTAATATTTTTATCGTAGTCAAAGTTACACTTCAGACACCACTGGTTTCTTTTTAAAACGGTGGGGTACGTACGGTAACGTCCACTGCTGAACATAGGCCATGTACAACAGTGGAAGTCCTACTGATGCTGGTGACTCTGCAATTACTCACCAATCACTCTTCGATGACTCGCTAATCACTCTTACTGATCTTTGTCAATTCTTACTAGAAAGTCCTGGGTAATGTTTGATTTAAATCTAACCCGTTCACAATAGTTCACAAAAAACAAATATTTAAGTTCAATAACTCAATCAAACTTAATAAATATTGGTGATTGGTCATTATAATTGTAATGCGCGGTTGCAAATGCAATTTATGCATAATTTACCAATAGAAACAAATGTGACGTTAGTGACAATAAATGTCGAAAATTACCGATATGCTCGGTCAAATAGGTAGACACTTATAACGTGACATACACTTTACAACTCTAGAAACCATACAAAGAAGAAAACCATCAAAAACAACAATAACTGTCTTAATAAAGAGGATTCACGTTTCATTTAAGTTGACAACAGACGAAGAGACAAGTCTCAGGTTACTAAAACAGCCTGGCCACCCCAGCAAACGACCTTTCATTACGTTCGGCCGATCGAAATAACACAAATGAAGATTAAAATTGTACATCTGGTGAAATGGAGACATCTGCTCCAGGTCATACCGTAATCCGTTGGGCTTATAATAACATTTCTTTGGCAACGCAAAAAAAGCTATGGACAAATTACGAAATACAATCTGATACGAAATGACTTTCCTTTTACCCTTGATCTAATTTTCATTTATTTAGGCATATCGCTTGATTTCAGTAAGAAATCTTTTATCCGACATCTGTAAAGGAATCAGACAATTTTTAAAATAATCACAGAGTCGCATTATTTCCAGGTAAAACAAATAAAAAAAGGATTTCATGTTTCATAACTTTATTTAAAAATTAAAAATATTGACAAGATCAATATAACATTATTGGTCATGCATATACTTTATTTACATCGTTACTTTTGTGACATATCACGGGTCCCTGTAATTAACGGAAAAGTGTTATAACTTAAAAATATAAATACCTAAATAGATGACTTTTACTCGTTGTAACATAACTAAATGCGATATTTAATTAATAAAGCTTGCCCTAGCAATATCTTTAAATGACCGCCGGCGATCATCTTAAAATAAACTTAATTCTACTAATACATCGATCACAATATAGGTAAAATTGTATTTGGCATACAAATGATTCTATAGTTTCCTAAATTTCTAAATAACCTACCTTTAATCTCATTGTTGTCTATTGTTTTACAAAAAATTAAAAGCCTTTATGAATATTGATGAGTACCTACACTGAAAATGTGAAAAGATCAGGGACACGATTCTCATGCAGTGGAAAAAAGTTCACACTCGTAAAAACGCAAACATTTTTACGAATGTGAACTTTTTTCCACTACATGAGAATCGTGTCCCTGATACTTATCATTTCGTAATATTGATTTGACTGAATCCTAGAATCTTACATTTGACTATTAACTGTAACAAAAATAGTTACATATTTTTAAAGTCGAATAATTACCCTTAAAGTATACTACTCAAAGTCATATTTTAATCTTTTTAATCGTATGTTAACCTTGTTCTACCACATTAATTCTGTACAAACTGAGTATCCTTCACATCGGAGCTGGCCAAGTAGTCATCCAGCCACTTCTCAATAACAGGCAGGTTCTCCGCAGACCACTTGGCTTCTTCCCTGATATTCTTCATGGATCTTTCTATGATCCTCTCCGCGGAACCGAACTCACCCTGGTGAGCTACGTAGAGATTGCTGACGAGGTCCAGACCAGCTTGCGTTGTGAATTGAGATGTGGCTGATGTGATAAGGTTGTCCCAGAGGTTAGTTTTGCTTGATAACCTGTTGGGAAGAAAGTATTGGTGAAGAACGGAGCGAAAGAACGAGCTTCCTTTAAAATTACTAAGTATTTTGTGTTAATTATTGAATTTTATGTTTTCTTTTTATTTTAAGATGTTGACTTGATTTGCTTGCTGTATAGGTACACTATCCATTGTAGCTCCAACATTGCACAGTGGGCCCCACATCAACCTACCCTGATCTGTCAAATTTCTGCAACCATATTTCAACCTTACGTTGACCACATTTAGTTCCATATCATTTGAGATATTTTGTCAGCTTTAGGTAGGTTGATGCGGGGCCACTGTGCTGTCGCGGGACTGACGAGATACCGCGGCCCCTGCTGTCACAGCCAACACATGCGGCGGGCGTCGTCAGGTTTTAGTGGGTATACCCGGATCCGGGGGAGTCCCACACACGCCTCTCCGTTTCCCGACGGAGAGGTACGGTGCGTAAAGGCATTTCCTGAGGTAAAAAAGGGGCCACTGTGCTGGTCTGTATATTATGTTATGGTTGTATCTCTATTTAATTTACCTACCTAACAAATAAAATAAATAAAAAATATATAGTTCATGTGCAGTAATTATAAATATAAGTAGTAATAGTCCAATATTACTTTTTTAATGGGCAATAAAAATCCAATAAAATATATAAAAACAATAATTTTGGTAATACATACTATTGGCTAGGAAGGAATCAGAGACAACGTCTATACCATTTAAAAGCTCGGTAACCCCTAGCTTAGGACGCTTAACTCTCTTGAGTCTAATAACTTGTATAAATTGGCACACCTCATCCATCATTCTAATAATACTCACTTCTCTTTTAGCACTTCCCAGTTGTTGGCCAAGAAGTGGAAGAGTGTGGTGTACCCCCTCGATCCGCCACTCAACATGCTGAAGACTAAGAAGATGTCGGTCTCCGTGAAGTTCCCGTTGCCTTCTAACAGCGTGATGTTCAGGAGCCTGATGATCTTCGCCTCATCATCGGGGCAGCCCGCAAGAGTCTTCAGGAGGTAAGTCCTCTCACTCTGCTTTCTGGATGGAGGGAAGTTGATCACCCTCTGGAGACCAAACTCCCATTCCTTCTTGGTGCCCCATTTGAAGACTGGACAGATGTACTGGTTTGAGATTCTGGAAAGATTTTTGGAGATTACGAAAATGGATAAACCTAAGACCCGAGTTCACCAATTTTTAAACAGCCGGTAAACGAGAATCGGCGGTTTATTTGACCCAATTTCCATACAAAATATATCAAATAGATTTTAAACGGCTGTTTAAGAATTAAACATGTGTTGATGAACTAGACCCGTCGGGTTGAATAAATGAATTCATGAATAAGAATTATTTAGACGTCAACAGAAACGGTCTGAGCTCGTACACAAATAATTTCAAAGCAATCACATATAAACATAAAACATTCAATTTGAAAGCAATAAGTAAGGCGAGGCGGTAGGCCTTCCAAACCACAAAACTTTATTCTACAGAACATAAACTTCGCGATTCAAATAACAACACACGATGGCGACCAAGGGTCCGGACAATAATCCTCCAAAAATAAGTCAACAAAGAAAGTCGCTGACACAAATCATAAAAGGACATCACAGAAAATAGCGCATTCGTTACTGCGCGGGTTTTTATTCGGTTATTATGTCTGTGGAACGTCCCTACTTAGTAAAACGTCCGTATTTTTTACTCTTGTCGTCCTTGTCATTCATGCTAGAATAGTAATGGGAAAGAATACGATGGGTAGCTAGAGCCAAAAATTCGGGCAATGTCTTGAGTAGGGTTGAAGCTCACAAAGGCATCGTTGACGCTAATTGAATTAGGGTTTTGTCTTGCAGTGTGCATAGGTGGAAAAAAAAGCATAACACGTGAGCCTGAATGGCTCTGGTTAATTAAACGGGGCAATAAAGGCTGCATTTTTATGAAACTGGCTTTTACGCTGAACTTTTTAACTGTAGAGCCGTTTATGCTTTTGGCACGAACACGAATGAAGTTTTAAAAAACAATATCAAGGTGTTTGAGAGTTTAGGCAGTGGATTACACGTGGAGGGCGACAATGATAGGTGGAAAATCAGTCAGGTCTGAGCACTTATAGCTAGGTACTTGCCGGAACAGCTTTCAGAGTTCAGGTATCACTTCACAGGCCACAATCACTCGAAATGTCTGTAAGGAGCTTCAAAGGATACGCACGCAGCACTCTGGTCAGTCTAGTATATGTGTCATAGGGAACGTCTCGATGTCGACTCGATCTTCGGGGTTCTCACGGTACGTTTTAAACAAATAAAAATAAGGCAGGTATGCGTGTGAGTGTGCGCGGCGTAGTATCAATAGGGTACATAAACAAATCAAAATATTGTAGTAAACACAAGGTTATAAGTTCAAACGAGTATACGTTTTTCAAAGCAATCTTACAAAAAAGTTTAGTGTCGTGCGTGTCGTACCGAGAGGTCAAGTAGATGGAATAGAGAAGAATAGAGAAGACTGCTCCGACAAGAGTATACCAAAGCTCTTACTACCACTACCAAACCTATTACAAATGATCATAAAATAATGTCCTCCTAGCCGAATTTCGACTCCAGCGGTCAATCTCAAGAGAGATCAGCCAGCTTCGCGGGAGATATTATAGTGCACAGGTGTGTAGACAATACACAAGTGCACTCCCTATTCCTTGACTCTCATTGAATAGTTCGGTAAGACGGCAGTCCGACATGACCGTAGAGCGATCAGGCGGCTTAACGTGCTTTCCGATGCACCACTAACTTTCAGACTACGGAGCTGTTTTTGAATTATTTTAAGACAGATAAACCTAGGATCAAATTAATTGGTCCCAACCCGGGAATTGAACCCGCAATAGTGATCCTATGACCAATGATCGTGACCACTAGACCAACGAGGCAGTCATATTGTTGTATTACAAGTAGTTAGGGGTGCAAGCCAGCATATGTCGTCATATCTTTGACTATATGGAACTATGACCACGAATGCCCCTGCTTTGCGCACATTTACTTAATCACTTTCCAACGCTCCGGCCTCGACGCAACGCCTTTGATGTGTACAGCTCCGTTTCACGATTCTTTACCCAAACGAATTAAATAGGTCACTGGTTACGGCTGTTCGGTTGCTTCTGATTTGTCTGCTTCGTTTGTCGGTGTAGCCATCTCTATTAGTTTATTTTGTGGTTCAAGGCAAACTACCAGAAGAATCGAAATGGAAATAAAAGTTATCGCGATAACGATATGAATTGACATGTTTACGTAATTTGGATAGTTAACATAGCTTTTCTTGTTTAAGAGCTATTATAGTTATCTATCTAAATATATTATTGCACTTGAAAAAAAAACGACCACCAGAGGCGGGAATCGAACCCGCGTTCCTCGCATACCGGGCGATTGCCTAACCTCTCGGCCACCCTGGCGTTGGCAGAGCCTGTCGAAATTTTCAAGTGCTTCTTAACGCTGTAATGCCGCGTTGCTTTCATCAATGTTATTGGGATTATACCCTCAACACTCGAAAGAAATACCATTGCAAGTATTTAACAATCGAAAGATGAAGCTTGCAAATAAGATAATTATTGTTTTTTTTATTAAATTATAAGCATTCACTATGCAATCTAAATATATTATTGCACTTGAAAAAAAAAACGACCACCAGAGGCGGGAATCGAACCCGCGTTCCTCGCATACCGGGCGATTGCCTAACCTCTTGGCCACCCTGGCGTTGGCAGAGCCTGTCGAAATTTTCAAGTGCTTCTTAACGCTGTAATGCCGCGTTGCTTTCATCAATGTTATTGGGATTATACCCTCAACACTCGAAAGAAATACCATTGCAAGTATTTAACAATCAAAAGGAGAAGCTTGCAAATAAGATAATTATTGTTTTTTTTTTTTATTACAGCCTCTGGTGGTCGTTTTTTTCAAGTGCAATAATATATTTAGATTGCATAGTGAATGCTTATCACTTAAAAAAAAAACAATAGTTATCTATCTATCTAAAAGCTTTAGCTATTGCTATTTAAAAGCAGTCAAGTTAAGCTGTAGGCTTGCCAGATATGATGGAGGTCATGATAGAAGGCAAGTTGGACCGAAAACACTTCCAGTTTCTAGAAACAAACATGACATGACTTTTCCCGAATAAGTACAAAGAAATACTGTTCTAAAATAAAGCCTAAAATAATATTGGCCTCAATATCACTGGCCTCAATATAATAAACGATAATTTTATATTATGTCTAGGGTATCTTTCACACAATTTGCGTGATGTGAGAGGCGATGCGATCAATAATATCCTAATAATATTACTAAGTAGGTACATGCCCCATCTAAGCTTGTATAACAGATATATTTTGACCAGGACTGGTTAAAACTGGTACGAACGGACGTTCCTTAAGTACTTGCATCGCCTGCTGGGCGACAAAAACTGGAATGAACCATAATATACTCACGGATTCCCCTCATCCGGATTCTTCGCTTGCATCCACTTGCTGTACTGTTCCTGTGCTTCCCTGATGCAAGGTTTGTACCCCGCTTGACAAAGGAAGGTCTTGGTAAGGGTACGGAGGTTCTTGCGCCAGTTCTCCTCATCCTCTCGCTCGTCTTTGATCAGCTCCTCATAGAGAGGACTTAGGAGTATTCTAACGTAGGCCTGTGTGATAGGAATGTTCAAAAACTAGGATTAAACAAAGAATGTAACATACCAGGAACAAATATGATGATTTTTTGACTAGTTAATTATATAGGATATACGAGATATCATAATTATCCGCACCACTGCTATCTTCTTCGTCAATTTCCAAAAAAAAACGTAAGCTGACTCCACCACACATTGCATTCACTTTATAGCGATAATAAAGCTCAGATGTTTAGAACATTGAATGAAATTCTGGTTAATTCCTTCGTTATGTAAAGTTTATAAAATATTCTGGCACATAACTCAGCATCACAGAACAAAACACAATAAAACTTCCCAAACGTTCCCAATAAATTCCAATCATCCGTCTAGCTTACGCAAATTTCTTCATGACGTCATGACTATTTCTAAAATCTATACTAATTTAATTTTGTGTAACAAGCTCCTCACCTGGAACTTTCCATGAATGCACTCGCAGATATGCCTTCCAATATGATCGATCATGGTGAAAACTGGATCCCACACCAGGTGGTTCCTCTCGTTCTTCAAGAACAGCGTCATGTTAAACGCTGTGGCGAAGGAGAGTTCTCCAGCATACGCCAGATTCCACGCATCGTGGAGGATCTTCGCCCTGGTCAGCTCTGGGATGAGGGGACGGTTTTTACTTTGTAAGTATTGAGAGAGGAGGTTCCAGTTTTCTTGGTCGTAGTTTACTGGGTATGGCGCTGTAAGAGAAAAAAATAGTATCACGGATTGTTAAAAATTTGCGCTGCATAGATATGCAAGATAAAAATAGCAGAAGTAGACGAAGCGAAGATTCGCTCAACAAAACACGAAGACTGTTAAATTTAAAAGCGAATGATGAAATCAACCATGGAACCAAACGTTAACTGCACCTTTGCTCCTAATTTGTCTCAGAATCGGTCATTAAATTACATTAAGCATGTCACAATATAAAATAAGACGTATCGTATAGAATCACCATAATTTTTGACTAACTTCATAAAAGGAAGCAGAAAAGATGACGGGAACCCGTTTATCTTTGTAAAGACATGTGATGAGCAACATCTGGTAAAAAGAGTGATAAGTATGAATGTTATTGGAGGGAAAAGGCCCGACAAAGAGATGGATGGACTGTAGAAAGGACGACATGACTGTGAAAGGAGTGGATTATTTAATGATGAATTGATGAGTGATAGGTTTGTATGAAAGAGAAAAATATGCGAAAATCTCAAATGTAATGAAAACAGGGAAATCGCATGATAAAGATTAAGAGATACAGCCAAGAATTAAAAAATGTTACCAATCTCCTCAGGGTTGATAATAATGAACTGGTTCTTATCAGGCATGTCCTTCAGCGTCAGTTCTTTTCTATCCCGCATCCAGACGACAGGGTTAACGTCATGGAAGTTCAGCCTGTCTTCTCTGGCTATGACGATGGGCGCCCACCAGGACATGCGGTTCGCATCAGGTACGTCGTGGGGACGTTCACGGAGATACACTTTCTGGGGATAGAGGGTGTGATATCAGAAATTCAAATTACCTTCGTTGTTCTTAGACATGGAGAAAACGATCAGTTGAAAATAAAGCTGTCTGGACTGGACTATCTACCAGAGAGTTTGTTGACCACAGGCGAATTTATATCACCTTATTTTATTTGTGATCCCATTGTTCTTTCGATGAAAACGGTCATCATAAAATATTCACTAAAATATAATGAATAACTCTCTAGCTGTCAAGTTTATACCTACACGATATTAAGGTAAAAAGCTTTCCTGAAAGTAACTCGTAAGTATATCTGTAGGTCTATCGTACATAAGTTTCTATTAAAGGTGAAGAAACTTCAGTGACAAGTACGATAGCGGCCGCATTGTTCAAGATTTAAAAAAACAGTAGTGTAGGTGCAGCAGTCGCTGGCTTCTGTCTATAAATCTCGAACAATGCGGCCTGCCGTGCAGTCTGCGGTCCATCTTTAAGATAAATATACCTACCTGTGTCAAAGTAACCGTCTTGCTGTCGTATTTCCTCTGAGCATTGATAACGGGCAGCCTATCCTTCTCGATCCAGCTGTTGGCGATGGTCTTAATGTTGGAATCCTTAGGAATCCTGCCATCGGCCACGGCGGCGGCATTCAAAGCATTCCAGATATCGTCGCCGGAGAACGTTTTGAATTTCCTAAAATAAACAAGAATGTAGAAAGGGTGTACATGGGAATGCGAACGATTTTGATAGCCCAGTTGAATAAACAAGTTTTCCATGAAATACCAGTACGAGACCAGCGTGAAAATTAAGAGGGAATCATGGTTATTTGATGGCATAAAGAGTTTATAAAAGTTTTTCTTTTCAATTACTGGACACTTTGACTCATTGATGTGCGTCTAGTGACCAATAGATAAAATGTGAACGTATTTCATATTTACTGTAGTTATTACTTTCAGTCTTTGAGCGTGTGAGAAACATAAGGACGTTTAGTCAGAGTAACGCTCTATTTCAGCATGTGCATTATGAATTAAAGAATGTTATTAAGTTTCGTTAATCTCGTATCTAACTAGCCATTCCCCGCGACTTCGCTCGCGCCAAAAGTCGGATTTTCCATTCAAACTACCATCCCCCATTTCAACCCCCATAGTTTCTTTGTAAACTAGTATAGACGTCAATAATTCCCAACTTTATACTGAGTCCTTTGTTAGAATGTAACATAAATTTCTGAAAAAATAAGTTTTGGAGCCCATTCAATACAAGCAAACAAACAATCTAATCTTTCCTCTTTGTAATATTAGTGTAGATCAATTAAAACATTTATTGCATTCGTTGTCAGGGTTACATTAGATGTTAAGGCTTAAAGCTCGGCTCAATAAAGGTCTCCTTAATGCTCGACGGATTATGAATTTACCAGTTTTATAAAGAGTTTTGTATTTTCGTCCCACAAGATCTAAAAGCTTACCTGGACTCAATGAATGTCCTCAGTCCCTTCTTGAAAGTTTCTCCTCCAAGGGTGTAGTTGAACATTCGGAAGAGCAGTTCGATCTTGGTGCATGCTGTCTCCTGCTTCATGCCCGTTATGCGGGAGTGGGGGTAGCGCTTGCTGAACTCGTAATACAGGGAGTAAAGGACAGTCATGGGCCATTTGCCCTCCATTTCCGAGCCGTTGTTGATCTGAAAGTTTGAAATCATGTTAGTGTCTTAATTTTAAATACTTACGAAACTGGCTTGATTTAATTGCTAAAACGTAATACCATACTGATATTATTAATGTGAAAGTGTGCCTGTCAGTCTGTTACCTTTTGACGCTTAAGTCGCTGAATCGATTTAGATGAAATTTGGTACAGAGATAGTTTGAACCTCTGAGAAGGACATAGGTAACTTTTTGTCGCTATATAAAAACAATAGGGGGTGAAATAGGGAATTAAATTTAATTTCTTGTGAATATTTCCCATTTTGTGATGAGAAAATTAATTTTATTATTTTCTTATATAAGTAAAACAACCTTAAACGCAGTCTCGGCAGCGAGGTAGCCAACCAGCGCCTTATTGAGGTGCGCATCAGACCACCACGCCGGCGTAGCCAGGGCTCCCAACCACTGGTACGACACCTCTTGCGCCAGCTGGAGGTAGCCCTTACTGCTGAGGTCGCTCTCCCTAAATCATACATCAAGATTTTACATTTTAGCTTTGCATTAGTGATGTTTGTCGAGGTGACTGTACTGGCAATTTATTAAGTGAAGATGTGAGGGTAGCAGAAAAACTGCAGGTCGCCCACGTATCTGATCCACATATCTTCAAATTCTCATGTTTTAAATTCGTGTTGAAACCTAATACTTGCCACACACCATATCATAATCATCATTTTGTTATCAGCACATGTCATCACCCTACAATCAGATAATTGCTTTCACCGCTACTAGGTAATAATTATTATTTATGGACCAAAGAAAATAAACGTGGCCAGTAAATATAGCGACAGTTGACCGAGGACGTTATGTATCGATTCTGCCAATCCTCACAAAAAACGACAAAGCACATTATCTACTCATGCGGACGGACCTGACCGCTCATAGACAAAATAAGTATTCATCTAGGGCAGCATGTAATGCACCCGGATAAGACAAAAATCACTCCCCGAAAAATATAATAGCTATAAATCAAAACGGCTTCCACAATAGACCGATCATTGGCCAAGACGGCTATCATATTATGTCTCAAAAACAAATAATAAATAAATAAATATATCGTAAACTTGCTACTATCACAAGGTTCTCCGTCCAATTTGCTTGCACTGACGAATATCTTATGTTAATATCATTTTAAGTACATAAATCAATTCGTCGGTTAAGAAAATTAATTTGCAATTTTAAAAATATCAATTTTGCTGCAGTCTTAACTAAATGAATGTCTATAAGAGGGCCCTCAACCTCACTCGGGAATAATTATCATAAATTAAAGAAACGATATCATTAGATATTTTTAAAGCAGCATTTAATTAAAGTTTACCTATAATTCAAACGCTCAAGCTACAAAGGCTAAGAAATACACTTCGTTATTCTTTATGAAAATCCACTTTGCGCGGTGAATGTACCTAAAACGTGTACCCCAAGTAACTCTGCGAAACTACACTATACTAATATGTTTATTTGCTTTGAAGCAAAGAGAATATTTAAAAATAAATGTGGCTGGCAAAAAATTAAAACGAAACGTTATTAAATTAAAAACTTTTATTTTGTTATGCACTCAGAAAACTTAACCTTTGTAAAAAAATCAGCTTCAGGCTCAAGTAAAAACTACTGAACTATTTACCGTAGCATTTTATCCAACAGCAAAAAATATTTTCCTTTTGACGGAGAATCTTTCTGTTTCATAATGTATCATGCAATTTAATTTGCAATAACTAGTTTTACTAACCAATTCAAAGAAAGGTCAAGTTTATGTTTTAGAAATTCACCAACTTGCTTCTTGGTTTCGTTGGACTACTTCCTTGGTCTTGTGGTCAGCATGCTAGCTTTCATCAACGAGGTGCCGGGTTTAAATCCAGAAACAGACCGAAATTGATTTATGGGTTTTCCCTTGTTGAAATAACTCAGAAACAATTCGGGGTCAGGAAGATGGTGGTGTTGACACCTTCGTGCCTTCCGAGGTACACAAGCCGGATCTCTCTTCGGTAATATCGGAGAAGGCACTCTTTGAGAGTGAAGGAAAACGATATTATAATCACACAGTCATTAAAAAAAACAAATTCAAAAGGTCTTTTAAAATGTTTTATTATCTGCTACCATGTAGCCAGTAGTATAGGGGGAGTGGAAACCCGGACAGGGTTCCTAACAACTTCACATAATTAAGCATAGGGCACAATATCTACAAACCTTGAACTCGTCTTCAAATTAACATAGATAAGGCAACTTGTGGTAGTCTTACTAATAATTGAGGTCGATGATGCTGTACGTAACGAAGCCACCGTAATTGCTATGTTAAGACAAGGGTTAAAGATAAGGTGATAGCTTAATTAGTGTAGTTTGTAGAAACTTCATTTTCAAGTCTGATGTACCTACCTATGTGTCTTATGTTCTGTTACAAAAGTTACAAAGGATTATATTTGTTTCTTACGTTTACGCGAATTGTGGAACTCAATATATAGTAGAAATGTAAATAAATCGCGAAGTAATCCGTAAAATTGTGTTTTAATGAGTTATAAAAGATTGTTAATAAAACAGTAGTCATTGATATACTGTCTGTCTATTATTTATCAACTACCGTTACCATTTTAATAGCTCCCAGTGATTTCTTTGTCGAAATGAGCCAGGATGATCACAATCTCATTTAGCAATCAAGGAGGCACTGAACTTCCCTGTTAATCATTCAAATTACCTGTATCTACAAACGAAAGCCATCGGTGTTCAACAAGTAAGGATGGACACTTGCCTTATAGACTTTTGACTGCCTCGTTGGTCTAGTGGTCAGCACGCTGGGTACTATCCACGAGGTCCCGGGTTCGAATCCCGGGTCGGGCCGAGAGTGTTTGAGTTTTTCTGTCTTGAAATTACTCAGACACAGCTCCGGAGTCAGGAAGTTGGTGGTGTTAACACCCCCATGCCTCGGAAAGCACGTTGAGCACTCTCTACGGTCATGTCGGACTGCTGTCTCACGGAATTATGAGAGTGAAGGAACAGAGAGTGCACCTGTGTATTGCGCACACACTTGTGCACAATAATACGTCCCGCGCAGTTGGCTAATCTCTTTTGAGATAGGCCGCCGTGGTTGAAATTCGGCTAGGAGGACATTATTATTATTATAGACTTTACCACTAATCCACATAGGAGTATGAATGAATCCACCAAATAGCTGCAATGAGGCCTATGTCCTTTAATGGGACGTACACGTAAAGCTTAATTCACTTACTTGAACACAATAAGCCCCCAGTTGTCAGCTGGCTTCACCCCCTGGTAGTTGGGCAGTGCCACGATGTCTAACTGCTTTAGGGGGAGTGGCACCCGCCAAAGGTTGGCCATCTCGCTGAAGATCAGGGCCACTTTCTCGTTAACGCCTTCCAATGCTTGAAGGTACTCTGGGCGGCCCCACACGCGAAGTTCTAGGGGATAAAGAATTCATCAAATGCCTACTTCTGTTCTTGTAATTAAACTCCAATATAAATGTCATAGGGTGACGAAAAAACGTCACCTTAGTTAATCATGTGTTGTAGCAGCCTACGATTTTTTAACTGAAGAGAATATTTCAAAACAGAACCTAGGCCAGTGAAATGTTGGTTCGAATTCTCTTTAGGTTACAAAAATGCCAACAACTTAAAAAAAATCCACTAATAACAACCATCATTGGTATACAAATATTATAAGGTGAAGATGGTGACATTAAAAATTCGATATAAATATAACTCGAACTCAATGCAACCCTCTGTAAAATCAGATATATAAGTAAAGTACCTACCCCGCCCGTTTTGCAACTTTTTGTGTTCCAAGTGCAAATTTTGTCAGAAGATGGCACTCGAGACTAATGGATGATAATCTAGAAAACGTGAAGCAACTAGACTATAGTCCGACAACAGGGCTCGGCTCGGAGGGCCTGGCGAGCGCTAGACGTGCGGGAGGCGAGGCATGCTAGATGTCAGCGTGAATGGGTGGTTCTGCGAGAAAGGATTTTTTCCCATGATAGTCACATGCGATTGGCGCTTCCTAACCTCCGCACGTCTGATGTGACACAGGAAGATCGCGCACAAAGATGGATTAGGCGAGCTCACCCAGGTCATTGCCAAAGTCGTCCTTGTAGTGGGTGGAGTTGGCCAGCTGCTTCAGATCGGCGATTACCAACCCGAGAGTGAAGGTGGACATCGGGGGCGTCCTCTCGAAGTGGTCCCACACTGCATTCGGCTCACCAGTTCTGGATCAAGGAATGTACATGTTAGGAAAACGCTATTTTGTGCTTAGTTTGTGCTGTTTATATGTAGAAAGATTTTAGTTGGTCTAGTGGTCAGCACGCAGGTTACTATCCACGAGGACCCGGGTTTGAATCCCGGGTCGGGCCGAGAGTGTTGGGTTTTTCTGTCTTGAAATAACTCAGACACAGCTCCGGGGTTAGGAAGTTGGTGATGTTAACACCCTTCCTGCGCCTGATCTCTCTACGGTCATGTCGGACTGTCGTCTCACCGAATTATGAGAGTAAAGGAACAGAGGGTGCGCACGCACACTCTTGTGCACTATAATATCTCCCGCGCAGTTGGCTAATCTCTGTTGAGAAAGGCCGCTGTAGTCAAAATTTGGCTAGGAGGACATTAATATTATTATGCAGAAAGATGTTGAGATTGAGACATCGAAGTTAAAACTACTTGTGTGTGTTTCCATTAGACGCAGAGCTGTCTGGAGTTGGAAGGAGAAGAGCAGCGCTCTTCTCGAAAGTGACATCGTGTTTACGGTTTACAGGCCCGGATTCCACAAAAGAGGAGAAAGGAGGATATGTGCGGTGTTTTCATACATTTGACCCTCGAAGTGGGGACTAGCGGAGCGGCTATGGATCTGTAGGTAAACACCGCACTAAAATTCTTATTATAGTTACTACTTTATTTATATTTACCCCCTAAACACTTGCCAAAGCACATAATACATAGTACTAAAGCTAGTTGTATTTGTTCGAAAAACGAGAAGAAAAACTCCGTAAGTACTTGCTTGCGGAGAAGGCCAAGTTCTTAAAGTTCTTAAGCGCGGAAACTTTGCCCTGTCTGCGGTCGAGAATTCACAAAATATCCGCAATGAATGTTGTAAATGTGCCAAGCTCCACTTGTTGAATGCAGACGCCACAGATTCCTTAATCACCTTGTATACAGGAAAACAGATGCTTCATACGTTTGTATACATTGTCTACCTGTTACCAGACAATGTATGGAGTCCAATTGTTTTTGACGATTTTGGTAATGGATGTATAGCATATAGCATGGCATATAGCCATAGGAAAAGTTGTATCCATAGCATATTTGCAAGTAAATTTTTAGGTACATATTTATAATTCATTCTCTTATAAGATTACACTAACACCCTTTTGACAACAATAATTTGACTTTGAACCCAGATAAGCGTTACATAGTCGAAATCTTTTAACGTTATAGGTATCCATCCATTACTATTATAAATGCGAAAGTGTGTCTGTCTGTTACCTCTTGACGCTTAAACCACTAAACCGATTGAGATGAAATTTGGTACGGAGACAGTTTGAGACCCTGGAAAGGACATAGGCTACATTTTGTCGCGATATAAAACATTAAGGGGGTGAAATGGGGGATGAAAGTTTATACATATGGAAAGTCCAACTCTTGCGGGCGAAGTCGCGGGGAACCACTAGTGTATGTATAAATTATCCTCACTGTGACTTGAAGCATAGAACATATCTTGATGTTTTAGTTGAGGTTGTGCCAAGTTAGGGTTTTGTAAGACGTAGTTTATCCTAGTGTAATGAATTTAAGCTGGCAGTACATTGGGTTTGCAGAGATACTAGATAACAATAGAGACACGAGATCAAATGTTTATGGTTCGATTTAGTAATCAATAACAATGCACTTAAACATACTTGTATCATTTGAATCAAATGCCTATAATTTATTTATTTATATGGTACACAAAACACATTATTTTATAATAAAACCATGCTGCATATAGACGCAGGACTATAATTCTAAACACGTTAACACAAATGGCCTATTATTATAAGTAGTCTTATTCAAGAATTAAACAAGTAGTGCAAAATTATAATCTACGTGAGCCAAAAGGAAAATACAGTATATGAATTAATAAAACATTAGAATTAAATAACCGAGACAATACAAATTTGATATTCTATACTTTATTTATAACTGCTGTATTATTTTCTTACAGATCTCAGTAACTGCCTACGCGCTTTTGTTTCTGTTAACTTTCATTTGACGCCATAAGTCGAATAAAAGACGTCATTGAAAAGACCAATTTAATTTATTAATTAGTCGCGAGTACCTAAGTTGGCTGAATAAATCATTTTAGTGGGTAAGGTAACACAATAATGTCATGCCCTTTGTTTAACGGTTTTCGATTGAAGTGGCAATTTCGCTAATAATTGGACTCAACAATGACTTTTCTGTGAGACCTCTGAAATGCTTGCAGTCTGCATCAATAAAAACAGAAAAATTGATACAAACACTAATATTATAAAGAGGAAAGATTTGATTGTTTGTTTTTTTTTTTGTATTGAATAGGCTCCGAAACTACTGGACCGATTCAAATGAAATTTATTATTATTAGTTATCAGGCAGGCAGTTGAGACCACTGATAGCTGCGTTTATCCAGTTTTAAGGGTTTCGTACCCAAAGGGTAAAAACCCTATTACTAAGTCTCCACTGTCTGTCTGTCGGTCTATCACCATGGGGGCTAATTACGTAACTCTGTTGCTAACAATTCAGGATTGAAATCGCTTGAAATTGTCACATTTGACAACTTCAGTTACTATGTTAAGCTGACCATTCACGGTCAGTTCAAAAAATGACTCCACTCAGTAACATAAAAATAATCTGAAAATGATTTTCATTCAGTGCTGCTAGAACGTGGGCAATTCCCCACGCAAAGGGTACTTTTAGTTTTAATTATTTAGTGGGTAAAATGGGCAAGAAGGTCTTAGAACCGGTAAAATATGGGCAATTGTGGAAAAAAAAATAACGTTCAGTTACTTTTTAGTACTTATGCCTAAAGCCTAGATTATTATTACCAATATTGAAAACGTAAAATTTTGGTCGTACCTCAGACCGACTAATTAGTGTAACTGGCCGTGAATAGCCAACTTTAGCAACAAAACTTTAATTGAAATAATTTCATTCAAAGTTACATAATCCACTACCTGGCTGTGTCTCATTAACTGTAATAGCTAGACAATTGACATTTTCACAGATGATGTATTTCTGATGCCGCTATAACAACAAATACTAAAAACAGAATAAAAATAATATATAAGGGGAGCTGGCATACAAAAAACGTAATTTTTATGCGGTTTATGCTCTATATTAATAACGGCAACAGGTAGACGCTTGAAATTTGCGCAGGTTATAAATCTAAATATGAATTTTAAAAATTAATAATTTAATTATAATTATAATGATAAAAAAGGTCTAATGTGAAATATAATGTCTGTTATATAGGTAAAGAACCCTTCGTGCGCGAGTCCGACTCGCATTTGGCCGATTTTTTTTTCATAAAATCATTTGACATTAAAGTACGTGTCTACAATAAATTGTGGTACTTTGTGTAAATGTATACATTTTCCCACGAAATGACCACCCTTTTGCAACTTATTTCTATTTTTACTGCTTATGGGTATCACTTTTCTTTGTAAATAAAAGCAAGTTTTTGCAAATCAAACCCAAAACCAGCTGCTATAGGTATTCTCTTAATTTATTTCACTAAACCTGGAGTTCACCTTCACATGTTTTATTTCTAATCAACCGGTCTAGCATTGCGCATAAATATTAGTATTCTGTCAAATTAATCGTCAACAATTGAGGTTTACCTGCTGTTTAAAAATTGATGAACTGCTCGTCCTGTCACATTTGTTAAAACAAGAATGAGATAAAAATAAAAATTTTGACATTCGATACTGTAATTTGTTTGTATTTTTAACTACGGGTATCTTGGCCTTGTAAATATTACTTCTACTGTACTCTGACTGACGCCCACGTAAGCATTATCGTTCCTCAAAGCTCGCAACGTTTTGCTCAGTTACAAAAACAATACAGTCTAGCTTTTAGGGGTCTCCCAAAGTTTTAGTTGTAGTCTCTTTTATGTAACACAAAAGAGCTACTGAATCTGACGGCATTCAGTGATTACTATTATTGACATCTTATAACTGTATAATGGATGTAATATTTTAAAAGTAGCATAAATAAAGACATACTAAATTCGAGATACGAGTATTTCACATGGATGAAATAAATATATTATATGTGGACTAAAAATACCTAGCTTTTCCTTCACACCTAAATGCATTTTAAATGTTTTTAGCTTTTATTGAATCTCAGCTGGCTAGCTGGCAGTTTGTATAGTTCTGATGCAACCACCCAACTACATAGATAGTGGAACGTAAATATGGAACAATAAGGCCCTGCCTGCCTATGCTGCCATATTTATATGCCTGCGTATTCCACATGTTGCACATGCACATGTTCTCTACTCCCGCCCAATATTTTTTCCAGGTCGCGCTACGTAACTATAAAACTTAAACAGACATATTTGAGCACCAAAACCAGACTTTATCCCGTTATTCCAAAAACTTAGTACCGGGTTTAAGACAGGACTAAGCTATTCGCTAGCCAATTAGAAAAGCGCTTCTCTATTAGGTTATGTCACGAATGTGTCATTCATTCCTGTGTTGTCGTCTTTAGACCAATTTTAAACCTGGTCTATTTTTTTTGTCATAACATCGTAAGAGGTTGTTGATATTATTAAATAACCCTGTTTAAGTATTTCTATCCGTTATCCTAGTCGCCATAGCATACCCCAAGCTGGCGCGTAATTTGCGACTAGGTAATGGTGTAATTGTTGAAACAATTTATTTATTTAAAATTACTTACATGTCTTCAGTCCGGGCCACAGGCATGTTGCTCAGAGCCACCATGGTTCTTGGCCTGACCACGCTGAGGTCAAACGGCGTCTTGTAGCCAGGCTCATCGAAGCACGGGAACATCCGACGAGCGTTGTTGGGGCGGAGCTGGGTTGCTGCCACCATCCTATGAAACATGAAGGGTAGGTAATTACAATGTTTATTTATTAATTCTTGATTGCATAATCAAGGATATCGCGGACCTAACCGGAGTACTAGTACTTATTCTGTGACCTAACTGTTATTTATTCTGTGCTAATGCCTTAAGGGGTTGACCACCCCATCCATGGGTAAAGCAGAAATTATCGTGATTGCGTGAGAAAACAACATCCTAATAATTAAGCAATCCTAAACACATACATATAATATAATAATATAATATAATAATTTATAATATAATAATTTTTCAAGTGCAATAATATATTTAGATTGCAAAGTGAATGCTTATCACTTAAAAAACAATAATTTATCGTATGTGCAAGCTTCATCTTTCGATTGTTAAATACTTGCAATAGTATTTCTTTCGAGTGTTGAGGGTGTAATCCCAATAACATTGATGAAAGCAACGCGGCATTACAGCGTTAAGAAGCACTTGAAAATTTCGACAGGCTCTGCCAACGCCAGGGTGGCCGAGAGGTTAGGCAATCGCCCGGCATGCGAGGAACGCGGGTTCAATTCCCGCCTCTGGCGGTCATCTTTTCAAGTGCAATAATATATTTAGATTGCAAAGTGAATGCTTATCACTTAAAAAAAATAATTTATCGTATTTGCAAGATTCATCTTTCGATTGTTCAATACTTGCAATAGTATTTCTTTCGAGTGTTGAGGGTGTAATCCCAATAACATTGATGAAAGCAACGCGGCATTACAGCGTTAAGAAGCACTTGAAAATTTCGACAGGCTCTGCCAACGCCAGGGTGGCCGAGAGGTTTGGCAATCGCCCGGCATGCGAGGAACGCGGGTTCGATTCCCGCCTCTGGCGGTCATTTTTTCAAGTGCAATAATATATTAACATACATATACTTTAACCATTACAAACGTCCCTACCTACTACTATGACACTTATTTACATTTGCTTGAGTTAATTGATGTAGATGATTAAATAAAAACAAACTGACAAAATTATTCGGTGCTAAGATATAAATAAATTTGAACATCACAAATTATAAAATATCCCGTGGACCTTTCGAAAGTAAAGGTAATTTAAAAAAAATACAATTTGTATGACAAATTAAAAATAAATGCTTTGGCACTCCAATCGCTATCATGATAGCTTTCAAGATAGGTTAGGTTAGGTAAGTCTGCGTGTGTGAGTTTATGGCATAGTGGAATACACAATACTATCAAAGGTAAAATCCTCAAACTATTTTTACAACTATCACTCCTTCCCCGTGTAACGTAACGTACAGGCAGCGCCATCTCTTGACAGCCCAGGAAACTTAAACCCCCGATAAATTAATCCAAAACTTACATAAATAACTCTAGATTTACTACCAGACCCAAAGATAAAGGGGCCCAATTTCATCGTCGAGGGAATGTAAGGCTTTCTACCTTTGAATTGCGATGGCAAGGGCACCTAAGGGGCTGGGCTATTTCAACCATTTCCACAATCTAAGAACTACATTTTTCAGAGCGAATTCTCCCTGGCTTCCATTAAATATTCAGGGAATTTCCTATTCTACAGCTCCGAGTACGATTGGAAACGATGCCCCGTAATTTCACATTTATGTAAGGTTTAACGGTTTTTATAAGGTACTCCAACGCGGTTTATTTATTCGATAGCCAAACTATATACTTAGATAGTAAAGTAAAACAGGAAACGAGCATAGGTAATTATATAGGTATATAGGAACTGTTCTTCTTTTTCTGTTCTTCGTTTCTTTTTTATAATAATATTTTACTAGATAGGTACACATTTTTATATCAACTAACTATCGACATATAGTTGATTTTGACAGAGAACTCTAGACTATAGTCATATAAAATATAGTCATACCTCTCTATAGATCTACGAGTCTACGAGATTACAGGAACAGAAAGTGCACCTGACTATTGCACACACGTTTGTGCACCATAATATCTCTTGCTTGTCTGGTTGGGCACTTGAAAATTTCGACCAGCTTTGCCGTATGTACGCTGAGTGGCTAGGCAATCACCCGGTATGCAAGGCGCGCGGGTTCGATTCCCGTCTCAGGCGGTGATTTTTCAATTGCAATATCTAGTCTTTAGATTGCAAAGTGAATGCTTATCACATAAACAAATTACATTCCTGATGCGATCGCGTAAAAGCAATAATTTATGGTCGATCTCTGTTTGGGCCGCCAGAGCTAATTTTTTTTCATGTCTGACTACGAGTAGTAACAGCCTACTCACGTTTTAGAGTTCCGTACCCAAAGGGTAAGAACCCTATTACTAAGCCTCCGCTGTCTGTATGTACATAATAGAAGAAGAATAAATACGTAATAGCTACTGACTGATGAAATTGTTTCAGATGATGTATTTCTTTTGCCGCTATAACAATATATACTAAAAACAGAATACAAACAATAATAGATTTTGGAAAAATATAAAAGCGTTTACTATTTTAGTACTTATACCCACAGCCAAGATTTTAGTTCCAATATTTAAAACATCAAATTATCGACGTACGTCAGTCTGACTAATCAGTTTTAACTGACCGTGAATGGTCGTCTTTAGCAACACAACATTGATTGAAATGATTATATTCAAAGTTACATAATCCGCTACCAAATCATAGTGTTTCTGGGTGTGAAACACTTCTTCACAGCCGACAACGAATTCCACCCTATAGCCGTATAAGAGGAACGTAGATTTCCAATTTAGAAAATTCGAAGAAATTATATTATTTAATTCTTAATCTACCCTTACCTCTCAACCTCCTGTTCTGTGGTGTATGTGGTTTTGAAAAAAGCCTCCGTGGTCCCAGTTTCTAGGTTCCCATTGAAGCTGATGAGGAGGTGCCCTGTGGACGATGCCGGCACTGACTTCTCCAGGTATATCGTCACAAGAGGCTTCTTCAGGTCTGAGAGTACTTTCCTTACTGGGATCTTTTGGTAGTCCTTGCTGTAGGAACACAGATATAACAGTTTTTCTATTGTACACATATATTTTATTAATTAATTTGTTGTAGGTAATACTGACTAATATTATTTTTAATAGTGACATTTTTATTTGTTGTTTTAATAAAAAATATTATGTTTACAATTACTGGTTATAGCCACGGTCAAAATAATGCTAGTGAGCCTAAAATAAATGTGTCACATTTTTAGCTAAGCCAAAATATATGTTGTAATTCTAAATTGAATTATTCTTGTGTGAATAATAGTAATCGTTCATTTATGTGTTCGTGGTTCGTTACTTCCATTCTGGTTATAGTATTCAACAATAAGAAAAGTCTTTCGAGTGCTTATTGTAACTATATGAATGTAATATATAGAGACCAATGGGTATCCATTAGTTACTTAGTTCAAAATACATGTGCAATAGTGAAAAGTGGCCTGAATCGATTTTTATCAACTCTATTGCAATGAAGTACCTCCCACCTTTACAGGTACCCCTAATCCCTAGTTTAAATGGGGCAGCTGATCAATGCCCTTAAAATGGAGACGTATAACTCGCATTTGACGGTGGGACTTGCTCCGATAACAAATCCTAGGGTATTTCTTGCTAGTAGCTAAGTAAGCGTTCAGAATTAAGCATTGTACGGAAGGGGTCACAGGCTAAACGGATCAATTTAAGGAAAACATTAGCCTGATTTGATGGCTTTCAAAATGGCTTTGAAACTGGACGTCTGGAAAGCAATGAAATAAAACTGAATAGTTTGACAGATATAAAACCTGCCAAGTGCGAGTCGGACTCGCGCGCAAAAGATTCCGTACCCTTACAACATTAAGCAGAAAAAAGTATATATGTTTATTTTATTTATAATTTCAAAAGTATTCAACACAAGATAACCGAAACAATTTTAAATAAGAGTTTCCGCGCCTGTTTCTTTACGTAAGTGATATGAAGTTTATTGGTCCAAGACTTTAGAAACTACAGGGGGGGGGGGGGGGGGGGACACCGTGTAAACGACTTTGGCGGGCTACATCTCCTTTCCAACGATACACAAAGGGGTGCACTTAAAAAAATAATTCACCCCCCCTTTACATGTATGGGGAGGTACCCTTAAAAAGGTGTAATTTAAATTTTTTGTATTTTTAAAAATGAGATCTATATGTGAAGTATCCTCGAACCAAGTTACATGCAAATCAGTCCATAAACGTAAAAGATATTCTGCTGTGACAGACTAGGACGGACGGACTGAACGATCTTATAAGGGTTCCTTGTCGGACTACGGAACCCTAATAAAATGAACGCCAACACAGCCACAAATATGAATATTAATTGTTAATAAAATTAAAATTACATGAAAATACCACAGTCAAGAATCGATTAGGTACTACATAATATTACCGATGTCTTGTATCTATGACTTGGTTATTGACTATGATAGCCTTTTCACTTTAATTATGATAACCTAATAAATATAAGATTATTAATATACTAGGTATGTGAGTTAGGTATAGATGTTTGACCTCTCCATGTTCATGAAGAGACATGTTATGCAGGGCTGTTATTAAATAATCCAAAGAATAAGAAAAAATCTCATCATTGTGATTTGCTTTAATGCGTTCGATGATCGAAGTATGAACCTTATCTTTAATAGATTTTTCAGTCAATATCTGATAAACATTGAATGTCATTACTGATACCCGCTGAATAACTTGATTACAACCGCTCGCTCAGCCGACAACACAAGGCAATAATGATGTGAATAATAATGAACCAATCAAATCCGAACGCTGGGCAAGAGAAGTAATATAGTGAAATATTCATATTTCGAAAACCTTATTCATCTGCGTGCGAATCGAATCGCTGAGTAATTCCGAAATTCGCTTTGCTCGAATAAGCCGATTTATGGAGATCTTATCGCTATCGATAATTAAGAGTAACGAGCGCATTCTTCTGTAAGTACTTGAGAGACTCATAGCAGTTTTTAACGAAATATTTTGCTTGCTTGAGCGCTCCAAGAAGTCTATTCGTAGTTGTTCCTACAGGATGTATAATGCTACATTTTATTTTATTTATTTATTGTAGGGACACAAACGGTAATGTACAAAAGTGGTTTACAGGCAGAATATTCTACAGGTACTATAGTACACACCAACAACATGTTCCACAGTACATTGCAAGAGATAAGCTACGTTGATAGGATAGTAGCTACATAAGCTAATACAAAACGTAAAATCCCTACTTTGCGTCAGATTTAAAAATGAAAAAAACATTTTGAGGTAAATTAAATTGCTTACCGTAAAATACAGGATAAAAAATCCGTAATCTCAACAAAACTTTTTCTAGAAAATATCTAAAGCTGTCCGGCTTATTTACTTTGCTTATGTTTCTGTTATAACTTGCAGTCTGGACAACCCAATACCGGTCATCATCACCAGAAATATTTAAGTTATGTTCAGGAGCATGTCAAGGTATACACTTAAACTACAAAAACAGCTTTTATGACGAGGATCGGACTCATGGTTAATATATGTATGTATTTTGACTCGCAGCCATGTGTTGCCAGTTGCCAGCCAACAGGCAAGGTTACGTAAACATGTGTAATTAACATCCTTGTCTGTTCAAACACAAAATACTTACGAATTTGCAGGAATATGCGCCTTAACTTCAGTCTCCGTGATCTCTAGATCATGAGCGCTGTGTATGTTGATCTCATCTGACTCCTTCATCCAAGTGATGTTGATGCTGACGTGGCCTTTAAAAAGGCCGTCCTCTAGATACGGCTCCAACTCCAGGCGGTACCCTGTTGGGACCACGGTCTGGTCTAAACGAGTCTCCATGGTCAATCCATGGTTGTTGTTCAAGTCAATGCTCCTTGCTCTGATGATGTGGTTCGCCGAGACCTGGGTTACATAGGTACAGTTGGTTATAAATAGTTTCCAGAAACTACTTAAAAATGGCAGGTAGTTATTTCGTTGAGGATTAAGCAGAAAGTTCCCATTATTCTAAATACCTATGTATGTAACTTAGGAGGCTACCAGTGCTTATAGTAAAAACTGTTCACCAAATTGTCAAATCAGAGTAATAAATAAAGCTACAGATATCTAGAGATAGAACAGATTTTCCGATCCAGAGCCCTGATTCCCTTAGTAAAGACAGCCAAATTACAGTATCACATGTTGAAGACGGTATTTCCCTCTCATTCTCGCGTCAACAAAGACAGAGACAGAACGAACTGTAAGGGCTCTTTCAATTCATGCGTTTCTGGACGGCCGGCTGCGGTGCGGAAGCGGTGCGTTTATCGAGTTACCGAGTTACCGAGTTTTCGGTACCGACGCCGCACTGTTGTTTTCATACAAAAAGCGCGGTGCGGCGTCGGTACCGAAAACTCGGTTCTCGGTACCGACGCCGCACTGTTGCCGCACCGCGCGTTTTGTATGAAAACAAACGACCGTCCGTATGCGGAACGATAAACGCACCGCAGCCGGCCGTCAAGAAACGCATAAATTGAAAGAGCCCTAAGGCCCACTTGAGCACGTTTAGATAAGCTGATTCGGACATGTTCAAAGCCTGAGTTGAAAGCCCACTTGCGCATGTCTGTATTAGCTAATCCGGTAGGTCCTTACTTACTCCGATCTGGATTAGCTAATCAGGGCTAGCGCAAGGCCTATGATTTGAGTTGAAAGCCCATTTGCGCAAGTCCGGGTTAGCTAATCCGGACTGGCGTAAGTGGGCCTATTTGTATCGAAAATTATATGAAAAATAAGAGAATAAAACCCAAGATCATAAATGATGATGATGGATAATCCCAAGCATGTCACCGACCTGAGAAGTCACATTCGCAAAATTGTGGTCCCTATTAGGATGATCATCAATTGTCTCCTCTAACCTTGAACATTGATCCGGTAGTCAGGGCTCTTCAACTTCACGTGCTCTGATCAATCAAATTGGTCACACGGCTATTAAGGATTTAATTCTGCTGCTTAGAATTTCAGTGGGATTTGTAAAGAAGAAAGTTACTTTCCCATAATTTATAAAAAACTATTTATTTTTTGCGTGGATTCATATTCGAGCATACGAAAAGTCTTACTATTTTAGCGGAATACCTCTTTCATTTACCTACATAAAGGGTGAACTCTACAAATCTTTTTACCTACTACGCGTATTAAAAAACCCATTGTCGTACCTATTGTGCCCCAAATAGCCCATTGCCTCAAAATAAGTGCCCCCATTAAATGACGCCGAGATCCGGTGGCACTCAGGGTAGGGTTGCCTCTCGAAAGGACATATCACATCAACTATTAAGATACACATCAAGGTGTAACCAAACTACAAGTTAGAAGCAAAAGAAGCTAATTTGTAACGAAACTTTCATTTAGAAACATGTGTCGTAAAACGAAGTTGAAGAAGAAAAAAGTTTTGAATAAATAAGCAAAAAAAACATCCCATACTAAATCTGTCACGTGACCCGTCTGATTTCTATGAAAAGTTGATTTTTTTGGCATATTTCGACGCATGTTTCTAGGAGAAAGTTGTTTAGTTACTGATTCTGAGTAGTTCCCTTTACTCCGAACGGGTTGTTTTGTAACACCTTGTATGTTTTGACATAATTATACAAGCTAACACATTGTTTTGAACTCATTAAATCACAATTTTACGGATTACTTCGCGATTTATTTACATTTTATTTAAAACCTGACGTTTCGAACACTTTACAGCGTTCGTGGTTACAGAGAGACTATTTGTCATTCATTACAAAGTTTTGAAAAATTAAACTACCGTTACTCATTAATATTAATTTACGTTCCTATTTACGCAGAAAGAGCTAACTGTGTCTTGAGATCTTGCAGTGCAAGGTGTTGCTTTGGTTTTTGCTAGAATAGGATCCCATGCCGGTGGAACTTTCTAACCATCTTCTCTATTGTCATTCATCTTATCCATCGACATGGGATCCTATTCTAGCAAAAACCAAAGCAACACCTCGCACTGCAAGATCTCAAGACACGGTTAGCTCTTTCTGCGTAAATAGGAACGTAAATTAATATTAACGAGTGACGGTAGTTTAATTTTTCAAAACTTTGTAATGACAAATAATACCTTAGTCTCCCTGTGACCACGAACGCTGTTAAGTGTTCGAAACGTCAGGTTTTAAATAAAATGTAAATAAGTCGCGAAGTAATCCGTAAAATTGTGTTTTAATGAGTTCAACAATTCGCGTAAACGTAAGAAACAAATACATTGTTTTGACATAATTATACAAGCTAACACATTTTTTTTACATAATTATACAAGCTGTTACAAAAAAGAAAGAGGATGAGACTGTAGAGTAATATTAAACTGTTGCTTCCAATAAATTACTTGTTTTCTTTTTAAATGTTGTTATTACAATTATTTTATTTTATTTCACATTTTTGGACAACTTACAGCATGTTTAAAAATTTGTGAACTCGGTATTTATTTATTCACAACACTTTTATAGTATAATTTTGAGTCGTAGTTTCTTATCTAAGCCATATGCTAGGTTTGTCTAGATATTATTTGGTCTCTAAACAAAATAAGATTTTAAAACAAAAACAAGTTAAATTAACAAGAATAAAAAAAACAAATATGCTTGCAAGCTTTGATGTTGTTGAGGTAGTAAGATCAATAGCATACATAAATTCAATGTGACATTTCCCTACAGCTTGATATCAGGTTAAGTGGCAACACAAAGGGTACCATATTGTGATCATAACGTCATGGCATACAATAACGTATCATCCATCATCAATTGGCATAAACATCCGCTACTTCGCGAGTGATTGAAAGGCACTTAGCGTATGGCTGGCGTCATAAGTAAGAAGTAGGTATACATATATACCTACTTCTTACTTAACCACGCCCGGTGGGACGCCACGCCACTGGCCAGAGAAACGATGCCTTCTTTGAAAGGACACACTAGGAGTCAGCCACTCAATTCTAATTCAGCAATGACGAGTGAAACAACCACAATCTTAAAGATTCTTCTGAGAACCTTCCGTTTATGACTCTCATCTCCACTATGCAAATAGTTACAAGAACGTTGTGGGGCAGCCCTTGGATTTACTAACCTTATCATGTGGCAGGCACAGAGAGGGACAAGCTCTCAGTTAAAACGCTTCATGCAAGTACACTCTGTCTGAAGGGTCACATTGTCTAGGATGTCATAGACTGGTATCAGTGTAAGTTAGTTAGCGCTTTTTTTTAGCATAACTGTAGCCCTGATGATGGCAGCGGTTTCTTGAATAGACTAAGATCTTGTGGTTCCTCAGACCGCTTAGCAGGATGGCAAAGGATGAGCCTTACTGAAGGGAAACGTGTTCCTTAATACTTACTTATTTACCTAATTCGCTGGCGCAGTCACCCAAAGTGGATCTTAGCCTCTGTCGTCAGAAGAAGCTTCTTTTACCGATTCTGCACAATCTCTTGCCACTTGAAGTTCACGTAGGTTCACGCCGTAATAGAAGACCTGATGTGCCTAACATACCTTATCGGTGCAATCTTGCAGACTCTGATTGCTCGAACACGTGGAAAGCATAGGGGATGATCGTGGCGTAAAACGCCTGATCCGACGTGCTAGATATTGCTGGCAAGGTGAAATAAGGCAGCCCTAGGATTAACTTAGCTTATTCGGTGGCAGATATTGTTCCCCATACTAGGCCCAGTCTTTAGCGCCTTTTTGAAGAGTCTGAAGAAGACTGAAGAATGACTTGGTCACAAAAAGCACTGTCCAGGTACCTGGACCTTACTGAAGGGAAACGCATGCCTCAATACTGTTGAGAAGCAGCCCTAGGAATAACAAACCTTATCCGGTGGCAGGCAGTGCGCCACACAGAGGCACAAGCCCGCGGTCACGACGCCCCGCACAAACATCCTGTCCTCGCTCTCCTTTGATCTGCACAAACGCGTCAAGGTTTATTTACCTTTTTATCATAAAAAGCATGGAAAACAAAAAAGTAAGAGTGTTTTGTTTGGCAAGGATATTTCGTTTTGAGGAACCATCCGAGGGATATTGAAATGCTCTCTTCAAACGTTGGTAACTAACTTCCGAAGAGACGCAAAAAGACTAAAGTACTTATCTTGAAAAATTATATGTCATGTTTGAGTAAAGTTGTGTGCACATAAACTTATGATTTCTTCTGGGTGCACCAATAATTTTATGAATCTCAGCATTTTTTATAAGGTATTAATTAACATATTCGACAACCGTAGCGGAGTTTTGTGCGCTGTTTCTTTAGAGCAATAACCCATTAGGTATATCACTATCCCAAAGCCGAGGTCGAATCTATAGTTGGGAGTTTGAGACGTGTATGAACCCTGTGTGAACCGAAATAATGGTATAAATGTACACTCTGTCCACCAGATCCCTAACTAGTAAGCAAGGCAATGCTTTAATTTGCAACTCATCTATTTATTGCAAATCAAATAAGGCAAAGCGAAGATCTGTAACGCCAAATATTGGCATTAATTAGTAATAAATATTTCTCAAATACCCAAATAAAGAACCACTCACCTGCAGCTGTTCGCCTGGTCGCGAACCTGAGAAGGACTGGCTGCGCGCGCGCCGGAGTCCCTCAATTGCCGCTATTGCCAGGATATGGCTCGTTTGCAATGACGACACCGCGATTGTGCTCCCCTTACGTTTGCTAGCACGCCGATTTCGGAGGCACGTTAGGGAACCAAATAGGATGGTGAGTTGGTGAACTCTGGATTCGTGCTGAAGGTCAGGAGGTGCTACTGGAATCTTAGGTGAACGCTCGTATTTTGAAGCTTGAGCGAACATAGTCGATAGGGATAGCAGCGTATTGGTTCGACCATATACCATACTACCACGGTATAACTGATTATATCACCATCTACAAAGGATGAAAGAGAAATTACCAAACACCGTTAATCATGCGTCAACTAACTTGCAAATAAAGTAATCTTATGGGGTAGGTAAATCGGATGATTTTCCTCCTCCAAAGCCTACTCCAACACCCTGCCTATCCATTAGACATTTTAGTGGTGTCACGCACGCCATGCACATTTATTTATGACATATTTGGAATAATCGATTAAAGAAGAACTATCGCATTACCTACCAAACTTTAGAACCTTTACTTAAATCGCAAACACGGTGAACAAGGTGTAAAACGACCTGACACAGACCAAGATTATATCCCTTTTTAATTTAAATTCCTATTCCTCTCACACCACAGCTCGATTTCTAGCACGACTTCTATGAGTTAATTTCGTATTAAATTATTTTATAAAAACGAGTTTCGTGCTTTGATGTAAGGAGACACCTACCTACATGTAGTCAATTCTTTTGTGGATCTCATTTTCGCTTATCACATTATGAGTCAGCACAACCATTACCTTCCTGCATGCTACTTGTAGGTACCTATCTATCTATCAGAATTAATAAATGAAGACAAACAAAATAATGCTGCGACTACGACGCATCTTATTAGTCATTTGATTACACAATAATCTGTAAGGTTCTATTCCAATCTCATACACAAATATCATGCAACGAGACCCTCGTCATACTGAAATGGCCCATAAACCTAGGTCATAATAACACGAAACAACACCCAATAAATGGCAATCCAATACGAAATCGGAATAAAACCGTGCCGAGTTTTATTGTCCAATAAGGCAACCCGCGTCATATACCATGTTAGGGCGCTTGCAGACTAACGACAGTATGACCGGGCCCCTAGCCAAATGGCAATCTTTCTACAGTGAACTTCGCTATCGCCAATGAAATGTCAAAATATGTATGCAAAAGCCTTGTGATGTTTCGATGGCTTATATGTCAGTTTCATACATTTTGTTAGCGATAACGAACTTCGCTTGACAATAAATTGCCACTTGGCTGCGGGCCATGCGTCGTTGTCGACTGTTGTCGATATGGCCAACTAAGGGCCATAACTCGACGACCGAAAATTCTGAACTCGATTCCATGAAAACCAAAACGTTTAAAATCTACGTTCCTTTTGCAACGGCTAGATTCTTTTAAGAAAAGAGCGAATATGCTGTTCTGTTACTAGTCAGACATGACACATCCATTAAATTATTATTTATTATGTGCCATTAATACTTACTAGAAACACGAAAGGAAAGAAATAAACTATGAAAAAACAACGCAATAATTAATTAAAGCTGAGCGTTTTAGGTTCAAGAATTGCTCGCTGATTGTTGGCGGTAATCAGTAGCCAAAAATAGTTACCTGGCAGTGACATTTATTATATCTGCAATTGTTGTCGCAAAAAGTAACTGGCAAACGGTCGGACGTCTGCACGCGCCCTTATCGTGTAGTTATATGATGTTGGATATGTCTGCCACATCTGGACGAGTCGTGAAACAAATCATTCATTATGGATTTCACTGGATTCTTCGTATACATGCATGTTGCGCACATGAAGGCATGAAAATCCTTGAAATATAATCAGCTCAAACAAAAAGAGACGGAAAAAAGATAGATCCATCCATTCCAGTAACATTTTTTTTACTTATGCAACTTTTATATCCTTGATGCCCGCATATTCGTACCTATGTCTAAGTCCGTTCCGTTATTTTCTATTTTCCTGAAAATTACTTAAATTTTCAGGAAAATAACAGGACAGGACAAGATTTCAGTCTTGTTAGGGTTCCGTAGTCCGACAAGGAACCCTTATAAAATCGTTCAGTCCGTCCGTCCTAGTCTGTCACAGCAGAATATCTTCTACGTTTATGGACTGATTTGTATGTAACTTGGTTCGAGGATACTTTACATATAGATCTCATTTTTAAAAATACAAAAAATTTAAATTACCCCTTTTGAAAGGTTCCTCCCTATACATGTAAAGGGGGGGGTGAATTATTTTTTAAGTGCCCCCCCTTGTGTGGGGTATCATTGAAAAGGACTATGAAAATAAGGTAGGGTTTCCATACAACACTTTTTTATCAGCTTCACCATTTGCGAGATATAGCCCGCCAAAGTCGTTTACACGGTGTCCCCTCCCCCCCTCTGTAATTTCTAAAGTCTTGGACCTATAAACTTCAAATAACTCACGTAAAGAAACAGGCGCGGAAACTCTTATTTAAAATTGTTTTGGGTATCCTGTTATGAATACTTTTGAAATTATAAATAAAATAAAAATATATACTTTTTAAACTTTAAAATGGTTATAATATAGTGTTTAATGTTTTATGATGTACAGATAATGTACGGAACCCTATGTGCGCCAGTCCGACTGGCACTTGGCCGGTTTTTTTATTTTCTGAGCACTGATCATGTAATCTTTTTGTCATAAGTTTGCAATTACTGGATTCAGTTTCAAAGGCATTTTCTGTGTCTAAAACTATTTTTTACAATAATCCATCTCTTTTTGGCTTTGAGAATGAAAGGGTAGACTATTTGTTTAAAACTAATTAAGTATTAACTCCGCTTTCCTATTTCTTTGAGAATGCCTTTGGAATTGAGCCCACTGATAAGGTTTCGTCAATGAGTTCAACGATAATTGTGCCAAATTATTCGCGAATGATATCACTTTTGTTTCCTTTCTTACTCACTGAAGACGTGTCTAAACTAACAATGTCCAGCTTGGTGAACTTGACCTTAAGAATGAACGACGCATCATTGAAAAATCAGATTCATCACCAAGGTCAAACTTGACTCTTGAAGTTAGTTGTCGTTAACGATATAATATCAAGGTGAAGGCAATTTCTAACGCGTTGGTGCAGTGTTACAAAACGATCAAAATTCTTATAAAGACATCCACTCAAATTGCAGTGCATAAGTAGCTAGTTTCTTTAAGGAAGTCTGTTGTTGAGAGCAAAGATGTATAGATCTTTAATGCGGCTAGAAGAGGCCAGGAATATATTTTGCTGATCTGCTAATAACGATGACGATACGGTCTGTTGATCAGGCAATGCTAGCTAAGTATGGACAAAAAAGTAAATCAATCATGCATGAGTAATTTAGAAAGGGAAAATGCGTATTCAAAATTATGCATGGATTATAAATACATATTAGAGATTCCATTTCATATTACTTCAGTTTCGGTTGCATGTAGGGAGTAGGTATAACTGAGGCAGACTACTAAAGTCAGCATCTTGCAAGATGTTTCATCAAAAATAATGAAAACTAACTAATAAAATATTATTTACTTGAAAATAAAGAGATATCTTAGCACTTTTTTTACTTACAAAAAACTTTACATTACTGAAAAAAAAAGGTGTTCCTTATCATAAGCCCAGAAAATCAATAATTATTTTTTAAATTGATTTTTAACTGTGAGATATCTTATTTCAGTAATGATCTGTTTCATGTTTTTCTCTCCTCCTCCCGAAAAAGCAATATAGGTAAAGAACTACAAAAACATCGAATATTTTCACATTAAGTGGGAAATTTATGGGGAATTGGGAACAGATTGTATGGTACATATGGGAACAGTTTATATGGGAAATCTGGCATTTGTGCAAAAAAGTCCACCCCGATAGATGACATACCAATGTCGTTGACGTACCACTAATACGCACCGAAAGTTTTAAATCTTCGTTCCTCTTGCGTACGGCTAGAGAGTGTAAGTCGTTGCCGGCTGAAGTGTTTCCTAAACACTACGATTTGGATTCCTTTAAGAAAAGAGTGAATAGGCTGCTTCTAGACAGACATGTCTCATCATCGACCGCATCGTCGCTTACCATCAGGTACGATTGCGGTCAAATGTCTGTATAATTATTAAAAAAAATAGATCTCAATATCTGCCACACGCATTTGAGTGCATTTGTCTTCTCCATATCTGCATCTCCGTGTTCAAGAATTAAATCGGCCTCTAGGATGCAGTAATAAGAAGTACTGCTTGAAGTGATTGTCTCATCCTGATGAGCCAGAGTCGGTTCCTGTGCCTGTTTCTTGTATCAAGTGTCATTATTACTAAGCTGGTAATGTATAACTTTTTGAGTATTGCGATTTCTTCCCAGTCTTGCATTTGCAAATTAAATCTCTGCTTGTCATCCCACCTGTGTCAATCATCAATTTTTGTGAGCGAGATTAATTTACGTAAATGTAAAATATCATGGTCTTCCTTTCATTAAATAAGCTGTTGATAGGTACCTAGTAAGAAATACGTAATTGTTCCTATTAACCCTTTTGATCGGCATCGTAAAATAAACAGTTTTAAAATTACCATTTGGCGGGTTCGACTCCTGGTGCAGACAGAAATTATTCAAGAATCTTAGAATGCAGTTAAAATTGTATTTCAAATCGAAATAAAGTATCCTTTCAGTAACATTGTCTATAAGCAATGCATAAGATACATTCCTTTGTGGCACAGCCGAGGGACGCCCATTATCGGGCTTCGAGTTTGATTGCTTTCATTAATTTAATATTTATTGTACAATTAATAAGTAATTACCTACTCTTAGTTAACCTGTTCTAGTTAATTCGTTACTTATTTTATCGTCATTACGACGATTCTCTTTAAGTGAACTTTAATAGCTTGGAGAATTACCATATCCTTTGGGCTATCAGAAGAAAATTATTATCTTTGTGTATTCGAGTATTTTATTTTGTAGATTTTCACGAAGCAATAAAGCTACAATCTTGTGATAGTAAAAAAATGTGACGGTCGCGTCACGAGATAACTAAGTATTACTTAATGAAGATCGGTATCTATCTATCTTCAATGAATTTCATTTATACAAAGTTCTACACTTATCTATACCCTAATATCATAAAATGCGAAAGCGTGTCTGTACCTCTTTTTGTTAAATCGCTGAATCGATTTAGATGAAATTTGGTACAGAAATAGTTTGAGTCTCGCGAAAGGACTTAGGATAGTTTAGTTTATTCTAGAAATCATCCTTAAGAAGGTGAAAAGGAGGGGGTAATTTGTATAGGAAATCTGACATTTGTACATGTGAAGTCGCGGTTAACCTATTGTTATATTATAAATCGATGTCATTTTTCCTCTTGTAATACCAAACAAAAATCATAAAAATAATTCTTGGATCCGAGGTCAGAAAAGGTTCTGAAAGGTTCTGTTTTAGGAACCTTCTGTGTAATATGTTCCGAAAATGATGGTGACCAGGTTCCGAACTACTCATCGTATCTAACAGCAGATAATTACATTATCAACAAACATACTGTCAGACTTCCACAGAACTGTACAAGTCGTCGTTAAGACCAGCCGTTACCTTGCAAGGTCGAAGGAAAATAATATTGTAGACTTTTCTTGCATTGCATCGACCAATTGCCAAGACCTCTGCGTTAGATTGGCCCTTGCGATGCAGTACTGGCTGGGCCGTAAATGCACAGCTGAGGGGGGTCAAGCTAAATTGGCTACAAAATACGTAAAGTAACTCGGTGTACGAACGCGCATATTACCATAGATTCGTGTCGAGTAAACTGCTTTCAACGCACTCCAACGATGTTCGTTTGTTTTTCATTATGTGCAGTGTTAAAATACCAAAAAATATAAATAAAGTGGCCAGTGTTTAAATTTGTTTTTTTTATTTAGGAACAAGTTTTGGAATCGATACGTCGATGTTTGTTTTGATTTTAAAAATCGATAAGTGTTTTTGTTACATTGTGCGGTAGAATGAATAACTGTTTGTAGTCTTCATTATCACCTATTGTGCTTTGCCGTTACACACAAATTAGTGTTGCAAATAGTTTAAAAGGCGTCACGGGCTGGTCAAATAAGTTTTTAAATAAACAACGGATTGGTAAGTGGCATGAATTATTTATCACAACACATAATTGTGCTCGAAACCAAGTATTATTGTTTCGTCTATTCATGATGATATAAAAAATATTCTATACAGGATAAGAAAGCTAACCTATAACTACCTACATAACTTCCCTACAATGCATACTGCCTATTTTATGATCACCGTAAGGTATGTTTAGGTAGGTACCTATATGAAAAGTAACAAAATAGAATTAAAATTGACATACTATCATCAGATACAAAACAAACGTTGTAAAAACGAAGAATGTTCCAAGAAGGTCCTCATACTCAACATAAAAATACCACTTAATGAATGACTTACCTACCTACCTGTTCTCTCTCTTGCATAAAATGTTACATTGTTTTAGTAACTTTGCATATTATGGTCAAAGTAAGTACCTACTTGATTATAAGCATAGATTTAAAACTATTGCACAAGTTCGCCCACTTGATTTCCCCAACACTGGGCTAAAACCTCGAGATTACTGAACCGTCAAGGTTAAAAGATAACGATTGGTTAAACCTTACTTGACTAAGTTTACACGGCGCCACATCAACCAATAAATACCCAAACCTTACCATTACCTATGCCGAATGTTAGTGGGTAGACCTGGGTCGATCATTATCGATCGAATCATTTTGATTCGATTGCGAGATATGAAAGATTAATCGAATCCCTCTCTAAAAGATAACTAATATTTATTTTTCATTTTAGACCCGATTGTTACAATAAGCTCATACAAACCACTCCATCAATCGCTCGTATTTCGGAAACGGTGCGTGCTAGCGCAGAAGTAATCTGTTCACCCGTTTTAAGGATGATTTTTCGGATGACAATTATCCTATTTCCTTCCCCGAGACCCGTCGCCCACGCAAATGTAGAATTTCTTATACAAACTTCCACCCCTCCTTTCACCCCCTTTTGAGATGATTTCTGGGATAAAATCTATTTTTGGTCCTTTCCCGGACTTAAAACGATTTCTATAATAACAGCTTTCAGCCAAAAATCGGCATTAGCGTGAAGAGGTTGCTACCTAACTCAGACACACATACTTTTAAATTTATACTAAGTACTAGTGGTTCCCAGCGACTTCGCCCGCAAGAGTTGAATTTTCCATATAAACTTTAATCTCCCATTTCACCCCTTAATGTTTTTATATCGCGACAAAATGTAGCCTATGTCTTTTTCAGGATCTCGAACTGTTTCCACACCAAATTTCATCTCAATCGGTTTAGTGGTTTAGGTTGCAAGACGTAACAGACACACAGACACACTTTCGTATTTCTAATATTAGTATGGATTAATATGGAATTAGTTAAGTTTATGTGGCGTTAACTGTACCTTAATCACAGCTTAAGTTCTAATAGCACCCTATCAGCTATGCCATTGTAGCATTGTAGACTTTTCATTCCGTCTGTCTCTTTGTCCTCTGAAATTAATGCTAAGCTGTTGAATGAGGGCTCGTTAATTAGTTCACCTAGAACTCAAGGAGAATATATAACCAAGTACTTTTATAACTTGCTAATGTCATGTAGATGCGTTTTCGAGAAACAGGGCCCGTCTTTCTGTAAAAATTTCAAAAGTGTATTGAAATTTTTAGTTCTCCAAGTAACCGCTTGAGGCGCTGTGCTATTTTCCATACACTTTTTTTACGTCGTCGCTAGCGAGTAAAACCGCCATAAAGTCAATAAATGGTAACGGTACTGTACCGTTACCATGAGTTTACGGCGGTTTTACTCGCTAGCGACGACGTAAAAAAAGTGTATGGAAAATTTTAGTTCTCCCAAATAACCGCTAGAGGCGCTGTGCAATTTTCTATACACATTTTTTGCGTCGTCGCTAGCGAGTAAAACCGCCGTAAACACATGGTAACGGTACTGGAGTGAGCGTCGGTATCGCTAACGAAATGTCAAAATATGTATGCAAAAGTCTCGTGATGTTTCGATGACTTATGTCAGTTTAATACGTTTTGTTAGCGATAGCGAACTTCATTTGAGAATAAATTGCCACTTGCCTACGGGCCCAGGACCTCAGAAGTATGATTTTGGTGCACATTCAGTTTTTGTATAATAGATCTAAATCTAAAAATAGTATATGAATTTTGGACTAGAAGATCCCCGTGGCATTGCAGCCAAATTTCCCATAAAATTTTAATCCCTCGTAACACCTCCTTGAAGGTTTATATATCGCAACACAAAGCCGCTTGTCAGGGTTTCAAACATGTATATACCTAGCAAGTTTCATTTAAATCCGTTCAGCAGTTAAGCAATTCATGCTTGCCATTACCTACAAATGCAAATATTAGTTGTAACCTATTAAATCGTATTAAAAAACCTAGAGAGGTTTATGTTACGAGTAGCACAAATTGTGTTATTGAAGGAACTGCAAAGGGAGAAGATTTTTCTTCCTCATTGTTGAGGGCTTCTTAATTGAAATAAAACACAAACAAAGATCTTAGAATTTGTAGTTGAGTGGTCGCCATTGTTAGGATCTCCATTTTCACATGTACACTAATTAATTTTGTCTAATTCACATTCCCTCACTTTCCTACACGGCTTTTCGAAATACAACGAAAGCGGAGACAATTTTACCTATGTCTTCTCTTAAATTATCTATACCTCTAGTAACCTGCCCTGGCTTCACATGGGCGCAATTAAAAAAAAGTATAAAGCATAGTAGTATGTTACTCAGGAATAATGCAGCTTTGTACTAGTGTTTTTTTTTTAAATCGGTACAGTAGTTCTAACAATACTCACAAGCTCACCAACTTTACTTCTTATTACTTAATTAGTTTATCGGAATTAATTATTGAAAGAAATTAATTATTGACCCATATCCATTTAAATGGGGTTCTATCGATACTAAACACCTCAATAACCTCAGATCAGATTACTGATCTGAGGTCCGAACCTTAAGGCGAAGAAATCTCCTTCAAATCTTCGCGAGTTAAACGTAAGAATTACATAGGTTAGTACACTTACTTACGAATTCACGATACTTAGAACAAAGTGCCAAAAGTTACAAAAACGTACCTATCATTTAAGTAATTCGTTTCTGGTAGTCAACCTCTATTCTTCAAGAAACCCTAGCCGACGCCCACATTAGAGTGGAAAAATTTAAGTGTTATTTAAAATGTAAATTTAAAAAACATGGAAATATGAGCATTAGCAGACGTTATCGTGGCACATTCGCTCCGCTGCGCACGATTCGATACGCGCCCGTATTTACTATGGCCTTATCGGAAAATATTCAGCTCTGTTTTTACTAGCTATGGATCACAGCTTGAACCTGTATGGTTGACCTTTATCGCTTTTATACGAAAAAGTTTTCAAATCCATACTAATATTATTAGTGCGAAAGTGTGTCTGTCTGTCTGTCTGTTACCTTTTGACGCTTAAACCACTGAACCGATTGAGATGAAATTTGGTGTGGAGACAGTTCGAGACCCTGGAAAGGACAAAGGACATTTTGTCGCGATATAAAAACATTAAAGGGGTGAAATGGGGGATGAAAGTTTATATGGAAAATCTTGCGGGCGAAGTCGCGGGGAACCGCTAGTACTTAATATGTACATTTTATATGACCATTGGACAATGCATATGACCATAGCTATGCCTAATCTATTGTAACGCCGCCAGCCAAGAGAATGGTGATCTGTTGAAACCCTTAGACAAAATTGTCTTAATTGAAACCCTTCTTGAAAATATTCTTTTTTAAGGACAGCAGTAATAAACTTTTTTGTAAAACCTAACAAGCTAAACCTTTCTATTTTTTTTTAAAATACCTGTAGGTAGGTACAAAGACATAGTTCCAGCTCTGTAGAAAATTCATTACGTTTTTCCGCAAGCCGGTACTTAGGTAACAAAGTGGTTCTTCCGACGGTATACCTTAGATTACTTACCTTGCTACTTACCATAAAAAAACGGCCAAGTGCGTGTCGGACCAAGCGCAGTGTCGGGTTCCGTAGTCCTTAATCATCAATGCATGTCTTTACCCGTAATAAACAAGCGACTACTTTATCTTAATCACTCTAAAGAATTTACTGTAAGGATTTTGTATTTGGTACAAATTTATTTAATACCGAAGTCCAACGACTAGTACTGTTCAACTAATAAAGTTATCTTAACCACTATAGTTTTCCTTTAAAGTTTATGAAATGCACTATCATCATGTGATTTTCAATTTTTCAAGCCATCTAGAGGGTGGGGACGACCTACTGAAACTGAAAATATTTTTAAAAAAATATTCTACCACTTTGTCGGCGTAATTGGCATATACCTACAAAATTACAGCTTTCTAGTACCATTGGTCTCTTAGAAAATTTCGGACAGACTGACAGACAGACAGTGGAGGCTTAGTAATACGGGTACGATGAAGAAACTTTAAAAGGGTCCTGGTCAGGATTACGGAACCCTAAAAAACCAGTGGCCCTATTATTGTTACGCCCAAGAAGGCGGTCGCTTAATCTAACTAAACGAAGTATCCTGGAGTCTTCTAATTTGATAGTAAGTAGTAGGTACCTACTCGTACCAGTTACTTAAGTAAGTTGCCTACTTTTAAATTCAAGTGGCACAATGACTTTGCTTACAAGTTCACTTGTAATACCTATCTATGGAGCCAATGAGTCAAGGGTCAGAGTTTCATATTATTTACCATGCATTTAATACCTAATGAAATTGGCATTTAGTTATTTGCTTAGAAATTAAGAATGGTATTATATTTCATATTTTTTAAAAATTTTACCTGTAAGGGGGTGAAAAGGGAAGTGGAAGTTTGTTTAAAAACTCCATATTTTCGCCGTCGTCATGTCGCAAGCAACCGGTAGTTTTAATAATACCTTAATCAGGTTGATTGTCAATCGCATTTTGTACACACTACATTATAATATAATGTAGTGTGTTTTATTATAAGTAATTATATCATAATCTGTGACACTACACATACAGTACGTATGTATGAATTCTGTGGTACATGAGTATAATCTGATACTATGGTATTACTCCGCATTACAGCAGACTGTTTTGAACCGTCTTCAAATGAGCGAGAGTCACAATTCGGAATAATTTTTAGGGTTCCGTACCTCTTAAGGAAAAAAGGAACCCATAAAGGTTCACTCTGCTGTCCGTCTGTCTGTCAAGAGTCAAGATCCTTTTTCTCAGGAACGCGTGGAGGAATCAAATAGAAATTAACATCAAATACCTACTAGGTTGCGATCCCTGGAAACTGTGAAAAAATCAAGCTACTTCCGAAGATATGGCCACTATAGCCATAATTTCCAACTTTTCGCAGGAGAATCAAAACCGCATTATTTTTTCTCCAGGATGAGTAACCATCATGACACTGTCCACGAGCCGGCAGCAGTTCCTCGCGTACGAGTCCCAAACCCCTGAGGATATCCAATATGGCCGCCGCGGGGGTATCTTCATATCCACCTGCGTGTGTGTCCTCTCTGTGATAAGCGCTGTGATCTTGGCTGTCTTAGTTGGTGTGATCGTCTACTTCATCACGTATTACAAGGTAAAAGTGCCTAATACAAGTTTAGTGAACGGGTGGTCGCTCGGTACAATGCAAACATAAAATCAGAAAGATATCTCCAGGGGTAGGCTAGGTACTTACTTATTTAACTACTTTTAATTTAGGTTAGAAACCTACCGTTAAATCTTGCAGATAACAGTGAGTTGGTACCTTAGAGTATCTAGAGTTGGTACCTAGATTTTGTTAAAGTAAACTAGTTTTTTGTCTAAAAATGTAATAAATAGGTGTGTACGAGTTGTGTGCGTAAAAGTTATCTTTATTAAATTCTACCAGTGTCATGTTTTGAAATACATAGCAATAACAGATAAAAATGTTATTATGACGGCATTGCGTCGTCGCTTACCTATTCCTTTTTATTCTAAATCGATTAATTTAATCAGTTCTTTTTCTGACTGAATCGAGTGTTGAACTTGACTCTATGACCTTTGACACTGTCATTCATCAATAAAAAAATCATAAGTCAAAATGACAAGTCGGAAGTCGTGCGGGTTTGTTGTCTGCTTAGGAAAATTATGTAAAAAATATTAATTTATAGCAGAAAATAATACTCAATTACCAAAATGTGGGATTTCGCACGTGCCAAATAATTTATTGCGTGATTTCCGTATACTCATAACTGCGATAAGCCTTGTTTAATCGCGAAAATGTGCTTGAAAGGGTGTATCGCCGTAGTTTTAGTTAACATTGCTATTATAAATGGAATTGAAGCTGTAAGTCCGTTCAAGTATTTATAAGAGATAGTCTTATTACCACACTACACTGCAACGAGTATAATAAATACTGTATTTGTACCCAAGATGGTGTTTCTTTAAATATGAGAATGCATAAACTTAACTGCTCGTTATCTTGTTTTTAATTATTTTCTTCATCAACATTATTTGAATTACTCGAATACGCTATCGGCGCTAAAATATGAATAGACTACATAATAGTTAAATCAGGTACTGACTGAATTAAACAGTAAATGGTTGAAATTGTTTACTTATTATTTTTATTTTAACATTATTTCAGGTAGCTCAGGATTCATCAGCACCACAATTCTGGGATGATTCAGAACCATTCGGTGCCAGTGGACCCTCGGCCGACCTCCGGCTACCGTCCAGTGTAGTCCCGAGCTTTTACAGGCTCAAGCTTCACACTGACTTAGAAAACTCCAACTTCAGCGGTGAAGTCTACATCACAATCAGAGCAAACAAACCAGTAAAAGAAATAATCTTACACTCCAAAAACCTCAGTATTAATGGTAATGCCAAACTCACTGAACAGATTTATGAAAAAGTTGAAACGCTACATACACGATCAAAACGTCAGAGCAATGAAACTTTACCTGTAGATAATAATGTAAACAAAACAGATGAAATAACATCAACAATAACGAATATATTGGCTGATAATGTGACCAAAGTAACTGAAACAGCTACACAAACAGTGACTGAAGCACCTGCAGTATCTGTTGACACACAGGTCACACATAGCAGTGTGCGGAATATTAAAATTGTGTCAATAACAGAAGCTAAAGGTGACAGGCTAATTTTAAAATTGGAAACTCCTCTTACACCAAACGTAGATTATACATTGGAACTACTGTTTAACGGGCAAATCTCAAATGCTTTGACTGGTTTCTATAAAAGCACGTATAAGAATGCACAAAATGAAGTCAAGTGAGTAATTCTGTTTATTCAACTGCACTGCAGTTTCAAGTTGATTCATCAATGTTTTCATTGAGTAATTAAGTTAATATATTGTTTTTCATGGAAAATTACTATTCCTGAATACTGCATTTTCTACAATAAACTGTAAACACTTAGGTAAGAAAAAAGTATAGATTGTTTTGAATAAAATTGTAAGCAGGTAGTTATGTTTATTTGAAATTTTATTTATTTCAATAAAGATTAGGAATGACTTTCAGTATAATTAGCTAACTAAAAGGTTTAAGTTTTAATGTTTTATTCCCTTACACAATTTTCTATCTTAATTTTTTTTACAGAAAACTGGGTGTTACACAATTTGAGCCGACCTCGGCCAGGGCAGCATTTCCATGTTTTGATGAACCGGCATTCAAAGCTATGTTCGAGATTAGTATTGCACACCCAGAGAATATTACTGTCTTGTCCAATATGAAAGTTTCTACTGAAGAAAACATGTAAGTAGTGTAAAGTTGCTCAAATTATTTATGAGTCATACAAAACTGGTCCCAGTAATCCTTTGAACCCTTTGCGTGTAACACCACTTTTGGAATTATTTGATCTTGAACCATATTGTAACAGCATAAAGTTTAAATTGTGGTGGCAATGTGTTTTCCCGTGCTTGGAAAAGCGTTAACATTTTATTCCTCCTGTGTAGTCCATGGGGGAATTTCAAGCATTATTCTTACATATTTTAACATTTTTGATTTGATTTGCATACTGTGTACACACACTATTTTTATTTCTCACTCCGGGACAGCTATTCTGTTGGATTACACACAATTTGTTATTGTGACGTATATGCTTTTATCCTTGTTTTAATCATCCTAAAAACTTTTACTACAGCACAAATGAACCAGGCTGGAAGTGGACACACTTTGACAGATCGGTGAACATGTCTACCTATCTCGTTGCCTACGTGCTATCTGATTTCAAGTCGTTAGAAACCATCTACTTGAGCAAAGACAACATTACAAAAGCCATCAAAATCTGGACCAGACCTGAACTTATTGATAAAGCAAAATACGCCCTGAACATAACACCGAAGCTGCTGAGCTACTACGAAGATGTATTCGGAGTTCCGTATGCTTTGGATAAGTTGGATCTCATCGCGATTCCGGATTTCTCTAGTGGAGCGATGGAAAATTGGGGGCTTGTCACTTTCAGGTATGTATTACCGCAGAATACTTAATAATACAAGGACCATTTCGAAAAGTTATTTATGTAAATAGCGACTCTTGCTATGACACACTAAAGTGCAAATTCGAAGATCGCGGCACGCCAATAGCCCATCGCTATAAACACCTAGATATTTGACATTTTTTCTCTCGCGTAACCTCATCTTACTTGACAGACGCGACGACAAACGCGCGCGTGAGTCGTAGATCTTACAAGCGATGCGGACAGCTTGTGTCATCCGTTACGACCAAACATCGACCGGTCAATCCGAGCATGTATTTGCAACATTAAGCTAAATTGCGGATAGAACCATGGACACGATTCTCATGCAGTAGAAAAAAGTCCACGCATAGCTACATTTTTACGAATGTGAACTTTTTTTCACTTCATGAGAATCGTGTCCCAGGCCTGGTATTATTAGCACTATCGAGTTTCGAAGAACTGTCTTCGTTAGTAACTACTGAGTTAGCATTAGCTGTTGCTATGTTGCCTACGGATAGTTGTACTCAACTAATGGTAGTAGTTCACCAACAAAGGTTTTTCAACCATGCTACATTGTTATAAAGCCCAAAATAGACACAAAGTTAGACCATAAAAAAGATAGACACATATCGACAAGCTAGAATTACTGTGTAAAAGCAACATTTGACAATCTGAAACGTTGCGTTCTTCAAATATAGAAACCAAGCATGTTCACTAATTTCTGACTAACTGCTATAGGGAAACCACGCTTCTCTTCGATGAAGCGGACAGCACGCCCCGCGATAAACAGAATGTGGCCATCGACGTAGCTCACGAGCTGGCTCACCAGTGGTTTGGCAATCTGGTCACCATGAAGTGGTGGACAGACTTATGGCTCAATGAAGGCTTCGCTACGTACATCGAGTATGTTGGTGTGGACCATGTAAGTACTTTCGATTTATTGATAACTAAAAAGCGGCAATTATGTGTAGCTCATGAGCTAGCCCACCTATGGTTCGGTAACATTCGCCACAATAAAGTGATGAACAGACTATAAGCTCAACGAAGGATTCGCTACGTACATGTGTTGGTGTGGATGCAAGTCTCTTTCATGTAATAATGACCAGAGAAGCTCACCAGTGGTTTAACAAGATGTCCAACTCCAACTTAAAACCTTAGAACTTTGAGATCTTTAGAGCAGCTTCGAATTTGTCGCACTTCAGGGCATTTTTATTTTTGACTATTTGTAAGTTATTGTGAGTGTATTAAACGCCAATCACAATGTAAGATCTAACCTAAAACAAGACATACTATAACCCTGTAACTTCTTCAAACTCATTTTGAAAATAGATATCGGATACTTCAGGGTAAAAAATAATTTTAAATAAACTGCCGAAAAATTACTATTTTAAATAGTATGTTACATTTTTTTTTAGATCGAACCCGAATGGAACATGTTCGAATCATTCGGCCGCGACAAAATGGACCTCCTTCGATCAGACGCCCTCAAGAACACATCGCCTGTATCGAGAAAAGTAATTGATGCGTCGGAGATATCGCAGAAGTTCGACGAGATCTCGTACAGTAAAGGCGCCAACCTGATCCGGATGCTGAACCACACGATATCTGAGGAGCTGTTCCATAAGGGTCTCGTCATTTATCTAAATGATTGGTACGTTTCAGCTCCTTTTTACCCGACTGGGAAAGGAGGGTTATGTTTTTCGAGAGTATGTGTGTATGTATGTATAATTGTTTGGCACGCCCTACAGCCCAAACGGCTGGATAGTTTTTGACATATAAGGGTGTCGTTGAATTTGGCAAAATAGTGAGAGTGACATAGGCTATACAGGGTGTACCAAAAAGGCGAAATAATATTTAAGGGTATGTATGTATGTAAGGTGAACATTAAGTAGTAAAAGTTTTAGTTAAAAACAAACTACTTTTTTTCCCATGCTAAGTAAATACATTGTTTTTTTACCGAAAGTGTTGACAACCCTGAATCTGCGGTCATTCGTTAGCGAACCCCCGCCCGCAACCCTCGCCCGCCGCACGATCAGCTGATGCGCGGACGCTGCGCTCTTACAGCCCGCCCACACAAAACTACCTAAGTACCTACCTATCTTAGCTTTGATGGGAATGGGACTGAATGATAACAACGATAATCAGATTAATACATTTATTTGCAAAATTATTTAGAATATAAAAAAATATCAGGTAGGTACATTTCTTTTTTAAAACTATGTACAGGAAACTGTAATTAATGTTTAGGATAATAACACCAACTATGACCTTTACTTACATTTACAAAGAACAACACATTAATTTGCTGTACCTCATAATTTTACCCAGCAAATAATTAAAACGGGAACAATTCTCTAATGACAAGTTCATACAATGTAACTAATAGGTATGAAGTAGGTAATTATTTGATGGTAAATAACTAGTGCTCACTGTAAAAATCTACACAACATAACTACGACATAATTTGCTAACTAGTAATATTTTTATTGTAATAAACAAACATCAAATTTATTTCTTTGTATGATCTGTTTTGTGTTACATACCAACACTTTGTGCTCATAGCTTCACTACAAACGTAATGACTTTTAGGAAGTTCGCCTTATTATCACTTTGAAAAAGCCTTCATATTATTATATTTTTTTACAAAAATGGCTCAAAATGTGCTCAATGCAAGCAGCGACGCTGCGGTTCATCGATATCCTCACGTTTTGCAGCATCTGAGGCGTAATGGCTTGAAACGCTAGGTGTATTTTATTTCGCATTTCGTCAGCACTATTGCACTCCACTGCGTACACTTGGTTTTTCACGTAGCCCCACAAAAAAAAGTCCATAGCGGTAAGGTCGGGCGCACGGGCAGGTCACTGCACTGGACCCCTTCTGCCAATCCGCTGAGCACTATGTCGTCCATCGAGATATTCCCGGACGCGGCGCGCGTAGTGCGCTGGTGCACCTTCGTGCTGGTAAACAATATTCCGGTACACTGACAGCGGCAAATCTTCTAAGTAATCCTCAACGTCGTCGGTCAATTACCTGTCTCCAAGCACCTGTTCGCAGGGTTCGATATAAGTAATGGAAAAAACCCTTAACCTAAATTAAAGTTTCACTACTATTTTAAAGAAAGTAGGAATATTAAAACTTATTTTAAGTGAAACAAACAAATAACTTAAGTTATCAAATACTTAAATTTTTATATTTTTGAAATGGTCTTTTTACTGGCTTTCATTTGATACCCATATTGCTATGGTAAGGAAAAAATCAATCCCCCCTCTCCCCTTTATTTCCATTTGCGGGAGCCATTTTTAAAATGTATACTGGGTGTATCAAAAAGGCGAAATAAAATTTAAAGGACGTGTAGAGAAGGAAATGTGTAGTTCCTATGCAAAACCACAAACTCGTGCGAGTATAAATTACTGAGTAAATTGATGCTAAAGTTTTAACAAAAACTTATCGGTGACAACCTTAAATATCAGCTGTTAGGTGTAAACAAACTAATAAATCGAGATTAAGTAGGAAACAGATGTGAAACTTTCATAAAATGTGCAGTGATCCTCTCAATGATCATTGAATTAATTAAATAAACAATAAATTAGTCGTTTTAGGTGTTTCGGTTTCTCACTGTGTTGCAACGCTAAGATGTTAATTACTGGTGAAGAATTGATTATTGATAAAACAACTTTAAGACGATATTTGAGATTATGAGATATCATGACATGAAGCATTTAAAGTCGTAGATGGGCTTTATTCGAAATTCTGGTGCTGCATGACTTAGTACTGATCAACATCCTTAATGAATTTCATTCATTTGCTCTACCGTTACCACCACCAATATGACAAAATTACCGCGAATACTTGACCTACCGGGTGATATCGGAACTAATGGCGCATAACGCCCTTTAGCGGTAGATACTTCGTTTGTTACTTCGTCTGAATAAATCTACTACGCTAAAGTTTTCGGTTTGTTGTTTTAATTGTTCAGACTTAGAAATAATAATTAAGAAATAAAAATAATAAGTTAGAGAGACAACTTAAAATAATAACACAATTTCACGTCGGCAGTAACTCGGCAAATACATTCTACCAATAGTTTTACTCAGTGGCTCCTCTGCACTTATTTTATCATTGACCAAACAATGCAGTCCACGTGGACTGCGGCGCCTTTAAGTCAAAAGTAAAAGCGCGCCGAACCAATCAGTAATCGTTCCGAAAAAACTTGCAACGACGCGTTTGGTCAATAATATCCTGTCACGGGACTATCACCTACGCCTTAGCCCCGCCTCCCGGAAATAATTAAAAATATTTATTATATATATCCGCATATTCGAAAAGATAAAATTTAAGACATTTTAATAAAAAAGTGTATTTGCAAATGGAAATAAAGGAAATTTGCAGTCGGGTGTTTTGGTTTTCAAAAATTATGTTTACTTGTTTTAACTCATTAAAACAATGTGAACGTTTCTCAGCTGAAGTTAGTATCGATAATATTGAACCGCACGATAATATCGGTACTTACCTTCTGGTTTCAATAGTATCAATTTACAAAGGTGTATTAGTTCGACAAGTTCATGCGCTAAGCTAAGTTCGCTATCGCTAGCAAAATGTATGAAACAAATGGACATAAGTCTTTTCTCACGTGACTTTTGAATACATATTTCGTCATTTCGTTGCACCCCGCATTATGTTGGCTAAAAAATGTCACGCGATATAATATGTAAATTGACAATTGTCAGTATAATATAATTGTCAGTATTGACAATTGTGTGAAACAGGAATATTTTTACAAGTCGACATATTTGTAGAATTGTCGGGAATTCTTGACATAAGGTCGGAGCTGTGTTTGTCTTGCGTGATAATTGTAGTGTTTTCGTCGTACAAACAAAAGGTACGACTGTGATAGCGATTTAGTCGAGTTCTCATACAGAATAATAAATACAGAACGGATAAATATCTTAATTGAAATCGGCAAGCTTTCGTTTAAAGAAAAAATTAAAATAAATAAAACCATTGTAGAGTGATAAATGAAATAACTTAAAAAAATATTTATCACAAATTACGCGCCTGTCGCGTTGGTGTAATAGGGCCCTGGTTTAAACTTGAAAGTAGTCCGTTTGATTTATCAATCGATTCTTCCAGGAAATACACAAATGCGGAAGAAAACGACCTCTGGAAGGCGATGTCGAAGGCGACCCAGACCGACCCCACTCTTAAGGACCTCAACGTGGTGGAATTCATGAACACTTGGACCAGACAGGCCGGGTACCCTGTGGTCAACGTAAATAGGAACTACGTGAAAGGCGTTATTGAGATCGAGCAGGTTAGTGAGTGAGTGCTGTATGTGGGTGATGTCTTTGATATTTCTGCTAAAGTGCGAGCTTTTTTATGTATTGATTGAAGGTTACGTACTTCTGTTTATGTTTCACATTTTATTGCTTATTTGTAATGTCAACTCAGTTCAGTTTCAAAATATCTTTATTTCATAATAATAAGTATAACAATAATAAAACAGTTCCAGTGTACATTTAAATCCTAGAATGTTATAAACTTAACTATAAAAAAACGTTTATTAAGCTATTGCGCTTGTTAAAACTTATTGAGGTAAATATAACAACTATTTACGAAACTTAGACTACACACATTTATATCTCTTAATCAAATGTTATAACCTATGCAAGCTTTAGTTTAGCATTACATTTATTAAAATACCTATTTTTTATTAATAAGATGGGTAACAATAAGCCAACAGATAAGTGTTATGAAGGTAATAACATAATAGCAACCAATTAGTGGGTACAAAACAGTAAAAGATACGGCAACAAAAGTGCGGTTGTAGGCAAATAAACCCGTCAATAGGAACAGTCGGCCGCGTAATGTCACGTCAATAATTACGACAGTGTAATGTCAACTGCCTTACTTAGGAATCTATGCAATTGCCATTGAACCATCTGTACGGCTTAGCAAGCACAATATTACGTAGGTCAAATCAATGTTCACATTTCTGAGTTTTAAAAAGCTTAAGCCACCGACTTAAATAAATTTTAACTACGTTTTTGTGAGTAGTTTATTTAAGTTCTTTGTTTTATTTAAATTCTAAGTAAACCTTATCTAAAGGCGTAAGATAACCAATCTTACACCGTCCCCTCTATGTAGATATTTTATCTTCTGTCCCTCACTTGTGCCTGCCATAAGTAAGTGAGACAAATAGATCCGAAGATTCGACGTCTTCTGTGTTAGACCGATCATATTTTCGCGATCACTTCTCACTCAAACCGATGTAGGTTTGAGTGAGAAGTGATCGCCAGCATGGGCAAAAGTGACTAGATAGATAACTCTTTATTGCACAACACAATAGATAAAGGGAAAGAGAGAAAGATGCGCGCACAATGTGGACAGCGCCGAAAATACGGGCAACTTTTCACACAGTATAAACATACCACTGCTGAACAAAGGCCTCACCCCAACATTGAGGAGGTATGAGCCATCGTCCATTGTTCACGTAGCTAGTAAAACCTTATTCCTTTCAGAAACTCTTCACAAGCGCCGTAGATCCATACCAGAAAATGGTAGACCAGCTCTGGCACATTCCCATCAGCTACGCCGGCGTCGGCACCCCGCGGGACCAGTGGAGCACCAAACCCAGGACCTGGTTGAAGAGACGCTTCCAAGTCATCAGTGTGGACGTCAACAGCACGGACGCTTTGTACGTCAACGTCAACGCCATTGGTAAGTGTAGTACATCCTTATCATGCTTTCGGTAAGATAAGGGGGTGTTAACACTACCAACTTCCTGACTTCGAGCTTTTTCTGAGCTATTTCAAGATAGAAAACCCAGAAGCGACCCGACCCGGGAATCGAACCCTGGACCTCGTGGATAGCCTGATCGGACGCAGTAGTCTACATTTAGCTAGTAGGGCATTATTATTATTATTGTCGTCATCATCATTTTAAGAGCTAGGCTCTTATCCGTGTAGTAACTGCCATTCCTCTTTTGTTTGCCTGTGTTATGATTTCCTGGTACGACATGATTTTTTCATCTCACCTGTTCGGAAAGTTGAACTTTCATGTGTAGATAACTGGGCGGGAAATAGCTTTTCCCTCCCTCTTTATACTCCACTCCTACTATTAAATAAAAGGTCACTATCGAGAGTATCGATAGTTATTGCAATAGTCAGAGCTGTATCAGCTATCGATAGTGATTTTAGTATTGAACTTTGATACTATCGATTGTATTGCTATGTGTCAATAGTATTTATATTAACGGAGCTATCGATACTATCGATATTCAATTGATACTATTGCTTTTGCATAAACTATCGATAGTCTATCGATACTATCGATATTTTATCGATACTATTGCCCTTGCCTCAACTATCGATAGTCTATCGATATTTTATTGATACTATTGCTTTTTCCTCAACTATCAATAGTGTATCGATACTATCGATATTTTATCGATACTATTGTTTTTGCCTCAACTATCGATAGTCTATTGATTCTATCGATAATCTATCGATAATATGATTATAGCCTTTGACTCAACTAGATTGTCTATTGACACTATCGATATTTTATCGATACTATTGCCTTTGCCTCAACTAGATAGTATATCGACACTATCGATATTTTATTTTATCGATACTATTGCTTTTGTCTCAACTATCGATAGTCTATCTATATTTTATCGATACTAATGCTTTTGCCTCAACTATCGATAGTCTATCGATACCCTCGATTTCCTTACAGTCGAAATAAAAAATAGTATGTTTAACTCGGGTGAAAGCACCCATTCCACTCTCGAGCTATTGGCGCTCTCACTTCGTTCGAGCGCCAGAAACTTTTCGAGTGGAATGGTCACTTTCGTATCTTGTATTAACAATCTACTACTTCCTTTATTTCAGTTGTACTAATACAGTCCTTTGCTATTTCATGTACAAATAAAGTGACAGGACGAGACTTAATTAAAGATACTAAAATTAATTAATGTTTGTATGATGAGCGCGAGCATTTGTGCCTAAGTCATGGATGTTTATAAACGTATGTAAGTATCCATTATTCTAGTCGCCTAAGCACAACCTCACGCTTAGTTTGGGGCTAGATAATTGGTATGTTTCTTGAAATATCATTATTATTATATTATTAAATTGCGGCAAGAAGAAGGCTGGTTTTTGCGCTCGACCTTACAGCAACATATCAAGATGCCACCAGTTACGTTCTACAGATCTCACTCCATATCCCCCCAGGTTACTACCGCGTGAACTACGACCAGAAAAACTGGGAACTGCTCAGTGCGGCCCTCAAGTCTGGGCGAGTTGACTCCCCCATAACTAAGGCCCAGCTGATAGACGACGCATTCAACTTGGCGAAGGCCTCGCAACTCAACTACAGCTACGCGTTAGGCCTAACCACGTGTGTCATGAACGGAGAGGACTCGAAGATTGTGTGGGACATGCTGCTGAATAATATGGGCTTTTTGAAGTACAATCTGAAGGCTACTTCTGGCTATGTGTATTTCCAAGTGAGTGCAGTTAGTCATTTGTGTCCAGTTTTGTGAAAGACAAAGGGCTCCATTTTGAGTACCCACGGACTGACTAAACTTGTCTAAATGTATAATCTGTATTTTTATCTGCTGAAAAAAAAGAGGCAAACTACCATAATTTAGGAACATCAAATAAAGTGTTTGTCAATTTCATTAGCTACCTCTTGTTTTTGTTTTCAAGTGTTCGCGTGTGTTTTTTATTTAATTTTAGTCGTCATGGATTTATATCCTTACTAAATTGTCTTTAGATTCTATATAAAAGTTTGACGTTTGTAAATGCAACTTCGTCTCTCTTTTTTCGTTTATACAGCAAAGAAAGAGACAACAACATGAACTTAAAATAAGTCTTAGAGAAGGCTATCGGGAATCAGGCCCATCGACACTCTAGTTTCTAAAATTTTACACTCGTATGGTGTTCTTTTTTTGTTTGTGATCCTAAGACAAGAGCGTGGCTCTTACATTATAAATATATAGGCTGTCCTGGAAGTATGGATCAAATCGAACAGGCGAATAGTGGGGGTCTTTTACAAACTTTATGGCTTCATTTATAAGAGGTATATTCTTGATATAAACTTATTTGCTGGTTGATTATTAAAATAACACAAGGAAAGGCCAATCTTTCTACATAATTCTGGTAAAAAAATATATGTTATGATATTTTTTATTATAAAAAGAAATAAAAACGACAAAATATTTTTTTTGTTCAATATAGATTTCGTTAAATAGACCGTATTAATAGAGCCAAAAAGCTTGGGAATGACCCCCACTAATACGCCTATTCGATTTAATCCATACTTCCAGGGACAGCCTGTATAGAAGAGACTAAAAAACCAAAACTCACCGATCTTTAATCCCACATTGCACAGGACTACATGAGAATAATCCTTAAGAAGCAGCTGGAGAAACTGAACTACGGTCTGAACAAGCCTCGCGACGACAACGAAGCCATGCTCATAGAGAACCTGCTGATGTGGGAGTGCTCCGTGGAGTCCCCGAGGTGCCTCGACTGGGCGCGGGGCGAGTTTGACAAGTGGATGAATAACTCTGATGTTAACCCGTGAGTTGCTTTCAACAGACTTTATTCACAATCATCTCTGAAGCGATACTCGGTTTTCTTCCTTTTGTTTTTTGGAACAGTTTTTACAATAATCACTCTTAAACTTTCGCGTTTCATTATTAGAACACATTAAAACGGGGATTAACGCGACGGATAGTAGGTAAAACATTATATACCTTTAATTTTTGCCTGACGTTTCGACCGGGTTGCACCGATCGTGGTCACAGGCAGACTGAACGAAACGTCAGGCAAAAATTAAAGGTATATAATGTTTTACCTACTATCCGTCGTATTAATCTCCGTTTTAATGAGTTTTTACAATGTTTAAACACACGAGACGGCATTTTTAGGACATAATTTGAAAGACAGATGTAACATGCTGTCAATGCTACGACTTGTTTCCAACTGTCTCAAGTTTGTATTTGCTTTGCTGGCCGTACTGCCATGTTCCAAACGCTTTATCTGCCTCTTTACTGTAATCTGAGGTCGGAGTATAAATAATTTATGGATAAATTGGAAAATAGAGTAAATTGTAGAAACGAGTAATGCTATGATATAAATCTATTAAAATTTCGGTATGTAGAAGAAATTATACCCACAGGGTGTTAGCACAATAGAAAGATTTGTTTCAAAACAGTAGTGTGACTCGCCCGTATTTTTGAAATTAGAACCTACAGATGGGCGGAGCGCTAGGGTTGGTACACAACAAGTAAAAAATGTCTAGATTTTTATTCTTCATATGTGTATAGGTTTAGGAATGAGTCATATTTTTATTAAAAATTATTTATCATATCAAATATAATAATTAGTTAATTGTCTATAAACAGCACAGTATGTCAGACTACACCAATTTGACCTTAAGACCACCTGTATATCCTACGTAATATAAGCTGTTTTCATAGTTCAAATATGTAATGTAAAAACTGTCTAGCTATTGCGGGTCATAAGATACAGCCTGGTGACAGACAGACGGACAGTGGACTCCTAGTAAAACGGGCCTGTTTTTACATTGTCAGTTCGATGAGACCAGGTACAAATTACGAGATTGAGCCTTAAAAAATAAATTTAAATCCTATGTGTATGAAAAATATCCACAGACCCTGCAGTTCCCGAAATTTCCGGAGGCATTGAAAAATTTGCGAAAAGAATTCTTATTTTTGTGTTAAAAAAATAAAAATTGTTTTCGCAAAATTTTTTTTTTCGCACACCAGTTGTCTAGGGTCGCTAGTTTCCGAGTTATGGCTGTTTCAATGTTGACAGCTGTCATCCGAAATTAAGATCTCGTTGAGCTCTACGATTTGTCCCTACACACCCATAGTCTTGGGTGGATAGTTTCCGAGATATGGCTGTTTTAGTTTTGATAGCTGTCATCCGAAATGAAAATCTCGTCGAGCCCTACGATTTGTCCCTACACACCAGTAGTCTTGTGTGGATAGTTTCCGAGATATGACCGTTTCAATTTTGACAGCTGTCAACCAAAATGAAGATCTCGTCGAGCCCTACGATTTGTCCCTACACACCCATAGTCTTGGGTGGATAGTTTCCGAGATATTGCCGTTTCAATTTTGACAGCTGTCATCCGAAATGAAGATGTCGTCAAACTCTACAATGTGTCTCTACACACCAGTAGTCTAGGGTGGGTAGTTACTGGGATATGGCAGTTTCAATTTTGACAGCTGTCATCCGAAATGATGATTTTATACATGTTACATATAACCTACTTTGTTCAATGATATAATATCTATCTACATTTCAAAAGTCAGTCTTTGACAGCGAACCGGCTAGCGCTCTGGTATGAAGATAAAATACTGTATATCTATATACCGTGGTGTTAGTTAGTTGTAAACAGTCTAATCCTTTAAGGGGGTGAATATGACCATCAATATACTACAAGTTTCATAATGATTTAAATGGTCATAATTAAAAAATAACAAGTGCTTAATTTTGCTACCTCAATAACAACGTATCTAGAACCATATTTTTCTACGATTTTGGTGATAACTCCATAGAAAAAAGTGGGTGTATATTCCCACCCACTTTAAGGGGATAATATTCTTCATAATTTGGAACTGACTGAGCTTGTAGCGTCAGATATCCGACTATACGTAAGACGACCGTCTTGGTGTAGTGGTCGCGCTCCGGACTGCAAAACCAGAGGTTGCGATTGTGTGATGAGCATTTGTACCAGTCATGGATGTTTATAAACGTATATAAGTATGTCTATCCGTTATCCTAGTCGCCATAGCACTAGCTCACGCTTATTTTGTGGCTAGGTAATTGGTGTGATTGTTGAATCAATTTAATCAATCAATATTAATAATAATGCAAAAAGCAGCAATATTAAACACATGCCGAAAAGTTTGACGTTTTCTTCAGGGTAAACCTGCACTCGCATCATAATTTAAAAAAAACAACAACACATTTATTGATCAGTTACTTGGCATAGCCCGTAGCTGACTCCAAATTCACAAGCTCTCATAGCTGAAAAAAAATGAAAGCATACAATAATAAAAATGTTTATTGTGTCAATTTGGTACATGCTTGATATTTTTATTCGATTACAATTTTCTTTTTTGTGGCAGCTCATTATTTTAAGATTAGCAGGTAAGCAGACAGGCCATATATTATTATCTCTTAACCGTCAGGATCCCAAGCCACCTCCGTTCGCTGGTATACAGCGTGGCGCTCAAATACGGCAGCCGGCGCGAGTTCGATTTCCTCTGGAACGTGTTCCAGACCGCGGCCGACCCGACCGTCAAGAGCTTGGCCATCAACAGCCTGCCGGCTACTAGGGAAGAGTCGCTGATTACTTTGTGAGTATCTTTTTTTTAGGGCCTTTTCAATTGCCATATATAAAAGTTATTGATTATAGGTCTACGGGAAGTGCCCCATATCTAGGTTTTGATTCCCCTACGAAATGTTAGTATAGAAGGCTTAAATGGCCGTCTTAATTTGACTTTGGAGCTTGATTTTTCCACAGCTTCAATGAACCGCAGACTTATGTCAGCGGTACCTTGTATGTATTTGATGTTAATTTCAACTTGCGTTACTGAGAAAAACAGATTTTGACAGACGTACAACAAAGTGATTCTTAAGGGTTCCGAGAGAGGATAAAATTGTACCAACTTTTGTTCATACAGTTCAGTTCGTTCATTCACTCATTCATTCCCATTCCAGTCTTATATTTGAGTGAGCTTGTCTGAATTTTAAAATACTTAGATGTCAATAAACTCGCTGGTAGAAGAACAGTGCCTCAAATATCCACCAATTCTTGCATCATAACATTTATTAATCTCTCTCAGGCTTCTAGAAAAAAGCATCACGGAGATACCAAAGCAATACGCCGTCGCAGTATGGAGTTTCGATGCTCCTACCGGGACCAGCATTGCGCAGGAGTTCCTCATTAACAACTTCGATCGAGTCTACAACAAGTTTACGGAGATGGATGCCTTCATGTTCCCAGCCGTGTTGAGTGGCGCCTTCGGGTTCATATCGCATACTGATGAGCTGAATAAGGTAAGTAATTAGCTGCTATAGTCCGACAATTTCGTGCGCGACCTTCCTGCGGTCGCCAGAGGTGCGGGGGGCGAGGCACGCCAGACGTCAGCGGGGACGGGTGATGTTGCGGGGAATGGATTTGACTCGATGCTTATTTTTTAGTGTCAGCACTTTACTGCACAGATGGCGCTGAATTCAGGCGCTAATTCTTAGACATCTTTTTTAATCTAATCTTAGAAGACATTTAGATTGCGCCTTTTAACGATAAAACCAGTACACGTGCTACCTCACTGCATCTTGTGATATTTTGTGATTGTTTTCAAACCCACTACCTCCCTTTCGAGGCTTACGTAATTATTAAATAATAAATAAATTGTTTCAACAAACACTTCAATGACCTAGCCCTAAACTAAGCGTGAGCCTGTGTTATGACGACTAGGTTTACGGATAGACATACTTATATACGTTTATAAACATCTATGACTTAGGTACAAACGCTTGTTTTCATCCTACAAACATTTGTTCCTAGCGGGATTCGAACCTGCAACCGCTGGTTTTGTAGTCCGAAGCGCAAACCAAGACGGATGTCAATTATTTCACGCACGACACCTCTATATTACCATAGTTGAACATAAACAATCGAACTTCCTGATTCCGGAGCTATGTCCGAGATATTTCAAGACAGAAAAACTCAACACTTTCGGCTCGACCCGGGATTCGAACCCGGGACGTCGTTGATAGTAGCCAGCGTGCTGACCACTAGACCACCCGGTGGAGTTAAAACCCCCGTGTCTCGGAAAGCACGATAAGCCGTTGGTCCTGCGCCTGATCTCTACGGTCATGTCGGACTGCCGTCTCACCAAATTATGAGAATGAAGGAACAGAGAGTGCACCCTGTGTATTGCGCACACACTTGTGCACTATAATATCTCCCAGTCGGTTAATCTTTGTTGGGATTGACCCCTGTAGTTGAAATTCGGCTGGGATCATTATTATTATTATTAACAATAGTTTTTAATATTTTTCGCACACGGGTAGGATTTGAACCTATGACTTTTGGCTAACCGGGCCAACGCACTTACCAACTGAGCTACCGTGCAGTCCATCCACCCGTGTGAAATTCTTGGTCTCTTCATACGCAGCGACATCTACTCGAGCTGTATTGCAACAGCAGTGGGCCAAGTAGCACAACAATTAGTTACTCTTTACAGAATAAATTTAACTTGAATGATGATTGATGACGCTTGCGCTATTCAATAGTTTTAAATATTTTCACTCACAGTGTTCTTTCTTAGTTATATACGAGTAACTTTAAATGAGAAACCAAAAATTCGCACACGGGTAGGATTTTAACCTACGACTAAACTAAACTAAAACGTGTGCGAATTTTTGGTTTCTTATTTAAAATTATATTATTAACAATCCAAGTCGGCTTCCAGCTAAAGACGTTCGCCGGTCAACACAAGCAGCAGCTGATGCCGATGTCGCAGACGCTCCAGAAGCTCCTCGACACCGCCGCGTTAAGGATCGCGTGGATGGACAAGCATGCTGCCTCCATCAACCGCTGGTTCCGCGACTACGTCACACGTGAGTACACTTGACATTACCAGGCGTGTTCTAACCCCTGCCACAGAATAAGTACTAGTACTCCGTACAGAAGTTAGACTTTGCAATGAATGAAATTCAAAGAAGTATCTACTCAATGTCGTCAACGATATGGTGTAATTTAGTTCGCCTCAGAGTCGAGCACGTTTTCGTTTAGACACCTACAGAAATCCATTGCAAGATAAATTCATTCTTGTATCTCTGGAATATGATTCATAATACACTAAACCTATTCAGTGGCGTATTATCATGCGACGCGATAGGGTTGACTGCTACAAGAAGCTACTAACGCCATCTAGCGCACCTTTCTAGCAGTTTAGCGTGCCGCCGGTGAATAAAACGAGCGCGCGTGTCATTGCTAGCTATATCACCCAACTTGATTAGCCCATTGCAGTAGGTCGCTGCGCGTCGCAACGTTTTTGCTACGTACGCGGGAAGTTACACAGGCCTGCCCCTACATAGGTAGCAAAAACGAACCTACGCGCGGTCTAATCAAGTTGGATGTCGCGAGCGAGCAGTGACACGCGCGCGCGTTTTATTTCCCGGCGGCGCGCGGCGCTGTTGCTGGCTGGACGAGCATGAATAAAGTGGTAGAAAGCGCAAGTACGCTTTCAACTCAGATAATATGCCTTGGACAAGTCCAGATTAGCTCATCCGGACTTACGCAAGTCCGCGGGCTCGCAGCGCCATGTTACGAACATGACATTGTTTTGCTAACATGTTTAGCAAACAAGCCGCCCACTACGGAAGTCGACTTCTTATAGAATATTTTTGTTAGTAACTTTTACTATATACAATGAGTTCCGACGATAAAAATATCATAATCGGTCCCAACGAAAGGTGGTTTGTTTTATGTTGACGATAAATTTGTGTTTTGTAAAAAAATACTTTGAACTATATGCGCTTATGATAAGGTTGTAAACAGTAAAAATATATGATTTGCTTTTTTAATTTTTATAAAAGATTCAAAGGTGTCAATTAACGAACAAGCTTAAAACGAATCAATTTCTGAAAGACACTGTGTAAAGTAAACACAATTTTTCTATAATATTAATTTATCGAATTATTCAGGTAAGTAATTAAATGTCAAATCATCAATGGTGCAATATTATTATACCAATACCGAAAATTAAACCTGCTCTAACGTAAAGTATTTCTTAAGTATGGACTACACAAATTAATTAAAATAATAATTTAGTAATAAGTGTTGAAATAATAGTTAAAACCGTTGACAACCGCGACCAATTGTTGCAGAACCGACGACTCTAAACAATGTTAACACAACCACCACCGCGACTGAACCTGACACGCCAAGCGTAGCCAACTCCACCGCCGCGCCCGACCGACAGCCAGCCTACCCTGGCATCAACATCACCGAAGTGCATCCTAGTCTATAATAATTAAAATTAGTAACAATTATTATTCTTAACACAAATTCAAACTGGGAATAACGCGACCGAAAGAAGATAAAAAAACAAACGAAAATCGGTTCATACGTTTGGGAGCTACGATACCACAGTCTGTGTATCTGCACAGATACATAGACAAACCCGTTAAACGTATAACACCCTTCTCTTTTGGCGTCAGGGGTTAAAAAGATAAAAGATCATTTTTAATTTGCCTGACTGTCGGGTCGGCCTGTAACCACGATCGGTGCAAGCATGTAACCTGATCGAAACGAAAGAAGGAAAATTGAAGGTTCATTTTTTATCTTCTATCGGTCGCGGTCATTCTCATTTTAATGGTTTATTTAATGCAACGCAAATGTTTAAGAGTAGTTAATGAAACGTTCATCTAAGAGGTCGAAAACCAAATTAAAGAAAAAACAAAAGTAATTATCGATAGGTACCCGAATGCACCGAGCACATAACCTATAGAGGCGAAATGTCATTAATTTTGTTTCGGAAAAATTCCGTCAAAATGCTTTTGAAATTAATGCCTCTGTTTTTTCTTCAATCCATTTTGTTAAAGAAATTCGCTTATTTCTTTACATATTTTAAAATAAAGGCGCTGTTTAAAAGATTGTTTTTTTTTTTTTTTTATTTCACCAAAACTTACAAACTATCCTTACAGGTTCCCCTATTGCGATAGTAAAGTATTAATTATTAAATATAAAATTCTCATCATTAGATACGTCACATCAATAATTTTAAAAATACCATTTAAAATATTACATTTTATACGACACAATAAATAATGAAACCCTTGTGAATTCACTCAGATACTCAGTTATATACGATTACAACAGAAACATCTCATATTTCATAATATCGATTTGAAAATATATGCTTAAATTGACACTTTTCGAATCAGTGCTTGAAGTTTCGGAGAAACTTCGCCTCTATAGGTTACGTGCTCGATGCCCGAATGTCAAGAGCAAACCCATTTCAAATAAAAAAAAATGTCATTGAATGATGTATGACGATACAATGACATTCGGCTACCTTTCAGAGAATTTTTTTTTCGACTGATTTAACACGTTATTTTGAATTAAAATAGATTACGACAAAATGCAAATTAATCTTTATGACTTTATCAGATTGTACCTACTGTATGCTGTTTTTATGCTAAAAAGAAACGGCAACATTTCTGAACGACAAAAAAAATAGAAATTTAAGTAGTTAACGTGCTAAAACTTCTATTCCAATTCCATCACAAATTGATTAACGATTTAATACATTTATTTTTTGTTATATAATATTGAATAATTCTTCATTAACAATAACTATCAAATTCTTATTCTGTTGTATATATTTACTTTAGTTAATTAAAGCGCAACAGTTTGTAGAAATTTGAGGAAAAAGTAAAATAAATAAAATGAATGCAGTGATTGTAGTTTAGTTACATAAATCATCACATATTAGTTAAATTGCTAAAAACTAGCTATAATAATTTATTTTATAAGTACAAATAAAGCCAAAGTGCATTAAGTAAATAGTTGAATTTAAAGTAATAAATTAAGTATGGTACTTACAGATAGTTATGTGTTGTTGTTTTATTGTATTTAAAAATGTATTACAACCGCTCTCATAGATGTATGTACATAAAAATCAATAAACAATAAGTACAGGTATTTGTTGTATTATAAATGTATTTGGGAGCATTTATTCACTAAAAATAATAACTCTGCGTATTATGATAAGCTAAAGTATATACAATTAATATTTTTGAATTATATTATTGTTATAAAAATATTGTATTTCTAAAAGAATGTCACTTTTTTTTACGATTAATATGTTGTTCCTACTATTTTTTTATAATATTATTTGCTTTTACACTTTTTAGGTTTTCATTGAATTTATTATTGTTTTGCATGTGTGAGAAGCTTTGAATTAATATTTATAATAAAGACAATACAATTTATTACGTGTTTTTATTTATTGTGGTGTTTATTCCTAATAATTTTAGCACTGTTTTACGCTGTAATAAAAATGAGACGGCTTTTTTAGAATTTACGAATATAATGAATTAATGACAGATAGGATAGGTGACATGACATTTAACAGAAACTACAAAAAAGGCATTAAACGCAAACATTTTAAAAAGTTAGCATAGTAGCATGTATACATGCCTACATAAGACAGCGATATTTAAATAGTTTTTTTTTAAATAAAATTACATTCAACATTGATAAATTTTTAAAACCGTCCCAAAATAAATTTTGCCTACCATTAATTAATTAGTACTATTTTATGCTTTGACCAATATTTGACCCATTGACTTATTATACAGGGTGGCCCTTTTACAGTGGTCCAAAGATTTTTTCAGCTTGACAGCACCATAAGTGATCGTTTAAAACATACTTTAGGTAAGCGTAAACTTATGGCTTAGAAATTCTGACTTTTAAATAAACGAAATTTTAATATTTTTGACGCAAAACCTCTTTGTTATGAAAACAACTGAAAATTTGGTATAATGTACCTATTGCGCTATAGGCTCATCTGGTGTAAATTATCAGACTGATATTTTTTAGTATAACTTTTTCTGTAGCTTTTTTAATTTTTCGGCAAAAGATTTTTAAAAATCGTAGTAGTCCTTTGATTGCAACATCTTAAAAAACAACATCATGTACATCAAAATCGAAAAATTACGTAATTTACCATAATTAAATTTTAATAATTTGGCCGTTATTTTTCATTAAAAATCATTCCTTTCGATAAAAGTCGCTACAAATCTGTATCCACATCGCTAAAAAATTAATTAAGTAAAATTTTAACCCACCAGCCAAGATACTCACTTAACTGTCTTATAATGTGAATTTATTATTTGAGTTTGTTGTAGTTATTTAGTTTAAATCTTAATAGGGTATGGAATCAATAAAACAACATAAATAATCAACATATTGTTTATTTTTATTACAAGGAATGATTTTTAAATTTCGTAACTTTTTCGATTTTCATGTATAGCCCGACCAGGAATATATGGGACCTGAATTAGGGGCGCTTCGAATTCACTTTAGATGACAACACTTTGTATAGTCATACCAGCGTAGATTGGCAACTGAACATAAAAAAAAACATTTTTTATATGTTTACATTCATGTTATTTTTTTAAGCCTGCTGCCTGAGGATTCTACGATAAAAGAACACAACAGAACACCCGCAAACTGAGTACTTATTAAATTTAGTAACTCTTTGTAATATTGGCCTTGAATTTTTGACCAAGACAATATTTTTTGCAAAACTACTAACGGTTAAAATAATCATTATTCGATTGTTTTTCTAAATACATTTTTATTTATAATGTTATCATAATTTTAAATAATGTAAAGGGAATCATGTGAAACTCTACGGACTATTTTGGTTGAAATATAGAGAAGAGTTAAAATAAAGAAAATAAAACTCAAAACAAGTATTTATTATTATCATTTTTCAAAATCGTTATTAAAATATTATCCGTAGCCATTAGTGGCCAATTTACACTAGTCGCACTATATGACATACCAAAAATTTATGATGACAACTATAGCATTAATTAATTTTAAGAAACCGTGGTGATCACATAGACTTTCTTGTCGAAAAACACTACAACACCATGTTAAATCACTTTTCTTTACGAAATTAATTAGTTCTCGGTATTTTTATCACATAAAAATTGCACTTGGTCGAAAATTAGATTACGCGTCCACTTTGACACTAATCATTATGACAATTGATGACATGTCAATGACGATTTGATTTTTCTGTTGCCAGTAAAAGAAATTAGTTCCAGTTGTTTTCCGCAATATGGCGAGGTCCCATATATTCCTGGTCGGGCTATACTTACATAATGTTGTTTTTGAAGATGTTGCCATCGAAGGACTACTATGTTTTTTTGTGTAAAGAATAACCTTATGTTAAGATACATTTTAACAGTGTCAGCAAAACTTTCGCGGTACATTTGTTTTTCACAGATTTTTTTCGAAAATCAATCTTTTGCCGAAAAATTTATAAAAGCTAAAGAAAAAGTTAAACTAAAACAATGCAGTCTAATTATTTACACTAGATGAGCCTATAGCTCAATAGGTACATTATTGCCGTATGCCTATACCAAATTTCATTCGATTTGGTCTAGTAGTTTTCATAACAGAGAGGTTTTGCGTCAAAAACATTGAAATTTCGTTTTTTTTTTAAGTCAAAATTTCTAAACCATATGTTTTCGCTGAACTAAAGTATGTTTTAAACAATTACTTATGATGCTCGCAAGCTGAAAAAAATCTTTGGACCACTGTAAACGGGCCTGTATATTCAAAATCAATGCTTTGTCCACACTGTTCAAAGTTCATACACGAAGTTTTCGACAGTACTATTAATTAATCTATATCATCTGAAATCCAAACATCATGGGCACTTAAAACGTCTCGCCTCGTCTCGCCTCGTCTCGCTTAAAATCAATATGCGCGACAAAGACGACCACTGCTGCGCTACCGCACGAAATGGCGCGAAATTAATTAAACAATTCAGTTAATACAATTTTGGACTATTTTTTTCGACATAGTTACATTTTTATTGAAAGTATATTTCTCAATTAATTATTGTTTGACAGTGCCATTTGCCACGTCACAACTCCCTTCCATACATCGCAATGGCAGCACTGACCGAGTGCCCGCGGTAAAATCAATAACCCGCTTGTAAACAAGCATACATGTGGGGCAATCTGTTTTGTTGCTAAACCCTTTTTATATACAATCATTTACGTTATGTGTGTTAATTTCTAATAGTTATATACTTTAGTCCTTCTGTTATGTAGTTGTCTTGTCAAATAAGTGCAAAGTAACCATGGATTCAGCAAATGTCGGATATTCTTACCACTTGCCATCTGGCGGGTGGAACTACAAAATTCGCAATACATTGTCGCAATTCAGTGATTTATTTAGCGAATTCAACAAATACATCGCTCCTGCATATCATCATGACCGCTGTGAAAGGTAAATTATTTTTAATTAAGAATTTTTTCATAAGAAATTCGCATTTTTTTTCTAATGTTTACGTTTTTTCTTTCAGATCTGTTCAAATGAGGATATACACGATGCACAAAGGGGAGTTTGTGATGGTTTTTATAGCATTTTTTGCTTTTTTTGGTTTGGGTGTGTTCATAGGACTAGCAGGTAAGATTTCTATTACTTAAAAATCTGTTATCATATGTTAGTAATTCATCCTGTTATTCAAATCAACTTCAAAAACGTAAACATACTTTTGAAACTGACTAAATGAAGTTTAAAAAAGAGGAATGATTACGGTGTAAAAAAGATGGATGATGGTATTAATCTAATCTCTCTCTGCAAAGATGATTCTACATGCTGACTTCCAAACTTCAATTTAAAGATGGCATCCCATGATGATGATGAGAGATTGACATTTCTCGTTTATTATTATTTTTATTATTCTATCAGCACTATCGATAGCGAATCAAATAACATTTGAATTCAATATTACCGAACGATTAAATGTCAGTAATACTGGTAATACACAATACAACCTACGTAGTAGGGTTGATTAAAAAAATATAACTCTACACATAACTATTCTCCATAGGACCATCGCCAACGATGACGACGTCAATCGCCGCTTCATCGCTGCTCACCAACACCAGCAACATTTATCAGGGACCCTTCCAACTTCACAGCCCACCGCTGGGCACGCGAGTCCAGCAGCTGTGGCTACTGGCACAGATACTCACCAATAACGATGATGGTAAGAGCTCCTTAATAATGATTATGGTAAGTTTTTTCTAAAAACGATGATGGTAAGAACTCTTTAATAATGATTATGGTAAGGGTTACTTATAACGATGATGGTAAGAACGCACCAATAACGATTATGGTAAGAGTTTACTAATAACGATTGTGGTGAGAGTTTACCAATAAAGATGATTGATGGTAAAAGCTCGCTGATAACGATTGTGTTAGAGTTACGGTAATGGTGTAAAAATAACAATGATGGTAAGAGCTCGCTAATAACGATTTTGTTAGAGCTCACCGATAACGATTATAGTAATGGTGTACCAATAACAATGATGGCAAGAGCTTGCTAACAACGATTGTGTTAGAGCTTACCAATAACGACTACGGTAATGGTGTACCAATAACGATGCCTCATACCTAAACTGCGGAGTGCGCCAGATATAGTAGGGTTGGACTGATGCACTGGTCCAACTGTTCTATCTTCTTGATTATGATCTTCTAAATAATGTATTGTTGTTACAGAGGAAATATTCGATAAAAGCTTTCAAATAAGTATATCGGTAGACGGAGTATTGAATGACCATCAAACCATCAACTTATTTCCAGAAAGCGAAGCAAGTAATAGGTAAGTAATCAATGATCTTGTTAAAGTTTAAGGCCTTTGAACGCTGCTATTTTTTAAGCGCTGACGACGGGCGTTTTTGATGACCGCGTCTTCTGCGCGTTACGAACGCGTTAAATTACGTTTTACTGGATCGCTTGAAAGTTACCGTGCCTTGGCAGCCTTGTGTTTGCCGATCGTGCTGATTGCGTTCTACACGCGTCGTCAGCGCAAAAAACGTGGTGTAAAAAGACCCTAAATAGCATAAGCAGTTCTCTTAATCTTTAAGAACAATACAGGGTTACATTTCAGTCACATGCCAAATCAGGAGCGACTCAGATTCAGTACCTCGATCGATCTATGCAAAGGTTTTTTTTTATTGATCCTATCCGCTGATAAAAATTATACGCGTGGGTACTTTAACTCATTCGTAGAAAAATACGCACCATATCTAAGTAACGATCAACTGTTTTCAGTTGATCGTGCAATACAATAATATTAATTATGGCACAAGCAAGTTGCGTCTCTCTATTTGCTATATTTTCGGATATAAAATACGATCATTATACACAATTACGATAAAGATGTCTCTTTATTTCGTTCCTCAGATCTTATTTTAAAAATTTGGAACCTGGCTGAAAATTAACCCTTTGTACTTATTTCTGTGCGACTACCTTATATTTATTTTTTTAAATTGCCCCGCGCCAATCCGGGCCTGTCGCTAGGGTCGGACAAGTTCGTCCGCGACCCTCCTGCCACACGCGATTGTCGAAACAAATCCACTCCCCGCAACATCACTCGTCACCCGCTGACGTGTAGCGTGCCTTGTCCCCCGCACCTCTGGCGACCGCAGGAAGGTCCCGCGCGAACTTATGGACTATAGTACAGTATGTAACAGAAAAGAAGCTTCTAAATAACCGTTCCTACCCCCAGAACCCTGCACTTGCAGTGCTCGTCGCGCGCATGCTCGGAAGTGGTCGCGTTGCACCTCGGCGCGCTCGACTACACGCGCTACGTGCTGACCGTCCGCTTGTATGGGCTAGCAGAGTTCCACAAGCGGTACTGCATACGAGAGATCATCTTTCTTGTAAGTATAACAAGATGCGTGTAAACAGGCTTCTTCTAGCGGAGCCTACCACCGCTGATAGGATTCATTCAGTCGCTGCCTGGGGTGAACCACAAGGCTTTTAATACCCCATCTAATATTTTGGTGTATCCTTTTGATGAACATCTGAATGTACTACCTACTCTAAGTAACCCAAAATATTTACAAATAAACTTTTCACTGTGACTACGTCAACATTACTCCGTCATTAATTAGTGTCTACTACTTCAGAATATCTACTCTACAATCAGTATCGTCTACGTCAGTTTACTTCGCGATTAGTATCTCCACGTCGGCATGTTCCGCCATTATAGGTAAGGTAAACCCTTTAATAAGTCCTCGCCTACTCGCCTCGGTACATGGGCGTAGAGTGGAGGTAGAGGTGCCGGCGGCAGACGCATTTATGTCAAAATTAAAATCACGCGACCAGCGCCCGCCGTCACCGTGTCATCATCATCATATCCAACCGCAAACCGTCCACGCTTGAACATAGGCCGCCCCCAAAAGTGACCTGTTACAAGCGGCCAGCATCCAGTGCGATTCTGCAATCTTTATAAGGTGTACTCGTATAGCCAGTATAAGGTGTACATAGATGGATAGCCATCTTGCTTTTTTGTGCCGATGAACAGCCAACAGTTATGTGTATGTGCTCAGTCGTTATTGGTGTGCGTAACAGATTGTCGATAAAATTAAATAGATAAAAAATCAAAATTTTAGGTCACTATTTTTTTAATGATTTGAGTTCAGTGTCCGTAATATAGTTACCTCTGTAAATATGGCAAGGATGCAAGGTAACAGCGTGTATATATATGTAGGCCTATCTGCTTAGCGGTCGCTAGGTAACTTCTGATCCCAATTTACTACACAGGCTGTATATGCACCTTAATATTATTTTTTTATTGCGAAATACCTAATGTCGAGTCAGATCTTCACCTGTCGCGTAGTCACGTCACGAAACGAACATCGATTGTACTCATAAACGCAAGCGCATTCCACTTAAGACCTTATTACAACGTCATGACTTCATGAGTGAATAGCAGCTGCGGCATAATCTTAGTTTCTCGTCAAGAAACACGATGAAACACCATTCTAAAGGAAAAGTACCTCGACTTATTGTGACGCAACTTGATTTTGACTCGACTTTGATTTAAATAGAACATATTTGACCTGCCGCAATTTGAATTCTTAACTTGTAAAACTTAGGTACATCGATATTCACTCACGTGTATTATAATAACTGTGCTCACGTCTACCTGCACTGGAAACAATGGCTGAATGCATTTAGAATGCAACCGGTGTCGTTGTGTGGGTGTTATCCGCTTAGGATGCATGATTTCGTAAGCGTTGAACGCTTGTTTATGCACTACTATGTAAAGGTGGTTATCAGACTACGCGATATTCAGACGTTCGGAGTCTAACCACAGATTACATAATAGTTACTACGTAACAGATAAATCACTCCAAGTAAAATCGTCCATACCTACTCTTATAATAGCCTACAATTTTTTGTCGCACACCGCTGCGCCCGAAAATGTGCTTTAAGTTTCAAACTTTACGTTATTATTCCTCTGCAGCTACGCGACCTTGGAGTAAAACTAATAAAGTCAGGGTTGCCTCTTTAGATACAAGGCCTATTTTATTTGTAGCTTGGTTTGAAATGTTTTACAATGATATAGTGTTATACAAAATGTTTACCTGTGCAAAATTTTCGGTTGTCCCGAAAAACAAATCGGATTAGTACAAACAGTTTTCATATGTAGTAATGTGGAAAACAAGATCTAATATGTTGTTCTGTGCTAAATTATTTTCAAAAATGTATTCATACATAGTTATAAAAAGCATCTGTGGGAACTTTCAGTATGCCGTAAAATTATGATAACTTATTAAAAGATTTTAAAAGTTCAAACATTCGAGACTGATAAGTCTAGAATTTTATTTAAATCTGAGACTAATTCAGGACAGATTATGCTTCTGGTTTGGTTTGTACAGTAAATAACAGATTTTTAAATCATATTACTTAATTAGTTGGCATTAAAACGAATCGATCGTAACACAAATAATTCAACAGTGCGTACGCGCGCCTATCGGTTGTTGGCAGCCTACTGATTTACCTACGCACTGCCGTCGGTGCGCTCGAGAGTAGGCTATTAACGCGCGCAAGTACATTGAGTGAGAGATGCCTGGTCTAACTAAGACAGTCTAAACCCAATCTCTCTCTTTCATACTGTGGAAGAGCGAGATGGGGCAGACAGACTTACAGGCTAACTCTTATTGCACTTATGACTGCCTCGTTGGTCTAGTGGTCAGCACGCTGGGTACTAACCACGAAGTCCCGGGTTCGAATCCCGGGTCGGGCCGAGAGTTTTTGGGTTTTTCTGTCTTGAAATTACTCAGACACAGCTCCGGAGTCAAGAAGTTGGTGGTGTTAACACCCCCGTGCCTCGGAAAGCACGTTAAGCCGTTGGTCCTGCGCCTGATCTCTCTACGGTCATGTCGGACTGCCGTCTCACCGAATTATGAGGGTGAAGGAACAGAGATTACAACTGTGTATTGCGCACACACTTGTGCACTATAATATGTCCCGCGCAGTTGGCTAATCTCTGTTGAGATAGGCTGCCGTAGTCGAAATCGGCTAGGAGGACATTATTATTATTGCAGATTGCACTACGCTGAGTCTTAGTAAGACTGTCTGTATATCGCGTTGTCAAATTACCCTTTAAGTGTACCTTAACCTTAATAAACAGTAGAAAAATGCCTTCTGACACGTTCACAACATACTCATAGTTAAATTCGATTGTAAGATCATAAATTGTTTCACAGCAAGATTTTCTTTTTTACATATGAACTTAGTTAATTGCTTGTAGCACGGATAATATAATGTTAGGTAGGTAATTCTATCTAGGTAGGCTTCATTTACTATTACGTAATCTGTGATTTTACAATTAATCCCTTCTTATAGTTAAATATCTGCATAAGGTAGCTGTCTCCTTTAAGTTTTGGTAAGACGTAGTAGCATAAAAACGTATTCTATACTTAGAGATAAAAAGATGGTGGCATCATTTGCGACGCCAATGTTTTTGCGTCGTTTTAAATTGTCCCATTTGAACAAAGGAGTATTTCACTTACCTACTGTATTTGCGTCGGTTGTGTTGTATTAATATTGAATAAATTGAACGACAACCTACAGTGCGCCTTAGGCAGGCGTCACTCAGATGTCTACTAAGGTTTTTTTGATACAGTTATTTATTACTTACTAGCGGTTACCCGCGACTTCGCCCGCAAGAGTCAGATTTTCCATATAAACTTTCACCCCCCATTTTACCCCCTTAATGTTTTTATATCGTGACAAAATGTAGCCTATGTCCTTTTCAGGGTGTCGAACTGTCTCCTTACCAAATTTCATCTCAATCGGTTCAGTGGTTTAAGCGTCAAGAGGTAACAGACAGACAGACAAACTTTTGCATTTATAATATTAGTATGGATTCTAACCTAAGAATAGCTAATAGTACAAGTACAGAAATATCTCTCCGCAAAGTAATTGAAATGAATAGCTATAGCTACTCTTGCTACGACACAATATAATGCAATTCACGTCGCGCAGCATCAATTGACCTTTCTTTTTATAATGCAAGCGAATACACGGTTCCTGATTCGATGAATAAATCTTCGGGACCCGTATTCGATTGATGGCCCCGGTGCATTTAACCATGCGTCGAAATCGCAGCGTGGCGCGTGAATGCGTGTTCTAACGTTGCTTGTAAGTATATCCGTTTTGTAAGAAAACGCGCACAGTCCAACACACTGAAAACGCATCCACGCACAGGAGCGCGCGAGAGAATATGAAGAAATTCACGCGCTACGCTGCGTGGTGTGGGGCAGTGTGTTAATCGCCTTACATGTGGGCACTTTTAGCTTTACGCAACTGCTTCAAACAACTTCTTTTACTTAGTTAACATTTAACATTGATGATGATAATGTCCTCCTAGCCGATTTCGACCACGGCGGCCTATCTCAACAGAGATTAGCCAACTGCGCAGGACATATTATAGTGCACAAGTGTGTGCGCAATGCACAGGTGCACTCTCTGTTCCTTCACTCCCATAATTCGATGAGACGGCAGTCCGACATGACCGTAAAGAAATCAGGCGCAGGACCAACGGCTTAACGTGCTTTCCGAGGCACGGGGGTGTTAACACCACCAACTTCCTGACTCCGGAGCTGTATCTGAGTAATTTCAAGACAGAAAAAAACACTCTCGGCCCGACCCGGGGTTCGAACCCGGGACCTCGTGGATAGTACCCAGCGTGCTGACCACTAGACCAACGAGGCAGGCAGTCAGTTAGTTAGGTAACATTATGCTTTTACTAAACAATAATATTTGTTACAGTTTAAAACATACAATCCAGCATTCACGCAAATGGAGACGTGGTTCAGATTCATTTTTCTACTAACAACTTTTACTATAGCTGTAAGTACTATTTAAACAAATTATGTAATATGAACTGTTAGAAAACAAGTTGACCGAAGCAAGGAGAACTTGCACAGATGGGTTTATAGTCAGAAAACGCATATCTGTGTGAAATCTGTTTCCAGAAAATATAAAATAATAGTACGATGGTCTTTCGCTGCATGCCCCTACACCTGCACAAGTGTGGACCTGTCAAATACCACTGATATCAAACGCAGAATTGCTGTGATTAGACCTCATTAGTATAACGCCAAAGTCGACATGAAAATTGGAATAAAGTCCCTGTTTCTAGTTACTCTTTTATCAATTCTACGATATCTAACAACAGAAATTAAATCAAATTTCACTTACAAAAATTAATCGACTGTGTCATCCGGTGGGACTCGAACCCACGTCCTTTCGCTATCCGGGCGAGTGCTCTTACCAACTAAGCTACGGAGGACGTTAGTCAGTCGACGTATTTTTGCAAGTGCTTGCTACGCTAGTGAGCCGGCGTTCGATTTCATCAATACTTGGTGAATGTACCCGCATGTATCCAATGGAAATATTTTTACAAATATTTAACCATCAGTTCAGATGAAATCAGCTTAACCTTTTATATTTTTATAACTTAAGCAATTATTTTGCAAGTTTTTACGAAATTAAATAAAATTTCACTTACAAAAATTAATCGACTGTGACATCCGGTGGGACTTGGTTTTGTAAGTGAAATTTGATTTAATTTCGTAAAAACTTGCAAAATAATTGCTTAAGTTATAAAAATATAAAAATCTAACAACAGGTTATATTTCAGGTTTGGTTCGCGCATACTCTTAGAAAATACGCTACCCACGACTGGGCTATAGAGCAGAAGTGGCTGTCCATTCTGTTGCCTCTTCTGCTACTTTACAATGGTAAGTTAATGAGCTTTGGCAATGTCCAATAGTTTCAAAAATGTTGAATCACTTACCGCCTTAATAATAAAATAATAATAATAATGTCCTCCTAGCTGAATATCTCAACAGAAATTAGCCAACTGCGCGGGAGATATTATAGTACACAAGTGTGTGCGCAATACACAGGTGCATTCTCTGTTCCTTCACACTCATAATTCGGTGAGACGGCAATCCGACATGACCATAGAGAAATCAGGCGCAGGACCAACGGCTTAACGTGCTTCCCGAAGCACGGGGGTGTTAACACCACCAACTTCCTGTCTCCGGAGCTGTGTCTGAGTTATTTCAAGACAGAAAACCCAACACTCTTGGTCACGACGGGATTTGAACCCGGGACCTTGTGCAAAGTACTCAGCGTGTAAACTAGATTAACGAGGCAGTCAAGAAATAAACTACATACTGTAATACTCGTTCTAACACTTGAATAAATATGAGACTGCTAAGTTGAAACGTTTCAGTCCATATGTCATGTGATCAGCTATCTGAACAAATTAGATGCAAACTTGAATAAATATTCACATGTTACAAAACTACTATAGTATTACAGGTAAACCGCCTAATTGAGTTCTCGCCTGCGGGGTACTGGGGCGCGGGGTTGTAAAAATGGACAAGAATGACGCTGAAAGGTGTTAGCGGCGGGCGCTTGTTACGTGATTTTAATATTGACAAGGGTATCCCGCACCTCTCCCAGCCCTCGTTCTCGTTCTGCCTCGGCATCCCTGTACCCCGCAATAGCGATGGGCGATTATTACTAAATTAATCGAATTATTCGAGTGGTCCCTGTTATCGAATGTATTCGATAAGCAACCGCAGTCATTCGATTATCCTTCGATTATGCGGCGAGCACAGCGAGCAATACCGGAGCGTGCGGTGCGCAGGCCGTACTACTAACGAATGAATCGTCATTCGTCGCGTCGATTAATCATTCGTTCGCTGCCTGTCAATTCAATCGAATGCATCAAAGGGCCGAGTATAGATTATCATTCGATTGACGATTATTATTCGATTTTTTTTTCCGAATTACTAAATCGACATTCGGTAGTTCGAATGGTCGATTGTCGAGTCATTCGATAATTTTTTTTTAACAATCGCCAATCACTACCCGCTAGCAAGGACTCGTTATGTGCCTAACCTTTGTCTAGATATTACGTTTTTTCTCTATTCTAGACCCGATATTCCCCTTACGGCTCGTGTCGAGCAGTTGCTTCGCGCCGCTCATGGACACAGTGTTCCAGACGGCTTTCCTGGCCTGCGTCATGCTGTCCTGGCTGGCGCAGTACCATGGACTGAGACAGGTAGTGTACACTGTTGAGACTTTATTACAAGGTAATAAGGTTGAATATGTCAAAGTATAGTTTGTTAGGGATCAGATTTCCGATATTTTACCCACACGTGTTATATGTTAAAATTTATCGACAAAAACCCTATAAAGGGTGGCGCAGCCCTCACCCCTCCGACTTATTTTGTCAATAAAGTCATTTTTATTTGTTTGTTAATATTGAGTAGTAGTAATACTTACTAAGTAGTTCGTGGATAGGTACTTTCACCACAGACAGTTTGTCGAAATTTTGTTGTCAAAAGTCAATGGGGAAGATTACGCAAAACTTTTTGGTAGAGGGCGCTGTGTGTTTGTTACATGTCAAATATTGTTACTCTGAATACTTTTTTGCTTTTGTGGATTTGTGAACTTTTTTGACTCTAGACCCTCTTTTTGTGGACTTACTACAATGTATTCCTTCTGATGGCGTGTGGATAGGCTAAAGGAAGAATTGAGAAAACGTGGAGCTTTGTTAAAAGGAAAAAAAGCTGACCTAGTCGACAGGTAAGATAACAGTGTTTTTTTATACTTTTACACGTTTTCATAGCAAATCTAGGATTAAATTTGTTAAAATAAAGTCTAAACTAAAAGCTTCTTGTACAAAAATACCAGTTTTATTATTTGTAAAGGTTAAAAAATTGTAAACTCCACATAACCTATAAAAGCATAAATATAAGCTTAGCATAATGTATTTGTTATAATAGTATGTATCTTTAGCTTTCATTGTTTACCTACCTGTAGTCTTAGAAGTAGTCTCAAAATCAGTTTCTTCGAAATGTTTGCCACATAACCTTGAAAAGTCACTTGATTTAAAGTTTCCTCTTCTCAATGCCTTTCCCATTTTTATCCTTTGCTGTGGATTACTGGGGAATTTGTAGGAACCTATTTCACCACACCCCATAGCTGCACAGCGCCCCATTTAAAAAAATACTAACTAATAACAACAAAACAACAAATCCTATTTGTATGGGTTTTGACAGTTCTTAAGTAACAAACATTTGGCGCCCTCTATAAGGAACTAATTTGACAGTTTGCTTCCCCATTGGCACAATGTTTTATACTACTTATCAGTTACTAACGGAATTTGAACTACGAGTATAAGAATAGTCTTACTTACTTTACGATGTAGGAGAAAGGGTAGGGAGGCATTTGCTCTGCAGTGGGACACGACAGGCTCCTAATAATAATAATAAGTTGACAATAGTAGTAACTTACAGTTTTTTAAAAAACTAATAAAACTGCCTTCAATAAAGTAAACTAAAAAGTTTAAAAAAATCCCTTACACTTTAGTTTTGAAGACGGTCTCACTGCCATGCGAAATTTTCTTACCAGAGGAGAATGGCGAGGTGATAGTAACCTATCTAAAAAGAGAGCCTATTGACCTTGATTTTTCATTCCTCTCTTCTTACGACATGGTAGATTAAGAGATCATGATAGCTGAATGGCGACGGGAGTATAAAATATTTTGTATCATTGAGTCCACGCGTACCAAGTCGCGGGCAACAACTAGTACCTATACTATATAAATATGTAGGAGTTTGGCAGACCAAAAGTTACACATGTGACATATGCACCTCCTTTTTTTGCGACTGCAGAGCTTAACCAGTGGACACATACTTTGGGATAATATTTAGCCTAAAATGTAATTTGATTTTGTAAACTTTTATATTGTGTATTCTGTGATGTTATTCCGTTTTGTGTTCATAAACAAATAAATAACCAGAAGGCAACTTATTAATGTAAAATAAAGAGACTATTAGAGACGTTTTCCAATCGAATGTCGATATGTAGATGTAAAAATATTACTTAAAACACTTTAGAAAAGCTTACCTACCTACCAACTTTTTTTAAAAAAATTATTTAGAGAGCTTAATCATTTAATTTACATGTCGCTCTATTAAATTTTCCTACTATTTAATTATTAATGTGCAGTGATTGTCTAAAAGTTAAGTTTCATCCGGCTGTAAGGACCACTTTTGTCCAATAAATAGATATGTTAAGAAATTAATACAGCAAAAGTCCACTTAGTTCCTATCCGGCTCGAAGGACCACAATGCTTACCTCCTCAGTATCTTTTAACTTACTTTATGTTTGTTTCCAGAACGAAAGGAGTTTCGTGTCATTTTACCTGTTCAAAGTGATAGTGGTGGCGCTGGTATGGACTCCGGCGATGGTGATCACAGTCTGGCAGAAGTACTACGCTTTCTACGACCCCACGTTTAACTACATGATGAATCCTAATTATCCTGTGAGTATACTTCATCTTATTACTCTTTTAGACACGGCTAGTTTTCTGTACGATGATTTAGGGCTAATTTTTAAGTCAGAAGACTGCTGGACGTAGGCCTCTCAAAGACTGCGCTAAATTTCACGGTCCTCCGCTTCTCGCATCTAGCCACCACTAGCCACCTTCCTCAGGTCATCGGTCCACCTAGCAGGGGGGCGTTCAACACTACGTTTTCCGAGACGTGGTCTCCATTCGAGAACCTTCCTACTCCAACAATAAAATATAACAAGACTGATTTTAAAATGTCAGCACTACAACAGTCATATTTAACATTTTAAAACAGTCATGCGCACTTACGTACGTCTTAAGTCCGGATTAGCTAATCCGGTCTGGCGCAAGTGGGCTTTCAACTCAGATAATAAGCCCTGAACAAATCTAGATTTGCTAACCCAGACGTGCGCAAGTGGCAAAGTAGTATCCTAATTCCTAAGTGTATACTTTATCATCCAGTTATTTTTTATCTGACAGTAGAAAAACATTGTCAACTAATGTGATTGGTTGATTAAATAGGTTGTTTCTTTATTTGCAGATTGTGAAAATAATGTTCTTCAGTGCAGTTACGTTATATTTCCTATACTTACTCGTCCTCATAGTGAAAGCGTACAGTGACCTGAGAAATATGCCTTTCTTTGGTAAGTCTTATTTTTAGAGTTATCAGGTTGTTCTACTACACACGCACCACGTCCTTAATTGATAAACTAATTTATTTGTTATTAAAAGTCATTACCACGTTAAATTTACTGTCCACAATATAAGATAGCACATTGGCTCGATTTCCTATAGATCTTTTTCCAGCCAACATCAAAATCGGTTAAGGTTGTATAAGCAGTTCCTCAATTTCTTTTACCCTGTATTTAATTCAACATCATAACTAAGAAAACAACACACCATTGACACAAGTATTGTATTGTATTGCAATAATCCCCTATTTTGCAAACCTAATGTGGCCTCGACCTACTTACGAAATCAATGATGATGACTAAGTTTGCAGTTTTAATCCTTTGGGGTATTCTTGTGTAAAGAGTAATAACACAGAGTAAATAATTAGCACTAGTAATAATATTTACTTATGTCAGGGCAATGATGAGAATTTCGACGTGTTTCCAAAAAAACTTACTCAATAGATGGCGCTGTAGGTAGTCTATAGGCCTGGACAAATGCAGTCCACTCTAAAGACAGGGGTTCATTTAAAGGATCATCCCAGGATAAGCCTGACATCCATAAGCGTTGGATAAATTCCTTAGCCTTAAATACGACGGGAGATATCCAGCCACAAGGGTCATACATACGGGCAATCAAAGATAAAACTTTGCGTTTTGTAATAACTGTATCACGGGTATCACAGGTATAATTGTAGGTAAATGAGTCACTCACAGGATTGTATTGGACACCTAAAATAGCGACAGTCTGAGGATTATCTGGGTCTGAGAATGAATGAGGAAGTTGCAAATGATCCGGGGGCATATCATCTAGGAGCTCGGGCCTGTTACTAATCCACTTACGGAGTTCATAACCACCAGAGGCCATTATTCCTATAAGCTCAGTTTTCAAAGCCCGGGCAGACGCAATAGTATCAGCACCAGTAAGACAATCGTCGACATAAATATCTCTCTCAAGGACTTCAGCAGCTCGAGGGAAGGTAAGTCTCTCTTGTTCAGCGAGCTCAAGAAGGGCACGAATTGCAATGAATGGACTGGAACGAAGACCATAGGTATTGGTATTAAGTTCACAGGCAAGAAGTGGCTGAGAGGGATCCTCACGCCAAAGCACAAGTTGGTACCTTCTATCATCAGGATGTACCCAAGTCATACGAAACATCATACGAATATCTGTTACAAACACTACCTCATGCCTGCGGAAATTTAGGAGGATGTGAGAAATATCTCGCTGAAGCTTAGGGCCTGTATGTAAACATTGATTCAGGGACACTTTAGAGGACGTAGGACTACTACCATCGAACACAACACGTATTTTGTCACTAACGGACTTAAAAATTCCATGATGAGGGATAAAATAATGTTCCCGGGTCGAGTCATATGAAGAAAGGGACATATGGTTTAGGTCAAGGTACTCGCGCATAAAGGAAATATATTTCTCTCGAAAATTAGGATTGGCTTGGAAACGCTTCTCAAGATTATGGAATCGCCGTAAGGCATTGGTTTTAGAATCACCGAGAGGTGGACGATCATGAAGAAAAGGGAGTCTAACCATAAATCGACCATCGCTTTCACGAGTGGTAGTTGCTTTAAAAAAGGTTTCACACTCTATATCCAAGTGGTTCGCAACTGGAGATTGGGGGGCCTCTTTGATTTTTCAGAATTTTTCAACTATTTGGGACAGCGAGACTCCAGTCATGGGGGGTTCCAAATCAGTAAATCCTCCATAAACAGGACCACACAGGACATAACCAAATATCGTCGAGATAGCAGTAAGGCCATCAGGGGACACAAACAACTCGGACCTTAAAAGGCGACCAATGACGTCAGCTCCAAGAAGTACACTTATAGTACCAGGTTTGTAAAATAAAGGGTCAGCAAGAGGGAGGTGCTTAGTACAGGTAATTACACTTTTAGGAAAGTCTACCTCTGGGAGCAATCACATCAACAACTATTGCACTGGTGGAGATTTCTAGAAAGACAGAATTAACTGGCTTAAATTAAAAGGATACAATGCCCGGGGAATTAATTGCTTGAACATTACCTATTCCACGAACAGGAACTGGAGAAGGAATGATAGGTAAGTTCATGTGGTCAACAACAAGCTCAGTAGTAAGAAGGCAGCCCTGAGCACCAGTGTCACATAAGGCACGCGCTTCCACATAATATCCAGACGAGGTTTTAACATGAATCAAGGCCGTAGGTAAAAGAACGAGAGAATTGCAAGGTAAAGATGTAAAAGCGGGTATGGAAGGGGGGCTATCTAGTCAGAATTGTGGGGCCTCATTGTACTTACGATGAAATGCACGTTCATCCTGGGTTCTTTGACCTAGAGGAGCATTATAAATACGGTTACCGCTTGGTACAAGGGGAGATCGCCCGCCCGAACGGGGAGGTGATACTCTACGGGAATCACGAGGTGGCGGGGTACGAACACGGTGCCATTCAGTACGTGGGGGTGACACACGGTCCGTTAAGTGATTTTGTGAAGATTGCCGCGGATGGTTAGAAGCTAAGGCCGCGACGTCACGGTATGAGCGCTCGCGATCGTAATTCACAGGAAAGGAGTCATTATAACACAGTGACGTGTGATGACTGGAACGGCGGCACGTGCGACAGCAATAATTTCGCGTGCATTGGGATATGGAGTGTTTATCCAGGCATCGATAGCACAGTCGGGCTTCTTTTACAAAAGTAACACGTTGACGAGTAGGAAGGCGAATAAAATCGGGACACTCGCGTAAGTAATGCGAAGTACTATTACAAAGGTGACATTTAGATGTCGTCGCAAAAGTAACAAAGGCTCTCGCAGGAGGTTGGGAACGCGCGTTAGGTTTAGGCAAACGAGGGGAGCTCACAGTAGGGGGGGTAGTAGTGTCAACGACAGAAGCACTACCTACATTGTCGTGGTGCCTACATTCATCCTCAAGAAAGGTAATAAGATGATCAAAAGTAGGGAGGTGATTAGGATTATCGCCATAACGACGTTCAAATCTCGATTTTAACTCTGAAGGCAGTTAAGCAAGACATAAGTGAACTAATAGGTATGACCAATGTTTAACAGGAAGTTCCAATCTCTCTAAGCATCGATAAGTCGAAAGCAGGGGGTTCAGGAACGACACACGTAACCCGGAAAGTTTGGGCGTTATAATAGGGAGCATCATTATTTGAGCTATGTGGGTATCCGCTAAAACACGAAGGTTATGGTACCTACGTTTTAGGAGGTCACGGGCCACGGTGTAATTGCCCGCCTCAATCTTGAGGTGTTGTATCAATCGACGAGGTTCATCCGATAAGGCACCCACTAAATAGTGTAGCTTCAAAGTCGGAGTAAGGCTAGGCTGGTTGACCACCACGCTACCAAACTGGTCTATAAAACTGATCCAACTATCGGGACGGCCATCAAACTTAGGTATAGGTAGGTCAGGCAATTTACTAGCCGGGTTATCAATAGCCAGGGATTTATTCTCCTTGAAGGGGGTGCTAGTACGGGACGTCTCAAATTGGTGAGGTCGTATTTCGTCTAACTTAATTTTTAAGTCGTCTACTTTGTCCCTTACTACGCGCATCTCGTTCTTAACTTGCACATATTCTTGTTCATAAATCGCAGGATCGAGATTACCTAACAGCTTGGAGCAAGCGGCAGAAAACTTATCGCACATAAGTGGCAGGTCGGAAAGACGTGCTCGCATACGATTGGAGGAAAAGGTCTCAAGAACTCGGTGGGAATCATCAACCCAGTCACTAATATAACGGAATTCACCTATAGCTTCACGGTATTCAGCTGTATCCGTGTAAAGTACGGCCCTTACGGTCTCGTTGCCGGTTTCGGTATCCGACATTTTATTTACTTTAAATCGCAGGAAACAAGGTAGGTAAATTAAACTCACAAAAGATTCCAATAGGATGCGTAAAGGAACAAATAGTAAGGGACGGCACAGATGCACCGGGTATAGCAAACGTAACTCGTAAACAACTCGCACGCGGTCACGCGATAATGGCGTGATCAATAGGGAAACAAAGCGCTCGCGCACCTCACTTGCACTTAAAGGGTAGGTAATTAACGCGCTAATCGATTTAATCGACACTTATGTAAAAGGGGTTGTACTCAAATGTTATTAAGGAATTTACTGTAAATAGGTTAGGTATATGACGAGACGTTTTCTTCAAATTACAAAGGAAAGTAGCAAATAAATAACTCTCAATTAAACAAATTACGTTACTAATAAGGGGTTCTAATAAAAAACTACGCTCTGCTACCAAAATGTTTGAGAGTTTAGGCAGTGGATTACACGTGGAGGGGCGACAATGATAGGAAAATCGGTCAGGTCTGAGCACTTATAGCTAGGTACTTGCCGAAACAGCTTTCAGGGTTCAGGTATCACTTCACAGGCCACAATCACTCGAAATGTCTGTAAGGAGCTTCACAGGATACACACGCGGCGAAAGCACTCTGGTCAGTCTAGTACATGTGTCATAGGGAACGTCTCGATGTCGACTCGATCTTCGGGGTTCTCACGGTACGTTTTTAAACAAATAAAAATAAGGCAGGTATGCGTGTGTGTGTGCGCGGCGTAGTATCAATAGGGTACACAAACAAATCAAAATATTGTAGTAAACAGTTCCCTAAAGTAAAATCCAGGCTAGAACCTTGAATGAAATAATAGGTATACCGAGGTCAACCGGTCAAAAGGATTTACAGTAGAAAAACTCCCAATGTCAATAAAATATCGATGGCACGACACTGGCGCAAAGTCATTAGATAACATAGAAAGAAGTCTCCAGAGTACCCATCATGCAGAACATCTTCTAGCCGAGACCAGCCTAGCTTGCTCCGGAGTTTAGGTAGATATGTATAAAGCTACGCTTACACGCTCGGGTTTGACCGGTCGTTAGGGCTGTAATAGGCTGGATCGTGCAGTAGCGCGATGAGTCACTAGCGCATTCGGCGTCGCGTCGGTCGATCCTACGCGGTCGTGAGATAAGGTTACACGATAGAAAGAGAGAAAAATATCTAGGTGAACATATTGGTAAGCTATTTGCAGTGTGAAAACTGTTTTTTTTTATGATTTTGCAAAATGATTCTTCTGTACTATACTCGGCCCGGCGAACCTTGATCCCTATGACATTGACAGTTATTCCTACGACACAACATTGTAGTGGCGTCACCGTTACATTAGAATCGAATTGGAGGCTTATATAAATGCCATTTATTAAATTTCGGTAGATATATGCCATTACAATGATATTCCGTCGGAATTATAACAATTCTTAACATTTACAAGAAATTATCTCAATCAGACTTTACGTTTACGTCCTGCAAAAGTTACTTCGTTCGGAAGATATCGACTAGTGCGGAAAATATCGATAAACAAATGTCGATAATAGAAACGAGTGTACATGATTTATTATTATTTAAGTTATAGGTGCTGAATGTTAAAAAGTTGCATGCAATTGTTTTTATTTCATTCAAATTTATAAAATATTTCTGAGGACACCAGGTTTTGTTTTATTTAAGATTAGATTTTATGAGTATCAGTTTTCATGTGTATGCCACACAATTAAGTGATAAATTATGAGTGTCATTACTTTTTCATACTTAAGTATTAGTACATTCTCTATTGAATAGAATGGAGCGCGGCATACATGCACTCATGATTGTATACCCAATAGAATTAAAAAAATAACTGTAGGACAAAACCATATAAAACAAAAGCTGTTCAGCGATCATTTATTTATATATTTTAAGCTGAATCTGATAATGACATTAGGGTTTGTGTCACGAACTCGGAATCTGAACTGCAGCTGCTGTCGCCTACGTTTATCAAAAACGGCTCATCTACAATGCTGTCGTATCGCACGTCTCGAGCCCAATCATCAAAACAAAGTTTTAAAGCATTATATTGGCAGTGGTAGGGCGGTAGCCAAATCACATTAAGTTAAATCGACACGACCCATCAATAACATGAACTGTCATAGGGATCAAGGTTCGCCGGGCCGGGTATACTTCTACTGTTATTATTGTCAGGCCTATGTATCTTCCCGCTTAGGTAGCAAAAACGTTCCTACGCGCGGCGACCCCTTGGTAAGGGACTAAACAAGTTGGGTGTCGCTAGCCGGCAGCGACACGCTCCCGCGTTTTATTCACCGGCGGTGCGCGACACTAGGTTGCTGGTTGGACGAGCGTGAATAAAGTCCTAGAAAGATGCGCTAGATGGCGTAAGTAGCTTCTTGTGGCAGTCAACCCTATCGCGTTGCGTGATAGTACGTCACTGAATAGGTTTAGTGTATTATGTATCATATTCCAGAGTTATAAGAATGAAATTATCTTACAATGTATTTCTGTAGGTGTCTACACGAAAATGTGCTTGAGTCAGAGGCGAACTGAATTACGCCATATCGTTAACAACATTGAGTAGATATTTCTTTGAAATTCATTGCAAAGTCATACTTCTGTACGTAGTACTAGTACTTATTCTGTGTTATTGTGCCGATACGTAGGTACACCTTCCAACCTTTTTCCAAACCTTTTCCAAGCTTCCATAGACTCTTAACTTCCCAATCTCTTGCAGATATAAGGCTTCGGTGCCTCTCAATAGTAGTGGGAACGGTGACTATCATCACTGCGATCCTGGCCGCCCAGGGTTGGGGACCCGCGGCGTTGCAGGACCACTGGGCTTCGCAACCGAAGGTCCACTACGACACTTCGGCGCCGTTCATGGCGCTATATGGACTATTCAACTTCAAAATGTACATACTCGCCTATCTTTTCTCGCCTGGAGGAGGCTCTATACATGGTAAGACACTTTTCCCTCATCAACCCACTGCTATAGGTAACCGCCGAGTCATAGCGTCGTCTTCACATTCTTGACAAAATTCGTATCACGCTACACGCCGCCCGCGATTAGTCTCAGAATGCCAAATTATTAAAACGCCAACTGACACTCAAAAGGCCAAATTCTCAAAGACCGAATTCGCGTAATGCCAAATTCTCAAAGGAACGAATTCCGTATATAGTGGTTTTTAAGGGTATTTATATATATTTTTTAAAGTTTTTGTTTTAAGAAACTAATTTGAATAAAATTATCTTAAGCAACATTTCTTTAAATGTTTTTTTTTAGTTTTGCCTTGGTATGGCTGTATAAGTATGGATGTCTTTGCCACGTGCAGAGTAACAACTAACTCGCACGCACTCATTCATGACAGCCAATCACGTTTGACATTCCAGAGTTTTGACAAGTCACTCACACATACCGGAAACACACACACGCGTAGTTTAGTCACAGGTTATACAAATTTAGTGGCGGATGTGATGTCACTTGGTGGTTTCCGCCTGTTTAGAGGTCGTATGAATGTCAAATAATTATTTGTATTTTGGTAAAAATAATCCCCATCTTTTATTTCTTAGTAACTTAAATAGCGAAATAGTTTTAAAAAAACTTAAGATCTCCAAATAGTTTTGGAATTAGCATAGGTTGCCGAATTCGCTAAAGACCAAATTCTCAAATGGCTAAAATTGCTTCTTAATAGGAACTAAATTAAACAAAGATTTTTTTTAAATTGACTATAGATATTATTTTTTGTAGTAGGTAATTCATAAAAACACCTTATTATAGTTTTTCTCATTATTTATAAAAAATAATTTGAGGAAAAAACATTTATGATCATTTATGTAAATAACTTGTTAAAAAGCAAAGATAAACCAATTAAATTGAACTAAATTTTATAAACAGTGGCAAAAATTATAATAGGTATTTTTATGGTAAAAAAAATTGTTGAGTATTTGAGCATTACTTTGGTCTTTTGCGAATTCGTTCTTTTGAGAATTCGGCATTATGCTAATTTGATCTTTTCAGAATTTGGCCTTTTGAGAGTTAGTAGGTGAGAACTCAATTAAGTGGTTTACTTTTTTAATTAAGTTTATAGGGAAAAAATATTTTATAACAGCAGGATTTTCCTATATTAGCAATGCATTCTGGACTGTTTTTCATAGTATTTTAACTCAAACCCACGCAAAAACGCTGCGTTTTTGCGTGGGTCTTTACACTTTACAGTCTTTAGGTCTTTACAATCCATCAAGGGTTGCCAACTTTTGACACTTCTCACACCTATATTTCTCTTACAGAAACGGCCATAACCAAAGACAACCCCGCGTTCTCTATGATCAACGACTCTGACGAAGAAGTTATTTATGGATCCGACGAAGAGAGCCGCCGACCTCTAAACTCGCACCACAGAATTAGTAACGAGGATATATGATTTCATAGAACATATATTTTGCTGATATGTATGTTTTCCTATTAAATTATAAAATGAAATTAAGTACGCAATTTGTTTTATTACAAACATTCCATGGATATAAATAAAACATATCGTCGCCAAGGTTAGCAGAAATGTAAAATTTTATTTTGCTAAACCTGATGTAGAATAGTTTCATGAAGAACGGGACTTTAAGAACAGCTCTGCACATGGTAGGTATTTAAATTCCAGGCGGAAATTCTAAAAGCTTTCTTTGGTTTTATTCTTTAGTTCCGTTACTATTCGTAGCACAGCAGGAAAATGGTTTACGAATCTATGCCATAAACAATGAAATTTAATAAAACTAGCAAAATGTTAACTCAACAAAATACATTTAGGTCAAAAAGTATTCTTAGAAATACTGTTCTTGCTTGTGTACGTCGACTCGAGGATAACATTTTACAAAACATTGAAACAATTTGGTAGCGATTTCAAATAAAATAATACTTATAATGATAGACAATATTCAGTCTCTTATCTAGATTACACGTTGAATTCTTATGAACCGATAAGCATGAATCGCTCCGCCCTAATGGAATGTAAAATATACCGCATCATCATAAAAGGTAGCTCTAGCCTAGAGAATGAACGAACTAGCTATTTTAGCTGATTCCCATGAAAAAACGAGAACTTCACCACTATATTTCGACAAGCTCATGCGCGACTCTACTGCGCTCACGCAACGTGCGGGGGGCGGGAAAGAGCCAATCGCAAGCGACTGTCAAATATCTCTTTCCCCGCAACACCGCCCGTCCCCGTTGACATCTAGCATGCCTCACCCCCCGCACCTCTGGCGACCGCGGGAAAGATCGCGGACTTGTACATCGCAAAATACAACCCACAGAAATGGAAACTCATCAAAACAGAAAAAGGACACAACATAGTTCAAACAAATTATGATGCCAAAAAGGATATAATCTGCATCCAACGCATTTATTCATCCCGAGGTTCTGATGTGATGAGAAGAAATCTGTTAAAAAAACATTCTGGAGAAAACAAATTACGGCAGGTGAAAATTCCATGACCTTTACAAAACCCGCACGAAAGGTAGCAACGACCAAAGCAAGACAGTTCTCACGGAAAATTATTAAAGAGGATACTTGACTAGTTAGAAGGCATAGGGAAACAGAAGTGGTTTTTTTACGAAAAGTAGCAGGTAAAAACATAACTGTCACAAGAGTACGGAAGAATCGCCAGATTCCCGACTCACAGAAAGAAAAATAAATTCTAAACAGAAAAAAGCCGAACGCCAAGGATTGTCAATATCTAACACCAAAAACAAAAATAGCATGAACAATCAGCTTCACGCATAATGAGATAAAAACAAAACATAGTCCAGTCAGAGCGCAACAGATTCAACATCGTACGAAGACAGTCGAAGAATAAATGAATCACAAGGTACCTGGGTAGTTTAGGCACGCAAGGCAAATGGTACCACGATAACGTTTATCGCCCGACTTTACGTAACGGTATAAAACCCACAAAGATGTTTTCGCTCCGACAAGAAGCTTCTTGGTCTCGGAATATCGATGCTTTATGTCAAAGACAATTTAGCCCTGTTAAAGTTTCTTTTTACGACAACTTTACCGGTGAACATCTCAAATTTATGTAGACGACCTTTTAATACCTGGACTTGCAGAATACAACAAATTTCTATTGAAAAGGTTACATCATATTCATAATGATGCCGAGCCTCAAGGGCCCAAACGTCTGAAAAAAGGCACTCTAGAAATGATTGCTTTGGTGCGCACCTGGCCGCCTGGTTACAAACGTCCCTTTGTGTAGAAGATACGAATGAAAAAAACGTCACTCACGAAAACGCCACCATGCTGCACACAGCTTGAGAAATGCCGTGCGCGGCGCGCGTATTAAGCACAATTTTCTAAATTATCCGGCTCGAATGAATGTGTAAGGTAAGGTGAAAGGGTGCTGTAAAAAACAAAGAAATAAATATAACTTTTTAATTTAGTGCTAGTCAGTTTCGTATGAATGAATATAAAATGTACAATGATGTCTGGGAAGACAAACAAAATTAAATATGTAATCAAATTGGCAACTAAAACTAATTATAAAACGTAAAATTATGCTACTTACGAACTATTTTACATGCTGAAATGGCTTAATAATTAATACAATATATCACAGCAGACCGAGTATCAGGTTACCTTACAGTCAGCCATTTTGTTACACTTGGGCGCCATTTTGTCGTCATCAACTCTCCGCATTTTAAAATATGCATTAGCTGGGAAGTCGTGCACAGTAAAATGTACGAAAGCAAATTAACAGATAAATAAATAATTTACCTTAAATATTCAAGAAAAGAGTACAAAAATCATTTCAACATAGGTACATACATAAAATAGATCTTTTCGTTCGCCATTTTGTTGTTCACCAAAATCACACACAAAGTCTGAAATGAAACATTACACTGAACAATAAAATGTTTAATCAGTAAAGTCATTAGTTAAATAAATAAATCGGTAAACCTAATCGAACTAATGTACAAGTCATTCTAGGGATATAGTCTGTAATTTGTTGTTGTTGAGGCTGTGCGCGATTAGGATGACGGGGTGGGGCTGCAAGATGGCGGCCGGCAGAGGCCGCTGGCGGGCGCCGCAGGGCTCCGCCGGCAGCAGCAGCGGCGTGGCGGCCGTGCGCCGCAGCACCGCCCCGCCCCGCATCACGCACGCAACCCCCGCGCGCGGGTCACAGTTCTCGTTCACAACAGGACTCTCGTCGTCCGAGCACAAATCGATGACCTCACAGTCCGCCTCCGCGCGCTTGAGCGGATCGCGGCCACGTGCCTCGCCGTATACAGGCTCCTCGCAATCCACAAATATTATATCCTTGTCCTCCAACCGGTGCCTCTCAGCCTCCTTTCTCATTTGATCTATACTTTCCTCTATCTTCTTCAGAGACATCCTCTCCACATCTACTGTGATCGGTCTGCATTTCAGCAGCAGCAGCTGACCGGTCAAACCCAAAATTTTCTTCTTTCTTTGATCAGGAAATGTGTGCTTCCTGTGCCAGTAGTCTATAGGCCGCCTGTATCGGACTGGAAATTGTTGATTCTTACTTTTGCTAACTACGGATTTAATAAGGGATAAAGGAGTGCAGCAGTACCTTTCGATTCTTTCTCTGGAATAACTGGTGTCTCGCTGTACATTGGATTTTGCATTACGCATATATGCAAGCGATGAAAACGGATATGGAGGACCACGGTCAATATGAGCAGCACTTCTAATGTTTCTTGACCTGCTATCACTTGCAGTTGCTTTGCCAGTTGAAGACTGTGCTTTTTCACCGACAGGTTGTAATTTTAATGCAGCAACAAAATCTGCTAGACCTCCGCAGGATTCTTCTTCACAACTACACAGCCTCTCATGTGCTTTTAATAGGTCTAGACTGTCAAAGTGACTGTCACAGTTATCACATAGATAAATGTCAGCCGGCTTCGAATGGACTTCCTCAAGATCAATAATTGAGTCTCTATCATAGAAGATGTTTTCATTTCTGAATGTGACAAGGAGACGGCCACTGGGCTTGTAATAGAGAGACGTGGTGTGGTCGCGATTGTCGACATACCTGAGGCGGTTCCGCGGGTACCTGGCCAGCTGCGCCGAGAATACCAGCAGAAACGTACTCTTGTGGAAATCGTAGCATTTCTTCACGAGGACCTTCAGCTTCCCTTCCCAGTCTTTGGGCACTTGCGGCGGCCTCACGAAGGGGTGCGAGAACTCGACGTCCGCGGGCCACCAGGGCGGCTGGCGGATGTCTTTGGCAGTGTCGTGGCCCCAGGAACATGTCACCATGAAAGTAATGAACTTCTCCAACTCCTCGGCGGTTACCTTCGACAGTGCCGTCGGGTTGCCGTTCGCGAAGAGAAGCGGTAAATTGGCGATCATGGTTCCCGCTGTCGCTTATGGTCATCGCAATCGGAAGGCATTCAGCGCTTGCGATCTCGTCCGCGTTCCCACCATAACGGTTAATGTGTTACAGTCCATTGTGGCGATCGAACTTGAAAACATTTACAACACATAGGGGTGGATGATATTTTCACAATACACTAAAATACAATTCAAAAACTGTATCGCACTCTAAATTACAAATACGCTACGAGCGAGAGCATTCGTAGAGCAAAAGAGAAAGATCCATCCATAGATCCACAGAGTAGGCAAGACATTTCGTATCGTGTCGTTGTCGCTTTTTGTTGTTACACCGCTTTACCAAAGACAACTTTTTTCTTGACAGTTTGAAGTGGTGCTAAAATCGATATTCAAAAATGTTTTTAAGGTAAAAAGAATATTGTAATGTACAAATTATTATTTTAGTAAGTACAGCAAATAGTCTAGTTGGGAAGTTGCTGTACTAAAATTACTTAATTATACTACGAAATAGTACAAAAAGCAATAAATAAATATTTCCGTTTCAGCTTCTATTTTTCACCAACCGCAAAATTAACTTTGTAAGAATGAAAATGACGCCATCTATTCATTTGCGTTGAATCGATTCCTTTTTATAATTGACTTAAATTGTGACCACAATTTGCTTATTATTATTTATTGAAATCAATGATTGTTTTAATAACATAAAATAAATGATGACAAACTTAATGCTAAAATTATTACTATTAGTAGTTTTTTTTGTTGTATAAGATTAACATAAAACAATAAATTTCATGTATAAATGTAACCAAACATTTATATTTTTTTATTTGAATAGTGATCATTTCTTTCACATAACAATAGAATGAGACTTGGAGACAAATAATAACTTAATATTTTTTTAGTCGATTATTTGCTATATGACTGCAATCTTAGTAAATCTCATACATCTACGAGGCACTATCCTATACTATCCTATTTGTCAAAATCATATGCAAAATGTCAAATTAATGTCAACACGTTTCAGTCAATTTTCAAAGAAAAGGTGGAGATTTGAGAATCAAAAAATAATCGTGCTAATTTCCTGTTTACTAATTAATGACTTATCCTTGTAGTATCGGCGGTAAGGGACGTTAACCAAACTAAAAATAACTTATTTAATATGGTTAAACCAATTTAAAAACAAAAAAAACATGGTAAGTTTATGGATTGTTTGTTTCATTTGTTTACATTAACAGATTTTAAATAAATAATTAATATTTTACCTTTGTATGGCAGGAAAATAATTTATCGGACGGGTCTTCAAGTTCTCCTTCACAGAGCAACTTTGAAATCTTGGATTACGAGTATGTATAAAAACTTAAGATGAAATGCAACTGATAGTTAATAATCATAAAATTATAACTCTGTGAGAAAACGTTGTGGAAACAAAGAGAAATTTGTTCATATTACTCATATACTTATTTCCGAGTTACATCAAGGTACATCTGTTTCAAATCTTGTTAGAAGTAGCTTGTTAGGGTAACAAAATAAAAACTCACATTGGGCTCAATTCCAATGTGCTTTGACTAAGATTTAATTTAAATTCAGCCTCTCACTTTCTGTGCCTAACTAAAAGAGACAGACTATAATTATTTAGAAATCTCATAATAAACAGCTATTACTACCTGTTCATTCATTTAAAATTGGCCGATACCTCCCCTCCCACTTCTCTATACTGCACCTTAACATGACCCAAGTATGGTACGGTTAGATTAAGCAGTGTTGCCATACATAAATAAGGATTTATCCATATCTATATATATGAACCACGATTAGGGATTTTCATACTGATTACGTACCTCAACATCATACTCATACAGAGAAGCTCTTATCAGACAGATCCAGTGGGTACCTACACATCTACAACTACATTTTAGTTTCTTAATAAAAAAGCATTTCTAATAAAAATGTGGAAATTGTGTAATATAAATATAAAATCAATTTCATGGAATTTTTGTCAAAACACTTGGCTTTGCTAACCGTACTGTCAGGGTGCGGTATAGGGAAGTGGGAAGGGAGGTAGCGGCTAACTTGCCTAATGAGTGCAAGAACTGAGTGCCTAGTGCAAGTTTGTCATAGAAACAAACAGGTTTTGCAAATGTGCCGCTTGCTGACCAAATTTCAATACAAATTTTCGTCATATGGACAAAGTGTATCATCAACCCTATATCATCCATAGACAGCTAAGTATTAATAATTATAGTACTACTCTGTTTGTGCAATAAAGAATAAATAAATAAGTAGGGATGTCATTCTAAAGTCTGATGACTGAAGTTAGACGAAAATACGCAAATCTCGGAAAAATACATAAGAAATCGCGTCACTTAATTGGACATTTTCAAATTGTATGAGTTTATCTCTTTTCGTTTGTTTAACAGAGAAGGAGAGAAAATGAACTTAAATTTAATCTTAGGGCACATTGTAATCAAGTCCATTGAAAGTCAAGTTTCTGAAATATTTTGAAGCTATAGACAATTTTTCTATTGTATTGAATAATTTATCTTAATTTTTATTGAGTTGAATTGATTAAGTTGTATATTATGTTATTTTAAAATTAGTATAAAGTTTTATTATGGCTATTTATCATTTCAAAAATTATATCTCGAAACGGGTAAAATCATCACTTGAAAAAAAAATTGACATATAGAGGGCTGGATATTACTAATCTGTAGAAAAAGGACTAACCTTCTTTTTTGTGATATGTAACTGTCTCTTTGTTTTGTATGTAAATAAATTGGCTTCAAATAACTCTGTAAAATTACTTTACTTACAAGTCCTGCAAAGTTGTACCTATAGGTTACTACTGATAGTGTTTTGTTTTCTCAGTTTTGTTCCAGTTGAATGGACACTGGAGGCATTGAGACAGGCAGCACTTCAGCAGAGGCTGGTCCGACCAAGGAGCCTGGCCTGGGCGATCATGCTGCATGCATTACCCTCAGCTCAAGGAGACATCGTTAAAAGGTGCTTGGCTCGTAACCAAATAGCAATTCTTAAGCGAAGTTCGCTATCGCTGACAAAATATATGAAACTGATATAAGCCATCGACACATCACCACAGAATACTAGTACTTCGTACAGAAGTATGACTTAGCAATTGTATTCAAAGAAATGTCTACTCAATGTCGTCAACAATATGGCGTTATTTAGTTCGCCTCAGAGTCAAGCACATTTTCGTGTAGGTAGACATCTACAAAAATCCATTGCAAGATAATTTCATACTTATTGCTCTGGAATATGATTCATAATACACTAAACCTATTCAGTGACGTAATATCACGCGACGCGATAGGGTTGACTGCTACGAGAAGCTTCTAGCGCCATCTAGTGCCTCTTTCTAGTACTTTATTCATTCTCGTCCAGCCAGCAACGTAGCCGCGCGGCCGCCGGTGAATAAAATGCGGGGAGATACACAGGCCTGACATCACGTAACACTTTAGCATACATATTTTGACATTTCGTTGGCGATAGCTGTTCAGGACGATATAAACCTCCTTTGCTTTGAAGCTGGCCGTCATTGTACAACAGTTGTGTGTTCCAGGTTTAAAATTATAAGACATAAATCAATACTTCAGAAAAACTGTCATGCTCTAAAATGTCGAAAGAATAAAACGTGTTTTCATCAAATGGTGTTTCTGTAAATAAATACCTAACAATCTATCGTGAGAACGGCCGAGACAATCTTCGAGCCGGATAGTGTATAGTAGAAAAAATATTAGAAGCAAGAAAAATAAAACAAGAAAAATCTAAAGTACAGTTGACAAAGAAAATTTGTGAGAATTTTGAAAATTGAAAAAAGTGACCAAGTAAAAAGACCAAGATGAGTGAGTACGAAAATTTAATTAACGAACAAAATGATTTATTCATTATTATCTTGAAAGCTCAAATTAATGCAAAGAAATGCCCTAAGATACGATAGACTCAAAGTTACATCAAAACGAAACTCTTCGTCTTCGATGCATCAGCCAAGGGATTCAACGGTGTGTCACTTAATGATCAACTTCTTGTTGGTCCACCGCTGCGATGGAGAAAACATAGAGTGGCATTTACTGGAGATATTGTCAAGATGTATCGACAGGTTCGTATACATTCTGAAGATGCAGATTACCACAGAATACTCTGGAGATCATCTCTTCAAGATGTAGTCAATGAATATAGGATGCTAACAGTTACTTTTGGAACAGCGAGTGCGCCATATCTAGCAATCAGAACAATGAAACAAATAGCAAATGATGAAGAAGTCAACTATGGCTGTTCGATTGCAGATATTGTGCGTCAAGATTTCTACGTTGATGATGTTTTGACTGAAAGAGACTCTGAAAGTGACGCAATTGATGCTCAGAAGAAACTCGCAGAGATGTTGAAATCAGCAGGTTTTGAACTTCAAAAGTTTGCTTCTAACAGCGAAGTTTTTATGGAAGCTTTGGAACCTGAGCAACGAGCTTTAAAAACCTCAATTGATATTGATAAACCAGAAAGTATCAAGGCCTTGGGAGTGGTTTGGCAAGTGAGAGAAGACAAAATTACAGTGAAGAACAAATTTGAGAAAAGTTGTGATTATGACAATATCACAAAAAGGAGTGTGCTTCGTCAAATAGCTACATTGTTTGATCCTTTGGGGTGGATTTCACCAGCTATCGTAACAGCCAAGATATTTATGCAAAAGTTGTGGTTACATGGATTGGGATGATGCAATGCCGTCTCAATTAAAAGAAGAATGGGTGAAATACAGTAGCGAACTACCTTCACTATCGGTGATCAGTATCGACCGATGGATATACACTTCTAAAGATCAAAAAGTTCTTGAACTGCATGGTTTTTCAGACGCATCGATGGCAGCGTACGCCGCTGTAGTCTATTCAAGAGAAGTAACATCAATTGGAGAAGTTAAAATTTCACTTATTGCCTCAAAAACTACAGTTTCACCTTTGAAACAAGTATCACTGCCACGTTTGGAACTGTGCGCTGCTACCTTATTATGCAAGTTATTAAATCAAGTTGCAGCTGCGATAAGAATTGAGAAACAACACATCTACGCGTGGTCAGATTCAATTATAGTTTTATCATGGATTAATGGAGATCCCTTGAGATGGAAGCCTTTCGTAAGGAACAGAGTGGTTGAGATTGTGGAATCATACGAAAACAGCCATTGGTTTTATGTAAATACCAAAGAAAATCCTGCAGATTTTGCCTCACGCGGGGTTGCACCTTTAAGATTACGAGAGTTGGAGATGTGGTGGAAAGGTCCTGCATTTCTTAATCATTTTGAGAATAATATTACCAAACCGGAAATACCTGAAACAGAAGAGGAGAAAAAGAAGTCAGTGCAATGTCATCATGTTCTCAGTGAAGATGATTTTCAAATTACCTTACTAAAACGTTACTCGTCGCTCAGCAAACTTGTTCGAGTTGTAGCATATTGTCGAAGATGGATACAGCATCTGAAAAAGAACAAAAATACAAGAAGGGACTTACCTAAATATGTTACACACAAGGAGAGAAATTAAGCACTTACATGTTGCATAAAGATTTCTCAAGCGCTTGAGTATCCTGAGGAAATAGAAAGTTTGACAACAAAAGGATCCGTCAAAAGTACAAGTCACCTACTGTCACTTTCACCATTTTTGGATGATCAAGGAGTTCTCAGAGTTGGCGGTAGGCTGAAACACACTGAACCTTGATTCAAAAAGATCCTATTATTATAGGAACGAGTAATGTACTTTTGCCTCTTATTCTTTCTGAAGCTCACGCAGCCACGTTGCACGGAGGACCTCAGATGATGGCTTACTACCTGAGGTCAAGATTCTGGTTAATTAGATCAAGAAACACTATCAAAAGATTTGTAAGGAGATGCATGACTTGTGCAAAGTTATCAGCCAAACCTAATATTCAACTTATGGGAAATCTTCCAGCAATGAGAGTGTAGCCAACACGACCGTTTCTGATTAGCGGTGTGGATTTTGCTGGACCAATAGAATGTCGCATGAGTAAAGGGCGAGGTACAAAATCTTTCAAATCTTACATCTGTCTGTTTGTTTGCATGTCGACCAAAGCAGTTCACATTGAGTTAGTGAGTGATATGACTACTCAAACATTTATTGCTGCTTTCAAGAGATTTGTATCGAGAAGAGGCCATTGTATAGAGATTTGGAGTGATCACGGCACATCTTTCGTAGGTGCTGAAAAAGAGTTACTACAAATGTGGAAAAAAGGGAAATGATAAATTTCATCTGAACTAACCAAGCTATTGGACGATAGAGACACAAAATGGTGTTATATCCCGGCGGGTGCACCTAATTATGGTGGTATTTGGGAACGAGGAGTAGGTTCAACAATGTTTCACCTGAAAAGGATTATCGGGAATGTGTTGCTCACCTTAGAAGAACTTACGACTTTGCTTGCTCAAATCGAAGCATGCTTAAATTCACGCCCTATCTCGTCATTAAGCGATCATCCTGAAGATTTGGAACCACTAACACCAGGACATTTTCTGGTTGGAGGTCCACTTGTGACAATTCCTGATAGTGATATCACTGAACAAAACATTAATCGCCTTACACGCTGGCAATTAACTCAACGTCTCTTGCAAGATTTTTGGAAGAGATGGCATGTCGAGTATCTTGCTAGTTTACAACAACGTTCGAAGTGGAATAAGAAGACTAAAGACTTTGACGTTGGAGAGTTGGTTTCTTATCAAAGACTCTCGTTTACCTCCTGGAGGAATTCCTCTCGTTTACCTCCTTCAATGGGAAGGATCTTAAAAGGATACTCAGGTTCAGACAACTTGACCAGAACATATGATATCAAAACCGCTTCAGGTGTTTTTTGACGTGCAGTCTCCAAAATTTGTCAACTCCCAAACTAACTTTTAAAGAACCATACGGATCTTCGGGCGGTAAGATGTTCAGGACGATATAAACCTCCTTTGCTTTGAAGCTGGCCTTCATTGTACAACAGTTGTGTGTTCCAGGATTAAAATTATAAGACATAAATCAATACTTCAGAACTACTGTCATGCTCTAAAATGTCGAAAGAATAAAACGTGTTTTCATCAAATGGTGTTTCTGTAAATAAATACCTAACAATCTAACGTGAGAACGGCCGAGACAATAGCGAAGTTCGCTCCAGAAAGATTGCCCTTCTTCTTCTTTCAATTCATGGCCGAATGATCAGCACCCTTATTCAGAAACGTCGGAAACACATTTCGAATCCGAAGGGCAGGTTTTCGAAGACGTCAAAAAAATGCGATCCTTTAACGTCGGAATCGAAAACTTTAACATTAAATTAGCTTTTGAAAACTTCGTTCGTAAAGAATGTTTGACATTCAAATTCGGAAAGAATCTGAGGCTCTTCTTCTACTCTTGTTTTTTCGTCCGTATTTTCGAGCTTTCTAGCCATCACGCACGCTTGTTCGCGTTGTCCTTATGTCGTGAGTGAAAGGGACGGCTACATTCGAAAATACGGACATCGTCAACCGGAGTAAGGCAGCTGACACGGGAACTTTCCGAGTGTTTGTTAATCAGGGTGCCGGGATCATCGGTTGAACACCTCCATATTGATTTTGCCAACATATCACGTCATTAGGTCGTCGTTGTCATTAGCTAAAGCTTGAAACACACTTGCATGTGATGACCTTAGTTAGGTATAGTCCGAGAAGTTTGTGCGGGACAGTACAAAAAATGTTACGTCACCGAGCGAGATTCGAACCCTGGCCTCCTGTCAGTCCGACGTCATACGCACTCAGCCACGGCGCTCTTGCCGTACCGGTTCGAAATGAGCAACTATATTCTGCGTCGAACAATGTGAAGGAAAAACGCATAAAAACTCGAAAAATCCGTTTTCTTAAACAGACTAATCTAGATCGATTTTTTAACCCCAATAACTCCCACATACCAAACTTCAGCGAGATCTTTAGAACCGTTTTCGAGGTCACAAATATATATAAATAAATATACAAGAATTTCTCGTTTAAAGGTATAAGATATCACATTTTTTTTAGCTTATAAACTTATCGCCCTTATTTCAGCATAAAAACCCATAGGAATTACTACAATGACTTGAGGACTAAATTGTCTATGGACCCGAGAGCTGTGCTAGGCGATGATCCACTTTCCCAAAATGATGAGGTAATAATGGACTACTAGAGGGTGAGATCATACATTTATTAGAAGAAATTTTTCAATAAATAAATGAGTAAATTAATATTGGCCATCATTATTAGACCGTCTTGGTGTAGTGGTTCGCACCACGGACTTCTAAACCAGGCGGTTGCGGGTTCGAATCCCGCAAAGGGCAAATGTTTGTGTGATGAGCACGAGCATTTGTGCCTAAGTCATGGATGTTTATAAAAGTATTTAAGTATGTCTATCCGTTATCCTAGTCACCATAGCACAAGCTCACGCTTAGTATGAGGCTAGGTAATTGGTGTGTTTGTTGGAACAATTTATTTATTTATTATTTATTTATTTATTTATTATCACACATTGCTCTGATCTCAAAGTAAGTTGTAAAGGCACTGTGTTATAAAAGTTAGAAACAATAGTGGTACTACAACACGCAGACTCCCAGACCTAAGACAATGGGCTCAATTCCAATGCGCCCTGTCTAAGATTAAATTTGGTTCATTCTCTCTTTCTCTGTCAAACAAACGAAAAGAGACAGTCTGCAATATCATTTAAGATACCTCAAATTAAGTGATGCGATTTCTTACGTATACATATTTACAAGTTTTTGCTTGTTTTCGTCTAACTTTAGTCGTCATTAAATAACATTCCTACTAAATTGTCTTTGGATTTTCTAATTTCTGTTTAGTCTGACGTTTCTAAATTAATATAGTATGTCTCTTTTCGTTTGTTCAGAGAAAGAGATAAGACTGTACCTAAATTTAATCTTAGACAGTGCGCATTGTAATTGAGCCCAAGAAAATGTAGTTTTCTACATTAAACCATGAAAACCAGTGTGCAAGCAACTCTACCAGGTCGTCGATACGTACAATATGCTTGCAAAATTTGGAAATAGATGTTATATTTATGTTTTATTAATATACCATCTTCTATTTTCAGAGTGTATGGAAACAACACTTCTGTGATAATGAGCTAAAGGCAGTGATACTGCAAGACGTTGTCAGAACATTCCCCGATGAGTTGTATTTCCGTGAAAAGGATGTTCAGGATATGCTGGTAGGAAGCAGTTTCTAATGCATTAATAATTTATTATATTTTTATAACTTAAGCAATTATTTTGCAAGTTTTTACGAAATTAAATCAAATTTCACATACAAAAATTAATCGACTGTGTCATCCGGTGGGACTCGAACCCACGTCCCTTCGCTATCCGGGCGAGTGCTCTTACAACTAAGCTACGGAGGACGTTAGACAGTCGACGAATTTTTGCAAGTGCTTGCTACGACAGTGAGCCGGCGTTCGATTTCATCAATACTTGGGGAATGTACCCGCATGTATATATGCATTAATATATACATGTATGCATTACGACCGACGACCGACATACGACGACCGTCTTGGTGTAGTCGTTCGCGCACCGGACTTCTAAACCAGACGGTTGCAGGTTCGAATCCCGCAAGGGGCAAATGTTTGTGTGATGAGCACGAGCATTTGTACCTAAGTCATGGATGTTTATATGTATTTAAGTATTTCTATCCGTTATCCTAGTCACCATAGCACAAGCTCATGCTTAGTTTGGGGCTAGGTAATTGGTGTGTTTGTTGAAACAATTTAAAAAAAAAAATACTACTACTCCACCACCGGCTTCATTTCTTGTCTCTTGTTATCTTGAAAATAATTTCTACTCTTGACATTGAAGCAAAGCATGACAGAAAATGTAATGATGTACTATCGGGGTCAATTGCGCCTTACCACTTTCAGATTTACTTGGCAGGCCTCAGACGATTTAAAAATTCAAACACTGGTCAGTTGTATACTTCAAATTTGTCAGTGCAACTGCGAGCAAGTTTGAATTTTATTGTTACGTCGCTAGAATAGCTATTTGTCTATAAAAAATCGTATTTTTATAGATAAATAGCTATTCTAGCGACAAGCTATTTTAAGACTGGTAAATCGCACTTTTCCTCGACATTTAAAACATTATACCATATACTTAGTACATTAATGCGTATTACCTTTTTTACGCACGATTTCTGAATTAAAAATTGACGATCTATGTAATCTATGGTTTTGGCATTTGTCTATGGTTCACCATCTCTCACGTGGTGGTCCGAACTTTATGATAAGCACTCAAAATATGTTTTAGGTACGCGTCCTTTTCTTCTGGGCGCGGTCTCACTCGCACGTAGGGTACAGGCAAGGGATGCACGAAATATTGGCACCGATACTCTTCGAACTGTTTCAGGATAGACGATTCGCACCTAGAGATGTGTGGTAACGAGCTTTTTAATATATTTTATTTTAAAATTAATCCTAACTATTCTAACTAAGAGGTGCTTGTGGCGGCAGCGCTTTGGTAGTGATATCAAAAGTGAAGCAACCCACGGCGCGGTCGTGATTGGATGGGTGACCATTCCGAACATTTAAGTGACGACGTGTACTCTATTCCATACGTAATAAAAGCTGTTTTCGAAGTTCATATTAATGTATAACTTAACGTGTTGCCGGCTGTACATAATATTTTATTTTCTTGCTTTCCAGTGAAGTCCTCCAGTGTGTTTTGGACGATAACTATCTGGAACACGACAGCTAGTAAGTAATAGAAGATTATTATACAAGGGGAGAAAGCGACCCATTTCACTCGAGAAGTTTCTGAGAGCGCCAATAGCTCGAGAGTGAAATGGGTGCTTTCACCCATGTTATACATACTGATTTTAATTTCGACTGTGAGAACAAAAATAGTGCATTTTTTGTGGTGCAAATCAATAGAAGGTGCGTTCCATTTGATATCCGCCAATCGCCTGAACGGCACATTTTAGCGTTTCTCTTGGTCCGCGGGCGGCGCCAAAGTGGGCGTGCGGTCGTCACTGGACGGCACGTGCAACGCACTTCGACAACTTTTTTTTTTTGGAAGTGTTGGTTTCACGGCTTTGGGCAATAGTAGGTCCACACTTACGTGGCATTATGGCGAGCAGCCGAATTTTTTAAATGTAGATTTTTGGTAATGGCAATAAATTGGACCAATACACTTACAAACGCCGTTTAAGGTATAGCTAACTTCAAATGTATGTTTTTTGTTAGTATGTAATATGATGTGGATGAAAAAGAAATTATGAAACACATGACAGTTCAACTTTCCGAACAGGAGAGATTAAAAATACTTTAATAGTAAAATATTTAACAGTCATGAAGAACTCCAAAAAAACAGCGTCACAAGCAGGGTTTGTTTTGTTTCCGGATGGCGAAAATATGTATCACCAGCAGAATTTTTAATCATCATGTATTGTTGTATAGCCCTGAACCAACTAGTCATTATTTTCAAGGCAATATGAGAAGTTGATAGTCAAAGGTGGACGCACACCGGGATCGAGCTGAAGCGTACGAATCGGAAGCACTTAATATCCAAACAATTTTTAAAAAATTGTATGGAACAGCGCTCACTAAGCCACGCCACATGTTGCGTGTCACGAATTTAAAATCGCGGGTGCACGCCGCTCGCTTCACGTATGCGGCGACTCCATCGTGTCAGCTGTGGCCTTACTCCGTATGACTATGACCGTATTTCGACTGTAGCTATCCCTGTCACTCAGCCAGCTCAACCGAGCGTGATGGCTTGTCTCGAAAATACAGACATCGGAGTAAGGTCTCAGTTTCACGTTTTATTTGGCAAACGTTCTTACGGTGCGTTGTGTTCGCAGCATGCTGTTCAGCGCAGTTATGAACGGGCTAGAAAGGTTCTACACGACAGGCGACGTCGTACCCACGTCGTGTGGCCGACTACCTACGTCTAAAGTTGCTCACGTATGTATAAAATCACAGAATTAATAATAGAACAAGTACAGAAGGATCACCCCGCAAAGTTATTTATGTAAATAGCTACTTTTGCCAAGACACATTAAAGTGCAACTTGAGATCGCGGCACGCCCATAGCCTACCGCTATAAACACCTAGATATTTGCCTCTCTTTCTTTCGCGTAACCTCACTTTACAGCGCGACGACCAACGCGACGACCAATACGCGCGTGAGTCGTAGATCTTGCATGCGATGCGGTCGGTTTGTGACATCCATTACGACCCAACGCCGACCGGTCGATCCGCGCATGTACCTACTTGTAGCTTTAAAGTAAATTGTGGCAGGCCTGCCGAAACGCGTTTAGAAATCGTGAATTGAACGGTGTGTTGCTTAACTAATGTTTTATTTCAGAATTCCAATGAAGTGGTTAGATACTTGAACAAAGTTAGAGAAGAGTTTGTAATACCTTTAGACCACGAGGTTGCAGCGCATTTAGACCAGTGCAATATCACTATGGAGCTCTTCGGAATGTAAGTATAGTAAACCCATGGTAATACGCATAGTAGTTGTTTTAACCAAAGTTATTGTCTTTGAGCGCAGGCCAACAAAACTTTTTGTTTTAAATGACACTTTCTCCATAAACAATGGCTATGGAACTTTCTAAAAAGTAAATGAACTATCCTACGACCCTTCGCTATCCGGGCGAATGCTCTTCCAACTGACTGGCTAATGTCCTCCGTAGCTCAGTTGGAAGAGCATTCGCCCGTATAGCGAAGGGTCGTAGGATAGTTAATTTAATTGATTTTTGTGTGCATTTACTATCGTAAAAACTTGCAAAGGAATTGCAGTAATTATAACTTAATTTGTTTCCAGCCGATGGCTTCGACTGCTCTTCGGTCGGGAATTCCCCCGGAGCGAAATCTCACAGCTCTGGGGGTTCCTGTTTGCAGACGGGCCCGCGCTGCCTCATCTTCACTTCGTGGTCCTGGCCATGCTGATATCTATACGGAATACGCGTGAGTATAGTCACAGATCAAATTCATTACTGACATTCGCCATGTATTTCGACTCTGGCAGCCGTGGCTACTGTGAACTACCGTCCCACCGGAGGACACAGTCGAAATTTAATTTAATACTGTGCACTGTTTAGTCGAAGCGCAAATAGCCGGCATTGATTTGAATCTTTGATCTATCGTGTCAAATGACAAAAAAGGCCGCACTCGTTTTGTGACTTTATTTCAATCCTCAGATCGTGTGAAACCCAAAAATTTCCGCTTGCATTTTGTAGCCTTGATTCGACATAACGTGTGAAACTCGGAAATGTCCGCGCTCGCTTTTTTTATTTATTTATTTTATTATTGGCATACACAACAGGTAACAATCAAAAAAATATTGTAGGTACAGTACAGGCTTTAACACTTGAACTAGATTGGAACCCTAAAGCGTGTATACACAGCGATACCAACAATACGTAAACTTACTTAAAAAAATATATAAAGCTTAAGCTATCCAGACACAATATCAATATTTGTACCAGCCAGGAAAGCTCAGTGGAGGATACGTCTGACGTTATGCCGAAATGTGACATGCTTAGGTTCAAAAATATCAAGATCTTCACTTTGTAGCAGCTCATTATATAATCTACACATGCGTACAACAGGGCCATAAAAAGATGTGTTATTTTTGAAGACATCCAGAACGAAAGCCCTTTTGCGGTTGCGAGAATGTATTCTAGCGTCGAAGCTCAGCATAGAAAGTAACTTTGGAGGGTCAAATGTTGAGTGTACAATTTTATGGAGATGAAGAAGATCTTGCTGTTTTCGCCTTGTCTCTAAGGAAGTAAGCTTAAAATGAAGAAGCCTATCAGAATATGTTGCAAGCTTGCGACCAAGCCCGGATCTGAAAGACAATATCTTGAGACACTTATTTTGGACACTTTCAATCCTCTTAGAGTGTATAGCATAGCAAGGAGACCATACAACAGAACAATACTCCAAGCAACTTCGAACGAGGCTATAGTATATGAAAAGGAGGCTCTGAGGAGGAGGCGCTTTGCTTGCATTTTGTTGTCTCCTTTCGACACTCATAAAATATGAACTCTAAATTGTCTGTGCTTGCTTTGCTCGCGCTTTTCGACCTGGTTTCCACCTACAAATCGTTCTAACTCAAAAATTATCGCACTCGCTCACCTGACCTTATTTCGACCGGTTGTGTGAGACAAAAAAATGGCCGCGCTCGTTTTCATAACCCCATATCATATCATCATCATCATTATCAGCCGTAGCCGTCCACTGCTGAACATAGGCCTTCCCCACGGTTTTCCACAGCGACTGGTTGCAAGGGGTCTGCATCCAGTATGATGCCGCGATTTTTACATGGTCGTCTCTCCATCTTACCGGTGGAAATCCCACGCTTTGCCATTGATCAAAGGGTCTCCACTCGGATCTTTCTGCCTCAACGGCCATCAGTTAGTTAATTTTATTATTTATACAGAAAGTTTAGTTAGTGGGAACTCTTCCACATAACATCATAACATTAAATTTATTTTGGTTAGAAATATTGACGAATAATAAATCTTTTTTTTTTGAGACGTAACATATTTTCACGCCATAGCAAAAGTAACCCTACATACGCCAATGTAGATAGCGATGGTAGAGAATGCTTTTGGTATTAATTCCGCCATTTGTACATTTGTTTTTATTTGTGCAGAAAAGTATAAATAAATAATGGCGCTTTAAATGAAGTACACTAGTAGTTTAAAATACTCGTGAGATTGTGTCATGTTTGGGCTTCGTACGGTGTAGTTATTCCCGATTCATCTGTGCGCTCATCATATTTGCTCCTTGCGAGATATAAATCAATGCTTCTTCTGCCGTCAGTATTAGACGCAGACCCGGGCTCGGTGCTGTCGGCGCTAATGCGTCCGTCCCCGTACTCCGCCGGCCACATCTGTGCCCTCGCGCTCCACCTGCGCGCGCCGCTACAGCACGCGCGACCAGCGGCGCCGCGGGTCTCGCCGCAGACCGACACGTGAGTAGTAGTTACTGCGCAGTACTGTGGCGCTACAGCACGCGCGACCAGCGGCGCCACGGACCTCGCCGCAGACCGACACGTGAGTAGTAGTTACTGCGCAGTACTGTGGCGCTACAGCACGCGCGACCAGCGGCGCCGCGGGCCTCGCCGCACACCGACACGTGAGTAGTAGTTACTGCGCAGTACTGTAGCGCTACAGCACGCGCGACCAGTGGCGCCCCGACACGTGAGTAGTAGTTACTGCGCGGTACCGTGGCGCTACAGCACGCGCGACCAGCGGCGCCGCGGGCCTCGCCGCACACCGACACGTGAGTAGTAGTTACTGCGCAGTACTGTAGCGCTACAGCACGCGCGACCAGTGGCGCCCCGACACGTGAGTAGTAGTTACTGCGCGGTACCGTGGCGCTACAGCACGCGCGACCAGCGGCGCCGCGGGCCTCGCCGCACACCGACACGTGAGTAGTAGTTACTGCGCAGTACTGTAGCGCTACAGCACGCGCGACCAGTGGCGCCCCGACACGTGAGTAGTAGTTACTGCGCGGTACCGTGGCGCTACAGCACGCGCGACCAGCGGCGCCGCGGGCCTCGCCGCACACCGACACGTGAGTAGTAGTTACTGCGCAGTACTGTAGCGCTACAGCACGCGCGACCAGTGGCGCCCCGACACGTGAGTAGTAGTTACTGCGCGGTACCGTGGCGCTACAGCACGCGCGACCAGCGGCGCCGCGGGCCTCGCCGCACACCGACACGTGAGTAGTAGTTACTGCGCAGTACTGTGGCGCTACAGCACGCGCGACCAGCGGCGCCGCGGGCCTCGCCGCACACCGACACGTGAGTAGTAGTTACTGCGCAGTACTGTGGCGCTACAGCACGCGCGACCAGCGGCGCCGCGGGCCTCGCCGCACACCGACACGTGAGTAGTAGTTACTGCGCAGTACTGTGGCGCTACAGCACGCGAAACAAGCCAAAATGCTGCCAAAGTTATTATAATATAATATTGAAAACATTTTTCTGGAAACTAAAACATCTAGCAATAATAGTTTTGTCAAACGATGAGTTATAATTCAAAAAATATTGAATTAAAAAAAAAACAAATGGATATCGTACTTTCAAAAGAATGTCAATCGCGTTTTCGGTTAAATGAAAATATGGCAAATAAAAAAAAGGATTAACGATTTCGGTAAAATGAAATTCGCACTAGAAATTTTCGGATTTAAGATAGGTAACCAAAAGAAACATATTATTGTATTTTAACGCCTCGAGGATTATAAGACCGCGGGAGTCCCGATAACAATTGATTGTTGTTTGTCTATTGTGTCTGGAAACATGATACCTGAAGTATAAAATAACTTTATCACGATATTATTTCGTAGACCGAGGTCATCGATAAGCGTGTCGACATGGGGGCTGGAGCAGACGGGTGCGTCACACACGGTGGACGCTGATTCTGGATCTGAAGGTATGTGTATCACTCGAGTATAATGTGGCTTTTACAGGTCCTCAGTTTAATTTATACAGCATCTATAAAAAAACTATCTCTAGATAGTTTTCCAGAAAGCATCCTATAAGGATGTGAAAAGCGGGGTCGAAGTGTGAATAGACAATTTGACATAAGCGCGAGGGAATTCACAGAGAGATTTTATAGAGATAGTTTAAATCAAGAAAGGACATAGGGTAGTGTCCAAAAAATTATTTTGTAAATGGTGAAAAGCGGGGTCGACGTTTGAATAGGTAATTTGATATAATTTGCCCGCGTGAATTCATAGGAAATCGCTAGTCTTTATTTATTTATTGACCTAAACCTATAAACTGTCATTACAAGTTTACCCTAATCCGACAGTATAAAGTATAAACACTGAACACTTAACGACACAAATGGGATTTAATGCAAAAATGCAAATTGGTATTTACCTTCCCGATGTTTCGATTCCATTGTACGTATCTGGCACTCAATTCTGGTGTCTTCAATATTATATCACATATGGTATTTATTGACAAAATTCAGATGTTGAGTATTCCCGAAGTATGCAAATGTCAAATATTTTACACATTTTGTGCTGATGTCGCGGCGTCCAGCCTTCATGGTCAGACTGGCACGAACATGACATACAGACAGGGAAGACTTTGGTTTTAGAATGGACTGACAGCACGCTATATAGATATACAGTATTTTATCATTATTATACATACTAGAGCACCCTTATCCACACACACATGCATACACGTCAGTTACACGGCCCGTTAAGCAAACTTGGGCAAACAAAGCCGTCCTTGTCGCACGCGGCTGCTGGACAGGTATCTCGCGTGTGACGACACAACAGGCACTTATAGCACAATCCTTTGCGTTTGACATATTGCCATCTTGTTTTTCTAAGCGCTTTCTTGAATTGTTTACAATCTGTTAGCTTGTGTTGATGATCGGAGTTGCAAAATTCGCATTTACCGTCACTAGTAGAGGATTCAGACTGCAGCAATACTGTTTGTGACTTGTGGTTGTTTTGATATCTGTTATCAGTGCGGTAATTAACTCCACTTACGTTCACTGATGAAGTTATAGTTGAAACTTTTAAGGCTTCATTATGTAAAAAGTCGGATAGCATAATCAGTCGTGACTTTTTGTTGCTTTCTGTGTGATGATTGGAAAACTGTAGGTAGGTACTCTTCGGTATTCAATGCACGCACTGCTTCAAGGAAGTTTCGAACTTTACACGAAGACGTCACGATATCCTTGTGATAATCATGTCATACTGGCGGTAATCGTTTGATGTCTTGAATTATGCGATTGATGATGCCGTCCGGGCTTCTGAACCGTAGCTGTAGTGTAGATATGTCAGGTGACGTCGCACTAATAAGCATAGCTGACACTGTATCTTTACCAGCTCCTCGGAGGCACTTGCGTAATCGCCATAGGTTCTCTTTCGCGCTGAACCCACAGACTTCTGTCGACTCGTCGTATGATTGTTCAAACTGCAGCCATTCAATTGGATCACCGCTGAATTCTGGTAGTTCTCGTGGTGTGCTTAATCGGCTAAGCAGATTAGCGTTGTTGTTACTGTTAGAACAGGCAGCAGTGGCTAGGTCTCTGATAGTGCTAGCTAACATGTGAAGCGTTGCATCGGTATTCGGCGGAGCGGCAGGTGCCATCAGCGGCGCCGGCGGCTGGGTGACATGCGGCGGCGGCGGCACGGCGGCCAGCTGTGTGGCTGGCGGGACCGGCCCAGCGGCCGCGGCTACAACTGAAGAAGCAGCTGGTCTTGGCGGTGATGATGCTCTCGGCTCACCGATGCTAGCTTTGTCCATTTCTTTGTAGCTAGATTCCAACCACTTTTCTACATATTCGTTGCCCTTCTCTTTGTGTGGACTGTATATTTCTTCTTTTTCGAGTTCTGCGATATCCACTTCCAACTGTTTATCTATTAGTTTCATGCAGATTTTCGCCTTTTTAATTGCAGCTTGCATCTCCAACCGTTTTTTTCTTGCCTGTGCGGAGGCTAGTGATGACTTGCTAGATTTCGCACTTGCGGGAGCGGGAGGCGGTGGTTCCGATTTAACGCTGTTTGCCGGCATGATGACGTCGTTTTTTTCCATCGGCACGTCGATCGATGCACTTTTGCCAACACCAAAGGCAGGACAAAGTCTGTCATCGTGCTGAAGTTGACTGTCCACACCACGTTTTTGAACGCCGCCATTTTATTCACGCTCGAGTCGCGCCGTACTCCGTGTTTGCACCATTTTTACAGGAGTGTGGATCATTTGATCAGTCTCGAAGGCCAACTATAGACTACGGGGAAGGTGCAATACGGAGTAAAATACCCAAATAAAGAAAAAGGCTGTTTATTATGATAGCCACACGGATTGATAAAAATACACCAGTGCGACGTACGATGTCGCTCGTGGATCGATTTGAACTGAACGAACGTTCCGTGCGAGTACATAGGGGCCCGACTTTGACAGGCATAAAAGATATTGCAGATACCTTCAAATATTAATAAAAATCATAAACTATACCGTACATTATTGCGAAATTAAAAAAAAAACTATGTGATATCCGCTATGTTTTTTCCATAAATAGTGTATGTGACATAATATTGAAGGCGTGAGAATTGGGGCCCAAGTTAACTGTAGTAGCATTAAATCTCGTTTGTGTCGTTAAGTGTACATGCAACAACAAAGTTTGAAATCCTATATAGTATAAATGTATCACCAGTGATGATGATAACTCCTAATTTTTTTGAAACTTTTTGAAATTTTCTAGGGACAAAATATGATTTTTTGGTTCAATGCTTATGAGGACAAACCTATTAAAATACATTCAAAAATATTAATTTGATACTAGGCCCTATATTTCCATGATTTTAGGTGATTTTTTGTGGAACTGATTTTATATTGTTTGGTGACTAGATTTTGGTGACAAATCTATTATTTTGGGGGCAAACTCTATTATTAAGGAAACAGAAAACGACTTAAATTGGTGACAGCTTAAATCATACCCAACACAAATGAATCGTTCATGGCAGGAGTGCCAGAAGGCGGCGACGTGGCGCGGGAGCTGGCCGCGTTGGCGCTGCTGCGCGCGAGGCTGCCGGCCGCCGCCGCGCAGCTCGCCGCCGCCATCCCCCGCCCCCCGCCGCACATCGCTGCCCCGCTGCAGCAGATACTGCAGGTGAGATCATAATAATGTCCTCCTAGCAGAATTTCTACTACAGCGGACAATCAGCCGAGATCAGAGTACCAAACTGAACCGTCATTTATTGGGCTGATGCTAGTGATGGGTCGAGGGCAAAAACAAATATGAACAAAATTGGCATAAACTTGGCATATTGGGCATAAATGAGTTTACGCCAAAATAAATGTCCGATCACTGGGCAGAAAAACCAATAACTTTGTTTTAGCGGAATATTACCTTAAAATAAAACAGTGCCATTTTTTTAGAAAAAAACATTAATTAAATATAAACAGTCATAAAATAATCACAGTTTTGTTAAATAACAATTGATTATTCGAATTCTTTGAATCTTAAGTTATTATAAAACTACAGTTTTTAGTCTCGTAAATATAACTCAATATTGACGAAACTTAGTCATCGCAATCTTAATTACTATTTTTTTGGTGTATATCACGTAAAAAATCAAATAATACAATATAGACATCTTCAATTACCATCATCATCACTCGGGTCCACATTAGATTTACGTTGGGATTCATCTTGATTTTCATAATCATTGTGGCGACATCTTAGCAATGTCGCCCACACTAGCAAGCAACTTCCAGACGCGACGCCCTGTCTCGGCTCCTACGGGCTAGATGGCGCTGTTAGCCCGCTCCATACAACACAAACCGCGATATGTAAGACTTGACTACATACAGGGTGTGGCGTAAATAGTGGTCCAAAGCAAAGGTGTGGATACACTGTACACTGAAGCACCACATACCAGTATTTAAAAAAAAATTATGTACAGGGTTTTCAAAAAAAAATTTTTATTTAAATTTTTTTAGAAATCGTTACCTTGCCTTACAAATTTGGTTATAATTTCCAAAAATGACGGTTTTTTTTATCCATTTTTTTTATTATTATTGCTGATCACTTGTACTTAGTACTCCATTCGTTTTTTTTTTACAAACTGAATTTAATAAAAAAAATTAAGTTTCTTTCAAAATTCAATACTCACTGCTAGCAAATCGTTTGACTTTCAATGCTTTTGGTGCAAAAAAAATGTACCACACTGTCAGTGCCCATTGTTTAAAAAAAATGCCCATCTTTTGCAGATTCTAAAATGGTGCAACAATAAGTGTTACGACTTACAGGAAAAAAGTTATTGCTTTTCGAAACAAAAAGGAGCCCAATTCAGAAAAACAATTTATTTGAAGTTCAAGGGTTTACAAGGGTTGTAATTTTTTTCTGTGTGGTCCAAAGCAAAGGTGTGGATACACTGTACACTGAAGCACCACATACCAGTATTTAAAAAAAAATTATGTACAAGGTTTTCAAAAAAAAATTTTTTTCAATTTTTTTAGAAATCGTTACCTTGCCTTACAAATTTGGTTATAATTTCCAAAAATGACGGTTTTTTTTATCCATTTTTTTTATTATTATTGCTGATCACTTGTACTTAGTACTCCATTCGTTTTTTTTTTTTACAAACTGAATTTAATAAAAAAAACCCTGAAAACCCTGAAAACCCTGTACATAATTTTTTTTTAAATACTGGTATGTGGTGCTTCAGTGTACAGTGTATCCACACCTTTGCTTTGGACCACACAGAAAAAAATTACAACCCTTGTAAACCCTTAAACTTCAAATAAATTGTTTTTCTGAATTGGGCTCCTTTTTGTTTCGAAAAGCAATAACTTTTTTCCTGTAAGTCGTAACACTTATTGTTGCACCATTTTAGAATCTGCAAAAGATGGGCATTTTTTTTAAACAATGGGCACTGACAGTGTGGTACATTTTTTTTGCACCAAAAGCATTGAAAGTCAAACGATTTGCTAGCAGTGAGTATTGAATTTTGAAAGAAACTTAATTTTTTTTATTAAATTCAGTTTGTAAAAAAAAAAACGAATGGAGTACTAAGTACAAGTGATCAGCAATAATAATAAAAAAAATGGATAAAAAAATACCGTCATTTTTGGAAATTATAACCAAATTTGTAAGGCAAGGTAACGATTTCTAAAAAAATTAAAAAAAATTTTTTTTTTTGAAAACCCTGTACATAATTTTTTTTTAAATACTGGTATGTGGCGCTTCAGTGTACAGTGTATCCACACCTTTGCTTTGGACCACACAGAAAAAAAATACAACCCTTGTAAACCCTTGAACTTCAAATAAATTGTTTTTCTGAATTGGGCTCCTTTTTGTTTCGAAAAGCAATAACTTTTTTCCTGTGAGTCGTAACACTTATTGTTGCACCATTTTAGAATCTGCAAAAGATGGGCATTTTTTTTAAACAATGGGCACTGACAGTGTGGTACATTTTTTTTGCACCAAAAGCATTGAAAGTCAAACGATTTGCTAGCAGTGAGTATTGAATTTTGAAAGAAACTTATTTTTTTTTATTAAATTCAGTTTGTAAAAAAAAAAACGAATGGAGTACTAAGTACAAGTGATCAGCAATAAAAATAAAAAAAATGGATAAAAAAAAACCGTCATTTTTGGAAATTATAACCAAATTTGTAAGGCAAGGTAACGATTTCTAAAAAAAATAAAATTTTTTTTTTTTTTTTTCGAAAACCCTGTACATAATTTTTTTTTAAATACTGGTATGTGGTGCTTCAGTGTACAGTGTATCCACACCTTTGCTTTGGACCACTATTTACGCCACACCCGTATAGCTAAACCAAGACGGTGACCATTGGACCATGGTCCCCGACCAAAACAACCGGTCGGTAGGAAGCGCTCCCCTTTGCCTTCCTAACCCAGTTGCGCCAAAGTGGTGACCCCGGCGTGATTTACACTGGAGCACGGAGCCTCACCGTCGTCATCATCAGCGTCGCCTTATCCCTTGCCAACAGCACCCAGCCAGCAGTCTCCTGCAAACCAGCTCACCAGCCCTATGGACACCACCGCAGATTACAACGGTTCTACCTGGTTCCTCAGCAGCCTCACCCAGCTCATCATCCCGACTCACTGTGGACCTTGAGCTCATCCGCACGCATCGTGGACATCACACATGCTCATCCCGACTTACCATGGACATCGCGCATGCACATTCCGGCATATCGTGAACTCAACAAGCACTGGCACTTGCAAGCTCACTACGCACAGACTGCTAAGCTCTCAACCATCCTGGCTCAAACAACCTCTGGTTCGTCGGGGGGAGTGGTGTGGCGACATCTTACCACTGTCGCCCACGCTAGCAAGCAACATCCAGACGCCACGCCTTGACTCGGCTCCTACGGGCTAGATGGCGCTGTTAGCCCGCTCCATACAACATAAACCGCGATATGTAAGATTTGATTGATCATTAACATTGGACAATGTATATTTTTGGATGGATCATTAGTTTCCTTTAATTCCAATTGTACGCCAAAGATGTGATTATTTTGCACCGTGTATGAAACCATGGATGCTAAACGACCGTTCAGTAGCAGCAAATGTGCATGGTGAGGTTAGGATTCGTAGTGCCACTTTACTTAACGGCGAGACACCACAAATTCCTGTCTACCAAAATACAGCATCCACAGTCTTTGCAGCTTTCCAAGTCAGTTTTTTCCCCAAATACCATTTCTCACTTTAGGTGGGGCATACTTTTTTAATTTGTGATGTGGTCATGTGGAGTAAACCAACCACATAATCTAAACTTAAAAAATGCGCCAAGTAGTAAATAAATTCCATTGCTTCTGATTCTCAGAGAGTTTATGGCCTTCGGTTTTACTGTTAAGAATATGTGCAGCGCAGTGCAGTTCAGTTTATAGATTATTCAGAACTTGCTTAACACTATGTTCTACTGCAGTCTTTAAACGGTCTATATCAGAAGTTTCCAGAATAGTTAAGGTAATAGTTGAGGTGTAAGCCAATAGAAATTTCGATAAAATATTCTTGAAGGTCAATCCGTCCTTGGCCAGTTTCTGTTTAGCGTAATATTAGTTGTCATATCAGACTTTAGGGACACTCATGAGCAACCTCCGTGGCTGCTCATGTATTCTATAATACGCTGGCGGATGCGGATAGGGGACGACTGGTAAGACGTGTGAAGGTGAGGCGGTCCTAAACTAAATGTGGCGAAGACTGAATGCATGGCCTGCAATACTACAGATTCCACATCCGTCCGCATAGGCGAAGGCAAGGTCAAGCGCACGGACTAGTTTAAATACTTGGGATCTCTACTTCACGCGTCTGGTGACATCGACTTCGATGTCATGCCAAGCGTGGGTTGAATGGCGTGAGGTGAATGGTGCCGATTAAACTAAAACGACAGGTCTATAAATCCATCATTAGACCCGCCTTATTACATGGCAGTGAAGCATGGCCTGTACTTGAACGACACAAGCTGGAACTGCGGGCCACGGTGATGAAAATGCTGCGCTGGATGTGCGGAGTTACGGGTTATTCATGGCAGCCTTCATGTCAGTGACATAGCAGACCTACGTTGGTACGAACCTGTCGTGCCAAAACCAGCAAGTTACACCAGCCGGGTCCTGGCAGAAGAGGAAGACCCATAAAATGCTGGCTTGACGTCGTAGCGGATGTCACGCGTGTTAATAGGTTTACCATTAAGGATGCAGAAGACCGCCCGGAGTGGAGGCTTAAGAGTAGGAAAGCGGACCGCGGGCTCCGAAAGGACGCAACCGGGACAACGCTCGGATGATGATGATGATGATTTTTGTAGGTCATATAAACTTTGCTCTATATATAATACTTACCAACTTTTATCAAATAGCCAACAAACAAAAAAAAACGTCGTGGGCACAATGTAAGCGGCGCAGTGGTTTGCGTCCGAGCGAAGTGCTTGAAGCGGTCTGATGATCGAACGAGGCGGGCGCCTGCACGCAACACTTCCCCCCCTTACCCGTAAATTTTTTCGTTGCAAGTCCCGTGCCCGCTTAGACTGGATCGGAGAACCGAAATACCTACTTACTCACTATTTTAACTAGTAACATGAACATACCATTCACTTTACATATCAATTTCTTAGTGTTTATTGTAATATATTAGCTATAGTCTAATATATTTTTGTGAAGAACACTTTTTTCTCTTAAATAGAACTATTTGAATGTTTATTTTTTTTAAACTTCTATTAAAGTTTTTGCCCAGGCAAAAGGCATTTATTCGGCGTTTACGGGCGTTTATTCGACGTTTATTCAATGCGCCCAATATGCCAGGGCTTAAACCCATCTCTAGCTGATACTGTCCATCATCTTGCACCGCAGGTCATCTTAATGTTAGCCGAATTTCGACTACAGTGGCCAATCTCAACAGAGATTAGCCGACTGCACGGGAGATATTATAGTGCACAAGTATGCAGGTCATCATACAGAGAACATAACCACAATACGTGGTGTCTGTCCCCCTCTTTCTCGCGCCACATTTCTCTCGAAGCTTCATGTTACTCGGTCTTTTGTTGAAACACCCGTGTCACACACGGTTCACTGTGTCACACACGGTTCACAGTCACACAATCTGGTTCGACCAAGGTCATGCTGAGTCTCCCAACCACGTCCGGGAAGAACTGATTAAGCTCACGATCCTAAGTCTCCTACTGGTGCCGGAAGCAGTACGAAGAACGCTACAGCAGATACTGCAGGAGAGATACTAGTTACTAGATAGTCGTTCATGTTAGGAGTGCCAGAAGGTGATGAGATAGCGCGAGAACTAGACGTGTTTTGCCGGGTCTTCTGCTGCAAAAATACTAACATTTCAGTCTCCTGTGACTTCAAAAAATTAACAAAACATTCTTGTTCATTTAGCCTTCTGAATTACCTCAATGTTTGGGAGCAACGACGAAATAAAAAAAGTCCCTCTCACGCAGGCGAACGCATTGATGTCCGTCCACCATGGGTAATGTTATGTTTACTGGTTATTAACGTGTTTTGTTAGTAAAAATCAGCAAGCATGTAAGGCCACGCTCATATTTTGTTAAATGTTGGTATGAAGTGTAAATAACACAAACCAGAGTCGCAGAAGACGCGGCATTAGCGCAACTCCGAGCGAGATTACCGCCCCCCGCTACAGCAGTTAATGCAGGTAATTTACCTACTAGATAATAATGTCCTCGTAGCCGAATTTCGACTACAGCGGCCAAACTCAACAAAGATTACCCAACTGCGCTGGAAATATTATAGTGCACAGGCGTGTGCGCAATACACAGGTTCACTCTCTGTACCTTACTCTCATAATTCGGTGAGACGGCAGTCCGACAATACCGGAGAGAAATCTGGCGCAGGGCTGACGGCTTTACGTGCTTTCCGAGGCACGAGGGTGTTAACACCACTAACTTCCTGACTGTTTTTGGGTTATTTCAAGACAGAAAAACCCCGAAACAAATTAATTTTAGCAAATACTGCGAGTGATACTAGATACTTGTTAATGCCAGGAGTCCCGCCACCGGCTCCCATCACATGGTCATACCAACCTCGCGATTATAGAGGCTGAATCGCGAAAGATGCGTGCGGATTTTGTGTCTGTTGGGCAGTGTGTACTTCGCCTCGCGCAATGCTTGACTTTCTACAAGTTATTCCCCTTCTCTATACATGACACGCTAGGTGCCATTCCTTATCGTTGTATTGTTATAAAATTACTTACTCTGAATCGTTCCTGAAAATTTGGCAACTCTTTGCAATATAACCCTGTATAAATATTGATTGTATTAACAGAATTCAAAGTCAGAGCTTTCATGGCAGCGTTAGGACCAGCGTTAGGACGTAGTCGTGCTCGTAATAATATCATACTATTCCTTCCAGTTGGCAGCACTACTACAGTGCCGAAACCACGCCCTCATAGACGTGGAAACGGCTTTAGAAGCCGCAGAAGGCCACAACTCTGACAAGATCGGTCGTCGCCAGCTCGTGCCAGTCTCCTTAATCCCCAAAAAGACGCCCGTCAAACAACCCCCGAAGTTACCCAGCAAAGTTAAGGAGGTCCCCCTGAAAGTGTTTCATCAGACTGAATGTAAGTCCGCGAGTGATTTGCCCTTCCTAGATCCATTGAGGCTAAGGACAGAATGACTAAGACACAAGCTGATGTTGTACAGCTATTACCATTAGCTAGATAAATTTAGTGTTAGTTTCTTAATCATTGGGAGTTTCTTTCTCTAAAGCGTTGGCCACACTGCTTGGTAACAATTCAATTGATACGTAAATTGCCAGGATTGATTTAATCTTGGATTATGGATGAGCGTAAGCCACTGCCAATCCTACCCATAATAGTCACAGGATTTACATTATCATATTGTGTACATTAATTCATCTATGTATGTATGTAAATATAGTTTGTTTGAAAGAAAAATTACCATATGTTATGTAGTTATTCGAGTAAATGTAGTAAATGGCAAGGGCCATACTATATGAGTGTAAGGGGCTGCGCAAACGTAGATACTTTTTGTTACCGACACGGCACACCATCACAGGAAACCGACTTTTTATTCGAAATTAAATTTAATTTCGCTCACAAAAATTAATCGACTGTGTCATCCGGTGGGACTCGGATACATGCGGGTGCATTCCCCAAGTATTGATGAAATCGAACGCCGGCTCACTGGCGTAGCAAGCACTTACAAAAATTCGTCGGCTGACTAACGTCCTCCGTAGCTCACTTGGTAAGAGCATTCGCCCGGATAGCGAAGGGACGTGGGTTCGAGTCCCCGGATGACACAGTCGATTAATTTTTGTAAGCGAAATTAAATTTGATTACGTAAAAACTTGCTAAATAATTGCTTAAGTTATAAAAATTATTATATTTTTATTCGGAGACGAGTAGTGTCAAGTGGAAGCAAATGGACACAAAAAGTGTCTACGTCTGCACAGGTAGGTGCTGATATCATGTTGAATAAGTAGGTATATGAAAATAAAATAGACTTCATGTTGAATATATGAAAATAATATACACTGGTGGCTTGTATCGGAGACACTGTCACTGACACTGTCTAAAATTTTTGTGCCGCATTTATACACACAATGTACGTATTATAATAATAGAATAGAGTTCTAAAACTAGACGATGTGGATATTATCCTAGGTATATTATTTAAACTTAAAATCATGTCTTTTCATGTTGAATTAATCAATTGCGTGAGGTAACATAATAGTAGTCAGCAGCTGATTCGAAAATTATGTTTACCTATTTGTATTAAAGTCTTTAGTCACAATGGCATATTTATATTGTATCGGCGTGACAGTATTGTCATATATATATAGTTATATGTATATATGGCGAATGAGGTAGGTGTACCCGGTTCCTTTTCCTTTGCAGTAGACTCACGCTAAAGACAACCTTTCTACGTTAAACATTATGGTCTAAATTCGCCACCACTGCTCAATTTTGTGGCTATTTTGGTCCGAAAACAAGGCAAGACATTCAGCAGCATGATTAAAAAACCTTTGGTCGATATATTTAGAATAAAAAACCAAAATGTTTTGTTTTCGAATATAGAAACCGGGTAATTAATAAGAGGTTCAACCTTAGGGTTCAACTTATAATTTAGTTTAGTATTTTTTTTAATTAGTAAACCTAATTGAGCATTTTAAAGTGAAATCGCATGTAGATAATGTAGTTTAAAATTTCCATTGTTTTGTTTCAAAGAAAAAGTTGTGATGCGGAAAGTCAAATTGAAGAATTTGTATAAAAAAATAAGTCTTGAAAGCAATATTCTACATTAAGCTTTAGTTAAACTTTATTATGCAAGTTATGTTTAGATATTTTAGTTATGTAAGTAGTAGGTACATTTGCGAAGATTTTTTGCTGGATTTGGTTGAGAACCTTTTGCATTTCATTTCAAAATAATGTGCGAGATTCCGAGTCAGCTCTAACTGAAAACTAATTATTATAATTAAGTGGCCAAATCCAACCAGGTATGAAAACGACGTAATCATAAAAAACGCTGTGATATTTCACTAAGTGGAGCTATTAACAAAATTACAGGGGTATTTTGTGAGTCATGTTGATTTGTTGCTTCAATGTTTAAAAAATATTTTAGGTTCAACAAATGCATTAAATACATGTAATATTTGCATTATGAAATTGGTAGTGTAGTGTATCAAGTTGTTTGTGTTTCTACCAAGAAACAGTGGTTTGGATGTTAACCGATTACAGGATGATTGTAAATAGCTCGACTAGATATAAGCCCAAAGAACAAATTATTGTAGTTCATAAGCTAAGAGTTTATAAAAGGAATTAAAATATATATTTTGCTTCCCTAATTTTAAGTTGTTCATTATTATTACTGAACCCTTTCCCCGTTATTACAAAAACTTAGTACCGGGTTTAAACCAGGACAGGCCAATTAGAAAAGCGTTTCTTTTGAATGAAATATAGTAAGATTATACCTTTATTTAAGTCAGGAGAAAAAAGTGACCCAAGCAACTTCAGGCCAATTTCCATTCTAGCTGCATTTAGCAAAATTTTTGAAAAAGTTATATTTAATCAATTGCTCTCTCATTTTAAACTGAACAATTTACTGCACGAGAAACAGTCTGGTTTCTCCAAAGGTAGAAATGAATGAATTCTTACCTCTCAGGCAGACTACAAACAGTAAATGTTAATGGCATTAACTCATCAGGTGCCCCGCTTCAAATGGGAGTGCCCCAGGGCTCAATATTGGGACCTTTGCTATTTTTGATCTATATTAATGACCTTCCTTTTTATGCCAAAGACTCCTGTGAGATAGTTCTGTTTGCTGATGATACTTCTCTAGTCTTCAAATCAAGAAGAGGCGAAGAATCATTTGACAATGTAAGCGGAGCTCTCTCTAAGGTATTAAATTGGTTCACTAGCAATAACTTGCTTCTTAATACAAAAAAGACTAAATGTATTAAATTCACCATGCCTAACGTGAAGCAAGCTAACACAGAAATCCTACTCAACGGTGAAAAATTAGATCTATCAAACTCCACTGTTTTTCTGGGCATTACATTGGATTCGAAGCTGCAGTGGGGACCACATGTTGACGCTCTGGCTGGGAGACTTGCTTCAGCTGCCTTTGCGGTTAGAAAAATTAGACATTTGACTGATGTTGAAACAGCAAGGCTTGTGTATTTTAGTTACTTTCACAGTATAATGTCTTATGGTCTTCTCTTGTGGGGTTCTGCTGTGGACATAGATACCATCTTTATTTTACAGAAAAGAGCCGTTTGCGCCATTTACAAACTTAGTCCCCGCGAATACCTGAGAGAATTCTTTAAAGAAATTAACATCCTCACTGTCGCTTCTCAATACATATTTGATAATATAATGTACGTACGCAAAAATTTTGATCTTTTTATGAAAAAAAGTGATATTCATTCGTATAACACAAGAAATAAAAACAAACTTGTCATTCCAAACTTCAGATTAGCCAAAACAATTAATTCATTCTTGGGAAATTGTGTCAAATTTTTCAATAATATACCTTATAAATGTTATTGAACTACCTATTAATAAATTCAAGCTACATGTCAAAACTACCCTAATGTCGAAGGGGTATTATAAAATTCAAGACTATCTTAATGACGAGAATGTATGGACAGTCCAGCCTGCACCAAACTGATGTACCTATCTATTTATTTTGATTTGTTTTATTTTTGTGGCAGCTAGTGGTGACTGAGTTTGTTCCGGCGTTTCTTCTCGGCACTTGCCAGATTGTCTGTGTCTTGTCTCGAAGCGCTAGTAGGGCCCAAAAGATAAGGAGACATGTTCTGCCCCATATGGGCCATAATTGATTGATATTTTGACGTTCATAAGTGGCATTTTGTGTCCTAAATTGAATAAAGAATTTTTGACTTTGACTTTCACGATGTGTCATTCATTCCACTGTTGTCGGCTAATATTTAGTTAGTTTGTCTAATTTTTGTGTAATAAAGCCGCCTATGTTTATTTATCCCATAAATAATGGTAATTGCTATAAGAATGAATTATTTGTTCATTCATTGGTTGTCTGTGACTATTTTTGAATAAAGATTAATGAGACGTACAGAGTATCCCAATCCCAACAAGTAGTAATAATTATTTAATTCTTTAAGTATCGTGTTTCCAGACACAATAGACAATCAATTGTTGTCGTCGTCCTGAGATTCGAGCGAGGCGTTAAAAAAACTAAAAACCCGACTGCAAAAGTTAAAACAGTTTTGGAATTGTTTTTTTACTAGCTTTCATTTTATAGCTACCTAGGTATACTTAAGATGCCAAAAACTATTCGGACTGTAGGGCATGCCAAAGAAACACGTAAATAGGTACCTACACACGTTCACAAACCCTCCTGTTCTGAGGCATCGGGTAAAAGTGTAGTGTAAAGCTGAGACGGAACTTCCGTTTCACGTTATTGAGATATTAACAAAAAACCAAGCCAGTGCAAGTGGAATTCGCACATTGAGAGTTTCTTACAAACAAGGTTTTTTGTTCTATTATGTAACTACACGTAAATTATAATATAATAGTTACAGATGAACATCTAGAGTAGACAATACTTTTGCAAAGAGATTTCTGGGTATTACCATGTACTACTATCTAATTCTCTGCTATACTGTAACATTCTGTAAGTGCATAGGTATCCTATCTATATTTTATTAAATAGCTAATCTGTGAAGTAACCTATTTTACTCTTTGGTCTGTAAGAGCACAGAATAATAATAGTGCAAAACACTGGTCATGTAAATCTTTTTAAAAAAAAAGCACAAAAACCCGTTCTTTAATCGATTATTAAAGAAAATCGACTAATGAAATCCTTTTTTATAACATGTCTGATGACACATCACTTAATGATGGATCTGAAAAAAAAAGAATTGACATACAATTTTGCTGACGTCAAGCAAGCAAGTGTCACTGTCTCACTGTCAATAGATACGTCAAATCAAACAAAACAAAGTGAATTTGGTGGTGAAAAGGAAACTAGAAAAAAATAATATTTTTTAATAATTTGTCTTGTAAAAATTGTACAAATCACAGCACAGCATTTAATGTACCTACTCGAGCCGTTTATAAAAATTTAACAATTACACTGGAAGACAATTGCAAGAAAATTAACGACGACGAACCAATCGACGAACGACTAAGCAAAAATTATTTATATTTTTGTATGTCTAATAATTGGCAAGTTAAAAACCTTTTATTTTTTTGCTAACTTATTCAAGTTCACGATGGAAGAACAAGGTGAAACCGGTGAAAACCCGCTGGATATAGACGGCAGTAACTTCAATCCTGACATGTATTTAGAATGCCTCATGAAATGCGCCACTTTGCGACAGGTGATGGATAAGGAGGCTGAAATAGTTACACAAAGTCAGTTCCTTCAGTCAGAAATGCAAACACTAGTTTACGAGAACTATAACAAATTCATATCCGCTACTGAAACTGTTCGAAAAATGCGTTCCGACTTTAAAATAATGCAAGAAGAGATGAACAAGCTTAGCGAAAACATCAATAAAATCACTACCTTCAGCGGCCAGATCTCTGAGTCCTTAAAGGAGAGTGGGAATAATGTTAGTAGACTGTGTGGAACCAGACAGTTATTGGATAAACTTCAATTTTTATTTCTACTGCCTTCTCAGTTAAACAAAGCCATTTTGGAAGGTCGGTATGTCGACGCTGTTCATGACTACACACATGCTCAAAGAGTACTACAAAAGTATGGAAATCAGCCTTCATTCCAAAGCATTCAGACTGAGTGTTCAGAAATAATCTATGGCCTGAAGAAAACACTTCGGGACAGGCTTCTAAACCCTGAGACATCAGCGTCTGAGCTGGCCGAGAGTGTAGGGCTGCTGAGGCAACTTCAAGAAACCGATACATCACTAAAAGAAATATTTTTAAGCTGCGCTGAGAGCAGACTAGAAAAACACTTGCAAACATTAAATACCATTGTTGACAGCACAGACATCTTAGAATGGGTAGAGAAATGTAACAATACATTGTTAGCTGACTTAGGTATTATTATATCATGTTATCATGAAATGTTTGAAGATGAAGACCACACAGAAATTCCAGAGTTTGCTGATAAAATTATGCTGCAGATTTTTCATCTATTTGAAGAAGTAGCTAAAAAGCCAGAGAATATTGGAACAGAAATGTTGATAAGAGGGCTAGATAAGTTCTTTAGAAAGCTCCAGGCAATGACTGAAATAAGCTCAAGTGAGACAATGGCCACAAAAGCTGTAGATGTAGTCATCCAATGCATTAACCACAAAGCTACAATACTCCAACAGTCCATACAAACACAATTCAAAGAAAGCTTGATGAAAGTGAGGCAGTCTTTAGCGAGCAAGGGATCAGAGATTACAGATCTGAAAGATATTTTAAACTCACTACAAGTTTATTTGATGCAAAAAGTTCAAGCATCTCTGCTAGATCTAATGGCCTTTCTTCAGAACACACTATCTTTTGGACTCAAAGCCTGGTGTGCTAAAGCAGTGGCTGACACCTGCTGGAGAGTTATATCTGAAACAATGGCTAACCTTTCAGATATGGTAAAGAAGATGGCTTGCCTCCAAACATCTAATAATAACATTCCATTTGAGCTGTTGCTCATTCTAGCCAAATTATGCTTGGAATTGCAAGAGAATGGGGTCACCACATTGCACAGTCATTTAGTTAAGCTGCTGGAAGAGGCTGCACCTGGGCTGACTCTAGAGAATAGAGACACAAATAGTGTGATGGTTCACTTGTCAACAGCTGCTCAAGCTGCTTTAGACTCTGAGGTGGTATTTATAGGTCAAACTGCTGCTCAAATGTTGAGGGTTTCTGTACTAGCTAGAGACTGGCTGAGAGCTCCAGAGCCAAGGGGGCCTAGGGCTGTGTGCAGAAGAGTTGTGGAGACTTTAGCTAGTGCAGACAGCGCTGCATCACAATTGTTCCCTACCAGCATAAAACCATCAAGTGATTCTAGCAGAAGGACAATTTGGTCTAGAGCTCCGTCTTCCTTTTCGCCAATTAACAGGATATTTTCTGAGAGAATTGAGGTGTTCAGCCCTGCAGGCGCAGATAGGGCTGCATTGTCTAATGGTGCATTGAAGGTAGCACTAAAAGCATTAGTGGAATGCGTCCGACTTCGCACTTTTGGCAGACATGGGTTGCAGCAACTTCAAGTTGATGTGCATTTCTTGCAGCAGAGACTGTCCTGCATGGGCAATGATGAGAGGCTGCTGAACGCACTCTTAGAGGATGCTTTAGCATCAGCTCAATTGAGATGTGTTGATCCTCAACTGATGGAGCCTAGTATTGTAGATATTATCTGTGAGAGAGGATAGAAAGAATTTAATTTAAATATTTAATTGTTAAGTACTTAATATTTATTATGTTATGATAAAGCAATTAAGGTTTATTTGAAAATAAATATACTACTCAATCTTCACTAAACTAACATTTTATTTTAGAAAACTATACCCACAATGACCCACATTTCTTACTCTTTTTCCTTTTTTTTTATTGTAAGAAGAAAATAGCATATGTAGGTCATGGCACTTGTGGCCCAGGTCCAAATTAGCTCAAGGCATAGGCAATAGGTAAGTTATGTATGGGCGCGGTATGGGTTTTAGTGGCATTCTGATTAGATTCAATAAAATAAAATTAGTTTTTAGACAATTTATTACAATAACCGATTAATCAAAATTGCATCATCATATTAAAAATAATGATATCATCTACATATATAAAATTTATGTTAAATGCTTCTAAAACATAAATCTCACGAGACGGTCTACTGTTTTATTTTAGACATTAATTACATTTACAGTTAGTCACGAGAGTAGATTGAATAAACATTAATTAAAATTAAAAACAACATAATATATTATTACCATTACAAACAGAGAATTTGATAAATATTTTGGTCCTAGTTTATTATAAAATTGAAGAGTATCACTGTACACGCCAATGCGACATGTATTATGCACTTTTGGACTGCATTGGTAATGCATCAGATGGCTAGGTCCTGTGGGTGGTGCAAGGACACAAGGTCTCGTAATTAAAATCATGGATCTACCAATACAGCATGTCCTCTACAGTAACACTCCCGTATTATCATGATGTCGTCAATGTATAACATGAACAAGATTTAACAAACAGCAACCGCGAATTCACTTCCTCATTATCCATCTAACCAGCTCAAATGATAAGGTCGTATGTGCAATAAATTTTTAATTTCCAAAATATTAATTTTTGGTCTTACATTTTGTATTAATAAACTCTATCCAAATTGAGGCTTTAATTTCAATTTTATTTTATTCATGAATCAGAAATATCTGATTATAATTTTAATCATTAACATTTATTCTTATTAATCCCATAGTTAAATTATGAAATCAGACAACAAAGCACTAAAAATTCCAAACTGGGAATTGGGAAGCTCATAATAAAATTATCTATACTTTTATTATCATTTATACTTAATTACAATTCCATAAACAGAAACCCAACAAAAGTTCACAGTAAGCTCTTCCATCAACTACATAATATTACAAGTGGTAAAAGGGCAGATATGTCTGACAGATAGATACAGTACATATGACAAAACCAAAAGGATAATGACTCTTTAAAAATATATCGACAGTAGATCTACTAAATGGTAATCATAATCACAATAATGCAATAATAATTGTAAAATTACCAACAATAATTGATTGGAAACTGAAATTGCACTGTGCGGAAAATAATGCCAAAATGTTTGTAATTCTTAACACTACTAGAACATAAATAGTAAATCTTATAGATACATACATAATACCTACCTAATTGTAGAACAAATTGACAAAATATTTATCTAATGTTTAAGTTCTCCAATTTACATATAGATAGACAAATCAACGCATTACGAACTCAAATATAATATTGTAAACGTAGTAGATGTCGTAACTTAGCCCACTGCTCTGTAAAAATATTTCTATGTTACAATGGTCCGTCGGTTACGTTATCGAGAGCGTCGTATGCGGGTTGTCCAAAATACATAACTAGCGATTCGCCTAACATACCTAACTTATCATTTCCAAAATGATTCGGGGGAAACGTCACTCAGTCGAAGAAGTAAGCAGGTTACTTCTTCGACTTTTCCATGAGCTTCCTCATTTTCTCGGGGACCGGGACTCCCTTGTGTGCGACGGTGTGCCGCCTAGTCTTCTTCGCGGCAGTTTCAGCGCTCTTGGTCGTTTGGCGAGTTTCGGTAGGCGTTTTCGGTTCGAGTTTGGTGCTGGACTTCCGCTTGGTCGGTCGAGCGGTCTTAGCGGGTGCAGTGTCGCTCTTGACGCTGGATTTTCGCGAAGGTGCGGGGGGGGTGGGTTTTGTTGGTGCAGGATCGGGCGGCGGCGAGCGACGTCGGCGTATCCGCGGCGGCGTGTGCGCCAGGCTCGTGTGCCGCGACAGCAGAGCCGCGCTACTGAACAGCTGTCCACAGTCGCATCTGTGCTCCACTTCGGACGTACCTGCAATTTGTCAAATTTAAAAAATCTCCGAAGCGAATACTCGTCGAGTTATTCCGGTCGGATACACCCTCAGATCAGAAAAAGAAGAGATTTATAATTACTCGGTAATCCTTCGCTAAGCTGTGTCGCCAAAATGATTTATGTGTGTGTTACAACTGCCAGAAGACTTGTAAGCATAAGAAGCACAATTCAATTCACGACACTCATTGGCGCGCAGACAAATAGCATTCAAATGTGACCAATCTGCCGCGAAGATACCTAGTTTCTTTTGTCCTCATTTCATGTCTCTTCTTTCTACATATGATCTGAGAATATACCATATCTGATAACTTGGGGTGTCATTTCTAGTTATTGGATTGTAATGAGAACAGTCACCATGTCATACACTCATCACTTGTTCTTTTTTATTGTAATATCTTACTAAATATATTTACAAATACTAGATAACTTAATTTTTAAGATCTTTTTTCTAATATATTAGGCAAGCTATGTTAACCTATGATTGACAGTGCATTTAGCAAATACAAAAATTGGTATCTTACTACCCAAGATATAATGTAACAGTTGTTGGTAATCTTAATAAATAAATAAAAAATAAATAAATATAATTCCAGTCTCTTCCACTGTGCAGAGTAAATTCAGATATATTTTTCAGGTCAGATATCCTAATTACGTAATGTCTAGTAAAGTCAGCCTATTAGATCCCACTGCTGGGAAAAGGCCTCACCTCAACTATAAGGAGGTACGAGGCATACTCCACCACGCGGGCTCAGTGCGGATTGGTGGAGGGGTGTCTGTAAGGCGAGTGACAAAGTGTCTGATGTTATCAAGCCGCCCTAGAACCTCTGACTAGGCTTAAAGACTAATACCAACAGATATCAGCCGTAATGTCTTTTATTATTTTAATATGAACAACTGCTTTTCTCTTGATTAGACTGGAATGACAAAGTTTACCGTGGTTCAGACAGGAACTAAAAACATAACGATATCCAGAACAGGATCAGATCCCCGAATAATAATAAATTGTTTCAACAAACACACCAATCACCTAGCCCCAAACTAAGCGTGAGCTTGTGCTATGGCGACTAGGATAACGGATAGATAGACATACATACTTATATACGTTTATACATACATGACTTAGGTACAAATGCTCGTGCTCATCACACAAACATTTGCCCTTTGTGGGATTCGAACCCACAACCTTTGGTTTTGTAATCCTCCGGTCCACAACACCAAGACGGTCGTTGGCCAAATGCATGATCTACCCGGAATAATTAAGTTATTTGTGTACTAGGTAAAAAGAAATGTCACTTACGTTTCCTCACTTGCTTTGCGGGCGAAGGTTTGACTTTGTGTTTCGCTCCGACTTTGCCTAATGACTTCCTCTTTGCTATGCTACTGAGTGATTTTCGTTTGTCTGCCGAAGATTTTCTTTGTGGTTTCTTTACGGTATCCTTTTGTGATGTCTCTGGAAGATTCGATTTGGCCATTGGAAGTTTATCGTGAGCGTTTTTGGGGAAGGAGTACTTGATTTCACTGTCGTCGGAATCTGTGGAAGGCGCGGGCTCCGGTTTAGGAGCTTTGATGACCGTTTTCGGAGTAGGTGGACTCGGCGAATTGTTTGGAACAGCTTTGGCCTTCAAGCGCGGGACTTTGAGAGGGTGCTGTAACGATATTCGCCTCGTGACTAGATCTTTCGAGTTTGGCCGCTCGATTTGAAGGGAGTTTCGCTTATTCGCTCGCACTTTCATGAACACCTTTCCTTCGTTATCCTCGAACTTGTAATCGGGGTTTAGCATGTATCGGGCCTCGTCATCGTCACTGGATTCCGTAGGCTTCGATTCGACGACAGGTAGCGGAACGTTAGGTTTGTGCCGTTTCGTAACGGTAGGTGTCACTTTTTCTTTTAATGGAGTCTTTTTCCGTGGTGTATCTTGAATTTTTGGTTTTGATTCCGTTTCATCCGATTTTTTTACTGTTGCAGGTAAATCAGGAGTCACCTTCTGTATTTCTGGACTAGGTTTAATAGGCTCTTCTATAGGTTTATTGTCTTCTTTCATCTCTGCCTCAGTAATATTGGATTTCAGAGATTTATTTAGCACCACCTGCGCCGGTACTGGTTTGTCTTCTACAACCACCAATATATCTTCCACTTGCTCGTCAACTACGTCCTTTGATACTTCCTGTACAGGATTATCTTTAACAACTTCATCTGTCACTATTGTAACATCATCATCTACTTTTTCTGCTTTATCTTCGTCCACTTTGATCGTATCTGTATCACCTTCAACAGGTACATTTTCATCGGCTTGTTTTATTTGTTTCGTAGCAGATTTCTTCTTTTTTTGGCAAAATACCATATGTTTATTCAGAGAGTTCTCATTCGGGAACACCATGTAGCAAAGTGAGCATTCGTGTATAATGTCTTTTGTTGATAATGAGCTTTTCATACTTTTCTCGTTTGACTTTTCGGCGGTTGTCTCCGAGTGTTGTTCCTTATGCTCTATCAAATGGTGCAACTTGCGGAAAGTTTTCTTGCAAACTTCACACTGCGGAGGCGGCTGAGGTTTTCCAGCATTAACTTGCACTGCTGGCGCATTTCTTTGTCTGTTAATTCCGTCGTGGTTATCCCTGTGTTCCACTAAGTGGTGTAACTTTCTGAAAGATTTATCACATGGTTCACAGCGGAATCCAGAACCTTCTTTTTTAGGTTTTGGTTCACCCTGCTCTTTTGCAACTTTATTGTCGTTCTGTTCCGAGGAACTCTTTCTGGACCTTTTACCAGTAGAATTCCTCTTATGTTTTAAACGATGTTGAACTAGAAGATGCAACAATCTGAAATCTTTTTTGCAGACTTCACAGTAATAAATTGGTTTCTTCGGTTTAGCAGGCTCGCAACCTGATTTCTTAGCGTGTTCTTTGCCATGCTGTAGTCTATGACTGACTAAATATGACAGTTGTCTGAAAATTTTACCACAAAATTCACACACAAGTTCGCATGCCTTGTCTGGCCCTTTGTTTTTATTGAAAATCATTTTTGATTCAGATTTTGCTTCATCCATTTTATCAGATTTTGTTGCATTACTCTTCTCTGGCTTTATTTCACCACCTTTTTCTGATTTTTGTTCATCTTTTTTCTCTGAATTTGGTTTATCTCTTTTGTCTGGCTTTAATTCATGTTTTTTGTCCAGGTTTTGTTTATTTATTTTGTCTAGTTTTGGTTCATCTCTTTTATCTGACTTTAGTTCATTTCTTTTGTCTGGATTTACTTTCAAGGGAGTATCTTCAATCACGATGATATCGTCTTTTCCAACATTTGTTTGCGGAGAATCTTTGGATTTACGTTTAGTACGTTTTTTATGCGTAACTTCAATTTCTTCTACCTCCATATCTTCAGACTTGCTCTCATACGACCTTGACTCGGATTCCTGAGACTCCCTTAACCTCCTTGGACTTTTGTTTTCGGAATCGGACCGACTCGGAGATGGGCCCGTACAGTGTTTGACGTGTTTGAAAACTACATTCTCCGAGCGGAATAATTTCTTACAAATAGGACATACAATATTTTCGTTAATTTTTCCCATTGTCCAATTTTCTTTTACTATCATTTCATCGTCCGTGCTGGAATCATCGTCGGTGTCTTTGTTTTTTACCACTTTAGCATCAGTTAACCTCGGCTTTTTTTGCGGGCTCGGAGCTTTAGACTTATCTGGTGTTCCCGCCGGTAGTGGATACTTCCTAGGTCGACCTCTACCTCTTTTTACAGGTGTATTCTGTTGACTATCAGATGTTGGGGTGTCTAAGGCTTTTAAACTCATATTTCCAGATTGAGTTTCTAATAATTCAGCAGCTTTTACCAAGCTATCTATAGCCGAAGCGGTATTTTGATGAGAAATATGACAACTGTCTTGGCTTAAGGCTTCTCTTTGTGATGTCTTGGTTAAGTCAAAAGACTTCGAGGGCGAGTCTTCTATTATATTGCTACGACCGAGCAGATATGATTTTTTAGGAACCAACGCTTTCGGATTCTTATCAGGTTTTTCTTCAGTCTTTCGTTTCTTTTTAGGTGAAACTTCCAGTCCTAAATCATTCGGCTCGATTAGTTCCAGCTCGGCAGTCTCAACGGGGGTCAATACTTGTTTCCTTTGGTGTTTTGTTTTAATTTTAGTTTCATCATTCTTTTCTTCTTCTATTGAATCTAACGTATTGTCCGAATCCTGGGAGTCAATTGCAAGAGGCACAACACTTAGTAGTGGCTTTTTAGCTGGAGACAATTCTTTTCCCTGGACATTAAGTTGATTAGAAATTAATTCAGTATTGGTGTCCATATACACAACTTTTACGGGTCTATCTTCAATTATGGTGATGGGTCTTTCCATCTGTCGTTTAGCAGTCATTACAGTCTGATAGGCCATTTTAACTTTAGATTGATAGTGTTGTCCATCATCTTCGATTGGGTGACCGAACTTAGTATTTTGCGCAGTTTTAGGATGACTATTAGCGATGAAAAGTTCCCGTTTACGAGGCGACACAAGTTTTGCGTCGTACTGCAAGGAATCTTTTTTAGAATAAGTCTTTAACCCTACTTCTTTTTGCACCACACTTTGTATGACGTTGAGTGGCTCTTTGCCGTCAAAGTTAACCGTAAGACAATTTTCGTAACTGATAGAATTTCGCCTCACAAATTTGTCAAAATCATTTTCAGTAATTATTGCTTCTTTTTTAGAAGAATCAACGCTGGCATGAGTAACGGTCTCAACAGTAGGTATCTTTTCTGCTACTACTAATTTTGTTGGTTCCTTTTTCTTCAGATCCATATCACCAGTGATAGGCTCATGTTCTATAATAACTTCTTCTTCGGAATCCATCTCGGTGGTGTTTTCTTTAACTCCCGTCTGTTGAGTCTTATTGAATGGTAAGAGATTAGGTATTTTGCTGGGTTTACTAACATTAGTTTTCAGATATTCTGATTTGGGATATGTTTTAGGTGCATGTTTTTGTGCAGGCGGGAGTTCATGAATAGGCCGCTCAATGAATGGCTTGCCATGAAGTTCATTCATTTTCATTTCTATTTCATCATAACAGCGTTGAGCCTGTACTTCATGTGGCGTTTTCTCTTCTTGGTGAGTTTTCAGAGGCATAGGTCTATTTATTATTTCTTCGATAGTTTTGTCAATGAGGTCTTGGTTATTAATTTCCTTTCTTTGTTTTGATTCTTTCTTAACATCTATTGCTGAACTAGTTACTGTCTCAACTTGGGGTTTAACTACAGTTTCTTCTTTTGTCTTTTTCGCTGGGGCGGAACTGTTCTTTATAACAGGCGCTTCTGGTTTTACAATCGGCTTGCTTTCCTGGACCACAACCGCGGCGACGACTGGCAGTTTTTTGGCAAGAGCCGCTTCTTGTTTTACACCCATCCTAGTGGCACTGCCGAAATCTTGAGGTTTCGCAGTAACCTGACCTGATTGTCTTTGACTCTCAGTTTTTAACTCTTGTGCTTTTGCCGAGGCGATACTGGATTGACGTTGGCTGTCTATTTTCTTCAATACATCTCTCCTATTTAAATCGTTAGAATTTTTTATTTGTTTCCCGTTAGAACTATTAGTAGGCACTTTCGTTTCTTTTATCTTATTCAAAAAGGCTTGACGATTAACTTCAGTCCATTTGCCGAAAGGCACGGCCGCGTGGTTGTTATTGATTGGTTTAGCGTCAGCAGTCGGAATAACACTGGGTAAAGGTTTCTTATCAGAATCATTTTTAATTTGCGGTATATTTTGTGCGGGAGATACTTTAACATCTTGTGTTTTGATATCTTTGTGTTCATGTGCGATAGCCATAGTTTGAATTTTGGGTTCCACTTTGGAAGTCTGGGCAGAAACAGGCGGGTTAGATTTTTGACCGGGTAATGTAACAGCTTGCTTGCATTTCTTATCTGCCTGAATAGAACTATGTTGCTTTTGTGGTAATATTGGCTTTTCATCTTTTTTCTCATCAACTACTTTATTTATGGTTGCCACTTTTTGTTCATGTGTTGAGATGTCAGTTTTATTTGCGGATTTTTCAATAGATTCTAATTTCGGATGTTTAGAAGTAATGTCATAGCTCTTAGTAATAAGCAAAGCACTTTTCTTATCTTCAGTCTGTTGGGCTGATGTCTTGTTCAAATTATCAGATTCAATTTGAAATCCTTCCTTTTTATCTTCTATTTTATTATCTATTTCAACAACATCTTGGGAATTAGTGACTACTGTAAAGTTTTTGATATTTTGATCAATCTGCTTTTCCATATTGTCAGCGCAAATTTTGCGATCGATTTCGTCAGCCGCTTTGTTATTTATTTGTTTGTCAGCTACAATTTCACTGCTCACTACTTTCAAACTATGATCGGCTTTACTAACTATTTTGCTAACGTCAGAGTTTTTTCTATCAATTTCTATACTCTTTGTTTTAAGTTTATTGTCATCTTTGTCTTTGACTTTATAGCTAACTTTTTCAATTTCTTTAGAAAACTCACTATCTTTATTAACAACAACTTTTTTAGCTGGTGTTTCAGTGTTTCCTTCAGACGGTTTTTCAGCACCCGGTACTATAATTTCTTGAACTACGTCCATATCATTTTCTTCTTCAGTATCAGATTTACTTGTATCTTTTTCGAGAGATTCTACAGTTTTTTTGTCACTACTTTTGTTTAGCTCTGGCGATTTTCCATCTGGGTCTTGTACATTTCTCAGCTGTTGTTCTTTAATATTAACTTTTTCTTTTTCCACCATCTTATCGCCCTCATTGACTATCAATTTATCCTCTTCAACAGTTTCCTTATCTTTTTGAACATTACCATCATCATTTTTGGATAAGTCTTCATTATTTAGATCTAATTCTGTTCCACAATTTTTATTACCAGAAATATCTTTTTCAACCGACTCAGGCTTATTTGTGTCATCATTTATTGAATCTTTAGTTTTAACTGATGGATCTAAGGTTCTTTGTTTGGCACAATCTGTGTGAACCTCAATGGTTTTTTTATTGTTATCTGAATGCCTGCTAGGTTGCAATTGTTGGTCCACCATTGTTTTGGTAAGTGGTATACCTTCTTTGTTTGGTGTTGAGTGATAGGTCATAGGCGTAAAGCTACCTATAACTGGCGACTTCCTAGATTCACTTATTTTAATTTTTTTACTGTGTTCTGACTTAATTCCAACTTGGGTTTCTGAAGTTATGTCTGTTTCTGGTTCTTTTGCAACGGTTACTACCGGCTTTGTAACATTTTGTGGTTTTGGTTTTCTTTCAGCTATTTTGGTACTTGTTGTGTCACTAATTACTTTATTTATATCCTTTATTGGAACATGTGAAACATTTTTATTCAAAACTTTTTCTTCTTTTACAGGCTGTAAAAAAAAGATATGATTTTAATTGAATATACTTCTCCTTCATTATAGCAATGTGTGATTGGCACATACAATCAATGACATACTACTTTAGTTTGTTTTGCATCCACAAGTCATACCTAGTCTTATTCATTGATCAACCGAGTCATTAGGTGGGACACGGTCAATCATTTTTGTGAGTTTAAGTTCATTTCATAAAAACTTGCAAACAAATTGCTTAAATTATAAAAATAGTTGTAAATCTTAAAACAGTTCTAAGATTTCATAAGCACTCATATAATAAAAGCTCAAATTGAAAAATACATACAAAATCACTCACCACTTCGTTTGGTACTTCTATTTGTATCTCTTCATACACTTCTAAATTTCCTACTCCATTTTCACTGCAATTAAATTAATTATATGTATACATATAGTATAATAATATATGTATAGTACAATAATAAAACTGTAGAAAATAGTGTTCTGTACACACAAATAAAAAATATCAAACATACCAACTAGATAGGCTCTGCTTACAACAGCTAATAAATTAAAACACAGGATATTTACATTGTGGCCATTGCCGACAAAGTGGTGATGACAAGATGGTGTATGAATGTCTACTACAGTAATATAATATTATAATTTGTGTCCTCGACTGCCTAACATAAAAGATTAGCAATATTTTATACTAACATTTTCTGATATTTTTCTTAGCCACTTTACAGCTAATATAGAAATAGATGCTATAATAAGATTTTTATAAAAACTTATCACTAAGTTTTGCAATTCATATTTTGTATTCACTAGATTTGATCAGATTGTCAAAATAATACTTATTCTCAAAGCAAATGCAATTTGAATTATATTAATTCGTTCCCAGACTGTATTAACCCTTCAAGTCTCATGAGGATCCGGGCCTGATAACAACTTATTGCCTTTTGTGTCTGGAAACATGATACTTGAAGGATTATTTAGATTTGAATGATTTTGTTCTATAGTTGTATTCAATTACCTTCTAAAGCAACAGGTAGTTCTCTAAACACTTTTAGCACTGGAATTTTGTTTATACATAGCACAACATATACAGCTACCACAGATAGGCATATTAATTGTCAGCTTATTAGATAGATCATTGAGAACAATAAGTAAGTAACCACAACCAATACCCATATAAAATTCAAAGTAAAAATGTGATCATGATGCACTGAAACCGGTTTCCATAATGACATTATTTATGAATACATTTTTATAATTTTAATTGCAGTGTGAGTGCAATAAGCTCATAATAAAATTGAGAGATATTTGAGAGCATGGCTGTTTGACTTTGATAAACAATCACTAATGTTTGTGTTATAAAAACAGTGCAGTACATTTTTTAAATGTCCATGAAAATATAAAAGAAATGGTCAACTTACCGAACTTTCAGAAATTTAAAGCTTGGCTGGTGCTGGTCATCGTCTATTATCTGAACAGCAGCCAGCTCTTCCTGCCCTTCCTTTCTGTACAAATAAAGACCGTTGCCAATGTCTATTGCATCAACATTCTTCCCATCTATCTGGAGAATAACTTCAGTATCCTTGCTCGGGACAGCTTCTGGCTCAGCTAGAGCACCCTCAGAATCGGTAAGCTTCATATCAGGGTTTGATTTATCGTCTACTTCAGCATTGTCATCAATCACAAGCTCATCTCCATCATATGAATTTTCATTGTCATCAAATATGTCTACACCACCAGACAGTATGTTTGCAGCTTCTATCTGTTTACCAATTTTGTAGCCATCCATAAAGTCCTTTTTCCCAATTGGAGACAAGTTGGATATCAACTGATCCGATTCAATAATCGATTTTTCGGATTCCATATTGGCGGAAGCGAGGGAAACATCTTTAATAGGCGAAATATCAAAAGTGGAATCAACTTCTGACAGAGAAAAATATTTTGAGGAGCTCTCGTTCGCAGTCATAAACCCTTCGCTCGGCGGCGACGAGGTATCCAGCGTGGAGTCCCGAGACCTCCCCGCTTCACCTCGCAACTGACTCAACCTATCCATTTTCACACTTCATCTGCTGAAAGAATAAAATTATCAAGCATTATGAATCCTCCAAAAATTTCATAAATCACCGTATTTTCGACTAGGTATCTCTAATGAAAACATAAGAAGGTTGGCCGATTAATTAGCACGTAGGTCAATAGCAAAGAATTACAGTGAAACTTTTTTGTAGAACAAACGATACATAATGATACTGTGACACTTTTGATAAACAACGAAGAAAAGGTACAGTACCAAGATAAATTCAGCTGTAGTAACTTGCTGATGAAATTCTGGGATGGAAATTTTCTTTTAGATTTGCTGTAGAGGTCGCAAAAATATTTTTAGGGCAATTTTTGTTAACAACACAACACATCAAAGATTAAAGATGGACGCCAAATTGCGATGTTGCCGTTATTCTGATTCCGTCCGCGTGTCATTTCATATTGTTATCATTTAATTTTATTATTTATTCAATATCCATTATCTTACTCACATAATTTGATAAAAATATCATTGACTTATTTTTTAGTTACATACATTTATGTGAATAAAATTGTTAAGATAGACTCACTTATAAAAAATAGCGAAATATTTTATAAACCTATGCGAGCGGTACACACTACACATATTAAAGGAAAATTTTAATAGAAACGACAACAACGAATACCTAAGTACCATGTACTTTTGAACGGACGTCGTACCAGTTTGATAGATTAAATTATTAAGTATTTAATTGGTTAGAGTACGTAAATCTAAAATAATACAGGTTTTGGTTCAAAAACACAATTTGTGCAAAACGGAACGGGATGAAGTATAGGATTTACGAAGCTTGTACGTGGTCGGTCTAAACTCGAAACATTTTATTATTTATTTGACAATGCGTGAGCTTAGCAAGTGTGGTGTTGGTTTTGTTCTGATCAAATTTTATTATGTACATTATGATACATAGATTAGAGGTACATAATTAGGTACCAGACAATAAAAAAATGTTCTTTGTTAAAACGAACTCTCTTGTTAATTATTCGGATCGGCGGACGGAATTATCTTTGTAAATAGCAGCTTGACAATTACTTTACTTCTGTCACTGTCAATAAACAAACGTCAATTTTTTTCAAAATCTGTAGACGTTAAGTTTGTGGCGTCCGCTGGCTTTATTTTTTACAGGCTTATAAAGTGCTGAAAAAACTGTAATATGGCTCCTCGAGATGCGGTGAAAGCCACACCAAAAGTCCAACGCACTATTGTAAAGACTGCTGGTTCGAAGACCAGAACACCTACATCTAGTATTAAAAAGACCATGTCTGTTAGAAAAGTAGACAAAGTTCCACTGAAAAGTAATGATTTGCTTGTTTCACATGCATTCTCACTCAGCATGCATTATGCATTTTCTTGTTTCCGAAGGCATTCTCTTTAACCAGTTATGTTTATATTTCAGTGAATAATACAACTATAGAGGGAAGACAACGGACTGCAACAGTCCCGAAGGTGTCGACACCGAAGCCAAAAGAAAATAAGTCTGCTCCCGTACCAGGGAGTGTAACCAAAAGCGGAAAAAAGGCGTCATGGAAGCGGCGCCCCAAACCGGCGCATTCCGGCGTGCCCGTGCCGGAGAAAATGAAAAGGTTGTTAGAAAAACAACTACAAGACTCTGATTCTAGCCTATAGATGACTATTATTTCATTATTTGACTTACAGTGCTTCCTCTTAGTTGAATTGAAACCCTCTTAAAACAGTTAAGCATTAGAAGAATAATTATTGAGGTAAAGGGTATTGTTACAAGACTTATTGTTGAAGAGCACTTTTTGGCTGCTTGGTTCAGACCAAAATGTAAAGAGCAAATGGAATTTAAATAAACAGTTTAGGTTTTAATTCTCTTTTTAAAAAGCATTGGTTCCCAATATTTTTTGTTCACAAAGCGTGCATTGTCTTTGTTGCTAGCAGAGCCCACCACTGCCAAAGTTATATCAACATCTTGAGGACCACAGCCATCCAGATAACAATAAATTATTGATGCTCTATTATGTCTGGAGATGTGATACCTAAGAGATTAATGGAAATGATCCAAGTTTGAAATCTTACAGAGACTATAAGTTTGTCTGATTGCATCAAAGGGTGTTTTTCCTTGGGAGCCATTGTTTTAAGGCCTTATTTATAATCCTGATCATGTTTTGTACATCTTTGTATTAAAAATGCACGGATTAGTTTGAATGATATATTTTAATTTACATACATTTGTGACTAAGGTTATTTTATAATAAGAATTCTTGGGGAAAACGGAATGAAACTTATTTGTCTATATTAAAAGATAACCAACTTTGTGAGACCCCTTATATAGCTTGCTTAGAATCTAGTTAGGTCCTTTCATGGACTTTACACTATTGTTTACATGTTTCATTTAAATGTTTAAATATAATTTTAGTTTAGTGCCCTAATAAGTAGGATTAATTTTTTTTTCCAGATCTTCACTTATACACTTGATTCATACCTTTGCTGTATCTATCAGTGTTGTTGGTAACTTTATTCTTTAAATCTGAGTAGATATGTTTTTGTCATACCTACTTTAGCATATTAAAGAATGATCCTCTTTTTAACACTTGCAGCTTACTACCCGACCAAGCCAGAGACAACCCCTAACAACTTTCGACAACGAATACAACGTAAATACCGATAGGAATTAAAAAGCAATGGTGTTAAAATATAATAAAGCTTTATTTATTCCGTTATACATAAAAGTTTTACAATTCAAATGTGTGTCTGTTAAAATAAACATAGGCAATTCATTTAAATTGTAACAATAAAAGTAAAAGAAGTAATTTCGTCATAATTTGTTTTACAGTTAACTAGTTGGCTTGGCTGAGTAGTACACCACACAATTTACAACCATTCATATTGACATGTGATTTAAATATTAAGGCAGGGTGTAAAATATGTATGATGCTTACTTAACTATACCTAACATTTTACTAAAATGCATAAAGCAAACATTTTTGCACTTTTCATAAAGTACGAGTACAAATCTAACTTCATAAGTATTCAAATAAAAAAGTGTAACTTTTAACCAAATTATTTTAAATCTATCTCATTAAATAGTAAATAAGAAATTAAATTAATATTTAGACACTATTAGCATAGACTATTACCCAGTTATTAAAAAAACTTAGTACCAAGCTTAAGCCAGGACTAAGCTATTAGCTAGCCAATTAGAAAAGCGTTTCCCTATTAGATTATGTCACGAATGTGTCATTCATTCCTCTGTTGTCGGTTAACATTTAGACCTATTTTAAACCGTGTCTATTTTTTTTGTAATAACAACCGTTAGAGCCTTATTTTAAAGAAAACAAGTCTTTCTTATTATTATGTAATAAATAATTGTAAAATAATTCTCTTTTAATTTGGGTGTCTTAAAAAACGCTAGTATTTTTTTTATGTAAGGTAAAATTACAAGATTACATTTTCGTATATAGCAAGTTTAATATGAAACGTTTTATTTTCGATAATTAACTACCTACCATACAGGTTAAGTAACTTAAAAAACTATGCGCCTTGCCTTGCTATTTTTTCCGAAAATAGTCTGGCGCCCGACGCGCTGTCCATACGAAATGATGAATGAATAGAAGTAATACTTGACTTATCCTTTAAGCTGCATTACGTAATGTATGTAATCGATAAGATCTTAGCTGCCTAAAAAGCGAGATGAGTCAATACAGACATGGGTGGCGTCTCAACACAAAATAGTAACAGTAATCCGCTTTTTGTACATTTGCCAATTAAACTAGCACAGGATAAATAATAGTCTAGTGAGTTTGTAATTGTATCGCAATACCCACCCAGGGTCCATTTGGTCTAGTGGTCAGCGCTGGGTTCTGTCAAAGAGGTGCCGCGTTCGAATCCCGATTTCTTACATACTTCGACGACCTTCGTGGTCGAGTGGCTCGCACATCGGTTTTCAAGGTGTCGCCATCTCTGAGGTTCCGGGTTCGATTCCCGGTCGGGTCAATTTAGAAACTCATAATTATTTTCTTCTAGTGGTTCCCCGCGACATCGCCCGCAAGAGTTGGATTTTCCATATAAATTTTCATCCCTAATTTTACCCCCTTAATGTTTGTATATCGCGACAAAATGTAGCCTATGTCCTTTCCAGGGTCTCGAACTGTCTCCATACCAAATTTCATCCCAATCGGTTCAGTGGTTTAAGCGTCAAGAGGTAACAGACAGACAGACACCCTTTCGCATTTATAATATTAGTATGGATAATGTCTCGGGTCTGGGTGTTGTGGTACCACCGTTGTTTCTGTAACACAACACAAGTGCTTTAGCTACTTACTATAGGATCAGAGCAATGTAATGTGATGTCCAATATTTATTTATTCACTTATTAGCAGTTTCCAATCATGATTTGGGAGATCTAAATCAAAAGGGATTAGAAGACCTTAGAATACTGGTCACGTTTCGAGAAATATTTGGTAGTTTGTACAGATAGACACTGTTGTTACGAGAACGAGTCTACCTGGTATTCGTAGTACTTACCTTCTGCCTGTATATATATTCTTAATAAATAATAAATTGATTGTTTCAACAAACTACACCAATTACCTAGCCCCAAACTAAGCGTTTAAATATCCAGGAATTAGGTACACATGCTCGTGCTCATCACACATACATTTCCCCTTGCGGAATTCGAATCCGCAACTTCTGGTCATGTTGTCCGGTGCGTAGACCACTACACCAAGACGGTCGCCGAATCTTTACTGCATAAAACGGCTGACCTGATTTTGACTGATCTTTTAGGCTGGATGGATGGGTCAAGAAGTCTCCCGGACTTCCTCTACATCCATCCATTTACCATTCAAGGAGATGTATGTGTATAGTGTGTCAAGTCGCAAGCAAAATCGAGTATAATCGTCATCATAAAAATCGACACACCTCTTCTAGACAGACACCGGCGCAAAAAGGAGGCGCCGCGGCCCGTCCAGATCACCGTGACAGATAACAGCGCCGATGGTGACGCGATTATGCCAGTCTGGTCTAGCGACCGTGTAGGTAAATTAGCCTATTATTGACAGCACGTCCTAATGAGAATATTAAGGATTGAAGTGTCTATTGTATGGGATAGAATTTTATATGAGAGTTGCAATCAGCTTTTGAATTCATTTCTGTCCCGTAAAATGTGTAACTAACGATTTATTTACATTTGTTTAAGTAAATCTAGTCAGTTAGTTACCCAGACGGTTATGTGGGTAATTGAGGGCAGGTTACAAACTAAACATTACCTAGCTATTTAGCTAATCAGATACCTACGATACGTATCATACGTAATCAATCATTTGCTAGAATTAATTGCTTCAACTTATCTGAGTCGTCTGTCCATCACTAGGCGGTTGGTGGTTTGAGTGTAGGACTCTACGACCAGAGGTTTTCGGTTTGATTTCTGGATGAAAAACATGAAATAGTAAAAACAACTAGGTAATTCTATTCAACGTATTTTTTAAGAACTATTTTATTATCCAAATACAAAGTACGAGTATGTATGGATGAGACACACATTTATTTAGCTTGCTTAGTAAATTATATTTTTTGCGACTAATTTATTACACAATAAAACGTCTCCCTAATCAAGGAGGGTGTTAATGAATGCTGCGTAGCACAGTCCCCGCCCACACCCAATACAAGTCGGCATGACTTGTATTGGGTGTCGACTCGACTGATCATCCAACTATGGCGCGTCTGTACCACACTGATCGCCCTATCTGTAGTCTGGGCACGTGCCTACAGCCTATTTTATCAATTAACTAAGCATAGAACATGATTTATGGGCGCCAGGCCCCGCCTGTCGCGAGTGATGAATGCTATTCGACGTCGCGTGATTACACAAGCAGGGCTTGAGCGATACAAGTTATGAGCGATAGCAGATAAACATAATATGGGCATTATTAAATCGGTTGGACTCGGTAACTATAGATTCTCGCACGCTAATTTAATCTTGATATGATAACATGATGGCATGTCGCCAGCCTGCCTCGGTCGTTACTAGTTGAAGAGTTGCTACTAAACCCATCACAGAAGTTTGTTAAGTTTAACCTCAGAGTTTTATTTGGAAAGAGAAGAAATGCCGATAGGCATTTGACGGTTACCTAAATGGTAAAACTAGTGGTATAACCAAATGACACTGGAATGAACAGTGGAAAGTATCATCTACCAGTTCTTAGAAATGCTATGTCTATGTAACATTATAGGTACATATATATTTTCGAGTTCAAGTATTGGCGTCGCTAATTCTACTCCGTTATTTTCGAGGTTGCTTGCATAGTGCAAGCAATAATTTCTGCATAATCAGTTTTGAGGTTTTAGTTTTTTCGTGCAAGTGGTCATCAATTGTTCAAAAGAGGTCAGTCATTTAGATAATTTTATGTGCTTAGTCTTAGACTAAACAGAAGCCTTGAATTCAGCGGCAGAGTAATAAAATAAATCATGTAATTACACCTAATAATTATTACCTTGTGAGTATTCTTCTTATTTTGAACCCCCTACAAATAAACTTCTAACCCTTCATCTTGTCGCGATTCATACACAGTTTCACATAATTTCGCGTCTGCAAATTGTAAACCTATGTTTTTGTAAAATTGTAAATATTTTTTTACTTCACGTATAAGCTTGTTACTTACACCACCCCTACTTAGTTCGTTGCGGGCATTTCGGTAGTCTGGCATTAAATCTCATTGTTTCGAGCTCCGAATATTTAAGCTGGCTGGTTGATATTCGAATTAGTGTCTTCACAACACTTCCCAATCCTAAATTCTATCTTCGTGTCAAAACCATTTTCCGATCAACCAACTTCACCCAATGATGGTCGCAAAGTCGCACTGCGTACGAATATTAAATATTTTAAATAAGTTTCTTCAACAACGAGATAAGATGATACTCGTACTTACTACAATGTCGTTTTCAATGGGCTTATTTTGAATCGATTTTAAATACAGCGTCACTATATTCACCGGGGTTTAAAAATCGTGCAGGGGCCTATTTAAGTATATAACGATATATCTACGTGTCAATTTATTGTAAATTATAACGACAATTCGGTGTAGGTAGGTATAACGACATTGCGGGGTGAGCGATAGAAACATTTTGTAGCTTCATATTAGTTACTCAATGAACATCGATTTGTCGTAGTATTTTTTTTTATGGAATAGGGTCCTGCTTACACTTCGACTTAGGTTATGAAACATTATTTTGGGATGCTTTCAACTCAAGTAAACATTTAGCCGATTTTTTTTTAAGCTGAGCTGGGCTAAACTACCTGTGTCAGATTTGGCTCTGGTGTTCTTATATTTTTGACATGGCAATCAGACATAGGTATAGTCTGATTACATCACTCACCCAACCGCGATCGAGTCTACGGAATCAAACCTGCAGTACATATTGACAGAAAATCCTCAGACCACTAGTTTTCAGAATTCCAGGAATACTAGTGGTTTTTTCTAACTAGTTAGCTGCCATATCTTGGCTTGTGATCCTGATTCATGGAGAGACCATTGAACTGGAGCCAATGACCTTACTGATACTTACAAGTTGTAAAATAAGATCAAAATTCATCATCATTATCATCCTAGTGCTTTCCCGGTTGTGCACTCGCATGCGAGGACCCAGGGTCCGCTTTGGAACATGATCCAGGACGTGGCAGATCAGGCAATTTCAGTGGAGCGACTGCCATCTGACCTCCGTGAACCTGTTAACAGGGGGACCTGACCAGCTTGGATCATAGTTACACATTCAGTCGCCTGAATGTAAGTACCTCCCGCATGAGAGGCGGCAACCCGCTAGCCACTGCGCCAACGACGCTCCTTCAGAAATAATAAATAACTGTAAAACAAAAAGATTTAATTAGATTTGATTACCTGATATGAAGTTACTACAACGCATAGGGCAATGAGCATTAAAATCTCCGATAAATCTCGTATCTAAAGAACACTGTAAATTGCATTTAACTTAAGTCTATCATTCGTAGGTATTATTGATTCGTACGCACCGTCACCTTGTGAAGATGAAAATACAGGCTATATCTATGATGATTCTTAAAAGGAATGCCTGTTGTTGTAGGTTACACGTATTGTTGTAACATAAATTTTGTTTTAATGTCGTAGTCCCGTAGTCTAGTGGCATGGGAGGACTCGCGGGGACGGAGGTCCTGGATTTGTTTTTTTTTAAATATGAGGAAATATGAAATGGTTCCGATCACTTTCTTTGTAATGTCTAATGCTTTAGGGACCATCTAACAAGGTACCTACTTAGGAAGGATTTTCTCATTAAAACACAATTTTACGGATTCCTTCGCGATTTATTTACATTTTGTTAAAAAAAAAATATATTTAAATGTAAATAAATCGCGAAGTAATCCGTAAAATTGTGATTTAATGAGTTCGAATATTTGCGTAAACGTAAGAAAGAAGCATTTTCTGTTTTCATATTCATAAGTTGAGAGTGAGATCTTAAGTAGCGCCGTCTTTGAGAGCACTTTAGTAGTCTTTGGCTCCAAGCATCGTAATATCTTTATTCATATATCTCATTCTTCTTCCAAACCAATACTATTCATAGTCATAGGTATACCTCATTAATTGTCAAACAAGATCAATCTGTGGAATGAAATACACTAACGACTTTCTTGACAATTATAATGGAGTGTTTCGCCATTGCCTTTTCCATTTTACACAATAGCACAACATTCGACCACTAGTGCTTAGGTTTCCTCGCGATGTTTCTTTTTCCGTTAGGCAGCGATATCTCCGAAAAGTCTGTACTTTTTGTACAAAAGGGTAGTGCAGGCCATGGGATTGAACTCACGATCTCACGAATAAGTAGTGTCTTTTTCTACTGCAAACCAATATGACAGATTTACAGCCTTGCACATAAGCTCGATGAAGCATGAAGACGAATCGTTCGTTCTACAAGTAAATTCTACACAGAGACCTCTTGTCAGAACTCTGCTTATGGTAAATTCTCTGTTAAAATTTCCAGATCAAGGTGCTGATCGATACTTTACGATTCGATGATAAGCGAGAGTTTTTCCATCTGAAGCTTCAGGTAGCAAGTCGACACGACCACCCAACAAATGTTCCACCGTCTCATTGCCGCTTTTCGCCAAGTCTGTAGCAGGCTGGTTGTTTGCCATGTCACTTGATGTCGATAAAAACTAAATAGGTGTCCCTGCTTCGGTGATCTTCTGCAGAATGATAATATAATCTTCCCTCGTAACAACAATGAATCGGTTAAGTATTATGATCTTTGCAGTAACATTATTTTTTGTTTTCGCCCTTATCAATGGGCTTGTTTTATCAACTAGCATAATTATTTACATCATCCCCATGTCATGTTATTAACTATTGTTCGAAAGATTTGACCACTGCAGCTAAACCCTTCGATGAACATGTGATATTGCAATGCAACTTTCACGCCAAGTACGGTCGAAAAGACCACTAATGAAAAGTTTGAAATTTAACAGTGAAAACTGAGATCAACAAAGATTAATAGATTGTAAATTTGCAGAGTGAATGCTTATCACTTTAAAACAATAATTATCGTAACTGAGATCGCTATTGAGATCTAAGCTAGATATTGTTATTACACAAAAGCATGCCTACTATAATAAATACTATACTTAGACCAACCTCCTATAACTGAGTCTTCACGTGCGGGGTACAGGGATGCGTGGTAGACAAGAGCAGGGTCCTAGAGCGGTGCGGGCGCGAGCGCTTGTGATTTGATTGGGTGATTTAAATTTTGTAATTCACATTCTTTTCAAAAATCAAATGAAATTCACATTTCACCCAATCAAATCCCTGTTCTCGTCTACCCTGCAGATGAGGACTTATAGGCGGTCGAACTATAACTCTCTTACCAATAAGGTTTTTTTACAAATTCGAATTTTCGTTCAGCCATCACACTTAGTCGCACTGGTTTGCTGGTATAAGTGACAGGGATGGCTAATCGACAATACGGAGTAAGGCCTCTGCCGAGAGTGAGACGATAAAAAAGACTGATTTGCGAAAAGTAGATAGGTCGTACTCTTCGATTGCTAAATAAGCTCCTTATCATTACATAGTATCATACAAAGTGGTTTATTTGTACATGCTTTAGTGGACAGTCAAGACGTGACTTCAAAACAGCCGATAAAACTGTTGCCCAACCAAAATCGTGCCTATGACGATAGTAAATTAGTTTTCATAAGCCAAATGTATGCAGTTGTCACTGGCATATCGAAGCCATCAGAAGCTTTAGTTTCAGTAGTAGTTGGATACTGTAGTATAGTGTCTTCTTCTTAATATTTTGACGGATTTGTAATCCTTCCTACTTTAAACAATTGGTAGTTTTTTGATCTCACAGAACCGTAGAATCACTGCGAGTGCTTCCACTAAGTTTAACTTCCCAATTCGTTTTGTTTCACGCAGTGATTGGGTACATAATATCATTAGCAGAAAGCAAGAGTCAGCTGTCACTCATTAAATAACTGGCGTGTTAGCTTCAACATGCGTAAAATCAATTTTCATCGAAAACGGAGATCCAAAGGGATTTTCTGAAAAATCATAACTCCATTTAGTTGCTCCGAGTGAATCACAGAGAGGTGTTCCACTGATCCGTGATATTAGTCATTGATACAGACAGGAGTAGAGGATTAATACATCTCAAGGAAAAACGGGAAAACCTCCGGGTCTACCGCGTTTTAAGTGTGTCATAGTACTCATAGTATAAGTGGGACATCCAAGAGGTTGGGAACTTGTGACGATTCCTGGTAATATATTGCATGTTTGTTACATTTTTAAACAATTTCCATTTAGAAAGTCATTAAAAAATCGTCAAATAGTGAATGCACAGAATGTGACTTAAATAAGTGCATTGAAATATATGTTATTTCCTAAGCCATATATGGCGGACGAGAAAGACCGCGCGGTTTAGCGATACTCAGCGTTCGAGGGTTAATTCTCACACCGATGACGCGCTGTCCATTGAAAACTGCCCAGCACTCGAAGATCTTGTGTAGTATAAAAACCGTCGGCGACGAAGCAGGAGCATCAACTTCACTCATCCTCATCCCTCATACAAAGTGCAGTGAAAAATGAGTTCAATCATTTATCTAGCTGTGTTCGCCATTTTGGCAGTTAATGGTGAGTTAACATTCATAAAGTTTGATAAAAATAATTAAAAAAAAAATACCTAATCGGATTGATTAATTAGAAAAGATATTTTGAGAATAATAAATCTTAAAAATATGATTAATCTTATAATACTTTTTTTATAAATTTTAATAAATTAGTCAATAGATAAAAAATAAATTTAGAACAACAACAAATTAAAATATCTTTCTGATATTAATCATAAATTAAATTACTAAACCCGGTTTTATAGCAGCATTACTCCTAAGTCATTTCCATTGATTGATTTGTAATTTTTATTAATTTGATCAAAAGTAAAAGCTTTCTTAACGTCTATCTGAACGATATTATTTAATTAAAATTGTTAATCATTTCAAACATGTAACAAAAACAACATAAAAAGGGCATACTGTAAGGCCGCATATCAATTACCCCACCCATCATCGATAAAAACAAAATATTTTGTAAACTATCTAGTACTATTCAATAAACAAAACTCGCAAAAATTCATGCGAGTTACGCAAAACACGTGGCCTCATCCTCCACCGCGGCTCGTCAAACTCAAAACATCCGCCAAACATCGATGCAGGTAACTTGGCATCGGGAAGATCGACATCTGATCAGAATCACCCTTCAATTTTATCAATACAACCCTAAATTACAAATTGATATCATTAATGTTTTTTAATTTGCATCGGCACTTTATTGCGGTGGCTCCCTCACCCTAGGAGGGAGGTGAGAGGATCATAAGACGAGGATTGCAATTTTCGGAAAGCAAAAATAAATTAAAAAATCCTCTTCCTTACCGCGTTCCGCCTTCTGATTCCAGGTTTCTAATTCTGAGCAACCCAAAACTCTAAATTCTCATGCGCCGAAATTCTCGGAACCCATACCGTCAAATTCAAAATATTTTATCAACCTATATTTTTCTAAAGGACATCGATTTAAAACTCAATATCATTTTAGTTATGGGGCATTGAAACGCTGATAAGCATTACTTAGTAGCGCAGTAAAAGTATAATTAAAATCTCAAAATTGCTCCAATCACATCAATCACGGCGATTACAGTCACTGTGACTTTTGTGATATTGTTAAAACCAACATTAGAGCAACAGATACAAGTAACAGCATTTTACTGTAAAAACATTGTGCCAGGAAGACGCGTATGATTGTTAAAAATACTTAATCCATTAGCTAATACTTTTCACCTTGAACTTTGGCAAGTTTCATTGACAAAATCTAGATTTGAATTGATTACTAAATTAAACAATAGTAATGCATCGTTTAGCACATACTGAATCCATGTTCCGATGTCAAACGCACGATCCAGCTCAAAACTTAGAGCTTAGGAAGCGAAGTATTTGCTTAGCTCATTTAAAACGTCCTACAACCAGTTTGCATTACAGATTCAGGAATTAGTTTAATACTAACGTGTCACGAATACGATGTAGATATTTTTTTGTAGCTGACAGAATTTATTGATGTATGAATTCCATTTTTTGCCGCGTACTGCGACCTGTTTAACGTCTAGTTGTCAATTTGGGAGCTAATCCAGAAATAGCATTCAATGTGTCAGAAATCACTTAACCTAAGCCTTGGTATCGTTTTACAAATCTCAATTGAAACTACTGACAGCATCGAAACGCGAAAGCTCCCTAATTAGAATAAGTTTTTTCAGATATCTAACGACTAGTTTACGTTCGTCTATTTATTTATTATTAACAAATCACGTAATACCCAAGCAATAAAATATTGTATCAAATACTATTATATGCAAATCAATTCTATCCAAACGCTCACGACTGTCGAAAGAATCAAATAAATCCTTCAGTGGACAGATCACGCATACCTTTGCATAATTCCCATTGAGCTGACTGCTTTAAAAGCTCTGTTACTTCAAACTTGATTAGTGGCCGCCTCTACGCGAATCCTAATAAGGTGTCGAATATTCTATGATCATTTTTTTCATCATTAATAATTAATCTCAACACGTAGTTGTTTAAATTAAAAACCTATTTATGCGTAATTAATACTTACTTGCGTCTTGAATTTGAGATTTGTCGATTGTATTCATTGCTAATGATTGATTAGACATTCGACTCTTTTGTGGTAGCCAGCTTAAATTATGGTAAACGATGGAAGTACAAACGGGTCTTGTATAGCTGATACAAAATAGGACCCAAAATAGTCCCCTGAAAGACGACTCATCCAGCAGGGCCGTTCGCGTTTTGCTAGTACGATAGCAACAACGACACTATGATAGTTGCATTAAATGTAGGTAATGTTGCATATTGGTTAGGCATCGGCACAGGTAAAATCATCTCATCTTATAACATTGTATTTTTACTGTCGAATACTAAAGGATATAGAAGTGCAAAATAATTTACATTACAATTTAATTGTTGCTACAAGACAAAGAGTTCTCATCTCATAACAATGTCCATCGTAACTAAACATTTCCCCGAGTATGAATGCTTGTATTTTGTATACATTTGCCTTACGTACTGAGATAATACTATAAAACTCTTTCAGTTGAAATAAGGTATAATAATAATACACGTGGTAGGTACAGGTAATATTGCTCAGACAGGTAAAAAAACTTGTGCCACTCTTATAAGGTTATCAACGTAAATTCTAATTTCCATTTCCACTTTCTTTCCAATCAATCAAGCTTGTCCGCCACTATCTTTCAATCATCAGTTTTCATCGTAAATCGCCTACTATTCTGACGACGACCGTCTTGACTCTTCGTGTACTTGGTTCGCGCTCCAGACTTCAAAAACTGAGGTTTCGGGTTAAAATCCCGCAAGGGGCAAATGTTTGCGTGATGAGCACGAACCTAACTGATGCATGATTATAAACGTTATCTAAGTCGCCATAGTACAAGCTCACGCTTAGGCTATCCATAGCCTAAGTAATAGCGTGTTATTAAAACAATTTATGACTATTTTCGGCCATCAACATTTCTAACTTACCATCTCCTCCCACAGTATCTGCCGTTTTTGGCTGGGGTTACAGAGCCTCTGACCAAAGGAGATGGGCCGTGCTCCACCCCGCCTGCGGGGGCAGACAGCAGTCCCCCATTGCAATCTCGGCGCGCCAGGCCATCCCGATCTCTATCCCGGCAATGGAGCTCATCGGCTACCAGAACCCTCTCCCAGGGCCGCTCACGATAACCAACAACGGTCACTCTGGTAAGACAATTAGATCTTAGTGCTTTAATCAAATAGCTTTGAGTCATTTTGATCAATTTATCGAACACAATAAATAATCAAAAGAGCCAGTTCTGGTTCAAAATTTTGATGATTGACTATTCTCTCTTTCCAGTCGCACTAACCATCCCCAAATACAGTTCTGAAGAAGAAAAGAAAGGCTTCCGTCTCCCCTACATCTTTGGCGGTCCCCTCGACAATGAGTACGAGATTGAAGGTCTCCACTTCCACTGGGGAGACAAGAACAACCGTGGTTCTGAGCACACCCTCAACGACATGCGTCTGCCTCTCGAAATGCACATCATCCACAGGAACAAGAAATACAGGAACCTGGCTGAGGCTCTCCAGCATCCCGATGGTCTTTGCGTGCTTGCCTTCTTCTACCAGGTAAATTACAGCTTTCATTGCATTCAGTTCAACAGCACAGCATCTTTGTTTCCAATGTGAGAGATCTTGTGGCAGCAGAACTAATGGCAAAACCAATCCATTAATTGAACTTCAAACATTAACTAGCCAACGGTCTTCTGTTCTTCGCGCTATGTGCCTTGCTAACTGCCACTTGAGCTTACGTTATTTCGTACTTATAAAGATCGCAGTATCGAACTAGATAAAGGCCGCTTGTGACAGGTCACTTTGGAAATTTATGTAAGAGGCCTATGTTTATTTGACGTCCTGTGGCTGATAAGATAATGATGACAATTATTTTATAAAATGAATATCCTTTTCTATTACCTACATCGACAGGAGCTAGGTGGTAACACGCCAAACTATAATCCAATCGTCTCTTCCTTCTTCCAGGTCGTGGAATTCGACGCCAAGCTGCTGACCCCAATCGTCAAGAACCTCTCTGCCATCGAGAACTACAACACCAGCATGCAGCTCCCCCACACTTTCTCTCTGTCCTCCATCCTCTCTGGTCTTGACACCGAGCGCTTCTACACCTACAAGGGATCCCTCACCACCCCTCCTTGCGCTGAAGCCGTCACATGGGTCGTCTTCTCTGACTACCTCCCAATCTCCGTCTTCCAGGTAGGTTTCCACTGATGATCAGCAAAATAATGTCTTCTAATAGTTTTGTAACTCAAGCTTGCTCAATGATCACTTAGTTTTTCCTGTTCAAGAATCAAGATGTGATAAGTAGTGACCAATACACAACTTTCTTCTGCATCCAATAGCAACAAACCACAGCAGCTGTTCTAATGTCTTCCTAATAAGGTTCGTATCAGTATCGTTCGCTGTTACTCATTAACATTTTCTCTTTCAGATGGACAACTTCCGCGGCCTCCTCTCCAACCTGAACCTGCCCCTCGTCGACAACTTCAGGCAGCTGCAGCCACTCTTCGGAAGACGCATCTTTGTCCGCATCACCTCCAAGAATCCCAAGTTCAAGAAGACCAAGCTGCACTACTCCAAATGGGACTGGGTTGGACACAAGAAGACTGAAAACGATGTCGCCGAATTCGACGAATAAATAACCACTCATAAAATATAACCTTTATATAAATGCTACGGGTATATCTGTAAACTTCTCTCAATACCAAATAACGATTTGTTACCTGATAATTCTTATTTAACTCATAGGTTGTGTGCACGTAATATTGTTTGTATTATATATGTGCGAATTGCATAAGTATTATTATATGTAAGTTTGTTAAAATAAATAAACATTTGAATAAAATTTTTTGTTGTTTAATATTTTACCAATATCTATGTTAACAGGTACATTGATGAATTAAATATTTTAGTATAATACGACGACATCAATAAATAATATTAATAACTACAATATTGTAGAATAAAATACAATATTTATAATATATTAGTTGCTGTAGTTATCAGCTCCAAACATCGACTGAAAATAAAACAATAAAAATAATTAAAGTAACTACTCTACAAACTAAACATATACTTACATAAAATACAATATTATTATTTATCACTAGATTAATAAAATAAAATATCAAACATTTCATACCTGTTAGATGGAATGCAGCCTTCACAACAAAATTTAACACTTAACATCATCACAGCATCTTAAAATATTTAACACATTGCCTGTAAAACATGGAACACTTACTGTACATTGTTAGTGGGTTTTCAAACTGCATTTGCTGTTACAACCTAACAGCAGCTCACACAAAATACATGCACATAAAATTTTAAATAAAACCACAAACATTGTTTTAACTTCTATATTACTGGTTTAACAAATCTATACAAAATTAATACTCTGTATTGTTATATATTTTAACCATATTTGAATAATTTATAATTGCATAACTGGCTTATAATGTTCATTGATGGATAAATATAAGTAAATTTGGTTTGTGGAATGTATTGCAGATATTAGGTATGTAGATCAAACTGATTATTTAAAATGCACACTTAAAACAGGTTTAAATTAGTGTTCCGTTAAATTTTGATTGGTTGGCATATTTACAGGTGCCAGATCAGTCCAAAGAAACAAAAATTTCATGCAATAAGTTCAAGTTATTAGCGTACCAAGTCTTCGGGGTTGAACATGCCCTGAAAATAAGAAATAGGGTTATAAATAAATTATATTATTTTGAAACAAATAAAAAATAAAAGAAGCAAAATCCATCAAATCCATCATCATTCATCATTTTAGGTAGTTAGAATTGTCTGTATTTTGATAATGTACAAATTATTATATTAAACTTGCCATCAGTGTTATTGATAGGAATTATCTTCACTTAGATAGTAAAGAATTATTTTCATTATCTATGATACAACAGACTCATGCAACCGCTCTATACTATTGTCTCCTCTTTCGTCCCAAGTAGAAAAGATCTAAGGATTTTATCAATAGCACACAGAAGAAAATGTTTGTTGTTCTGTTTAAATTCAAAAAAATTAGTCCACAATTTATAAATATCAATAAATTTTAGACCCAATGCCTCTCTTCTAAACACTTCCAACATAAATAATGTCCTCCAAGCCGAATTTCGACTATGGCGGCCTATCTCAACAGAGATTAGCCAACTTAGCAGGACATATTACAGTGCACAAGTGTGTGCATAATACACAGGTGCACTCTCTGTTCTTCCACTCTCATATCTTAATAAGCAATAATGATACAATTCTGACAAATTGCTAAAGTTTATTTCTGAGTTATCGGGCAAGCCACTTTTTTAATTTCCATTTGTATTTTTATTTTATTTGTTGTCGAAAGACGTTTGACATTTGTCTTGTTGGCTTGGTCGGGTAGTACAGCTGAATTAAAATTACAAATATTTGTTATGTAAATAGACCAGCAAGTATGTCCTCACAAAATTTTAGGAAGAACTTGCTAAGTCTCAAATTATGAGAATTGCAATAAGTTCATACAGGCAAAAGTTTTATTGTAAAGGCCTTACAATGGTGAGCTTAAATTACCTTAGCACGGCGCAGAATGGAGTCTTTGCTAGCATCATACGGGTGGTCTTTGGAGGGGATCTCCAGAACAGCGGGCACAGGAGCGGTGTGCGCGTCGATCACGTGACGGACCAGCTCTGCGACGTTCTGGTTGATGAGGATAATGTCGATATCGTCACGTTTCACGAACCTCTTGAAACACTCCTCAATTTCACTTACAGCTGTGTCTGAAATTTCAAATAAGCATTGTATGTATTTAAGACAAGTTCAGATAGTACGGTAGACTCTGATGGTGGCAGTTTCGTTCTGGAGTGGACGAATGTTGAGTAAATACAAGATCAGTCGATTTCTTCTTCTATGTCATCAAAATGACTGTATACTCACTCTTGTCAACAACCATGAAATTAGGGTGTCTGTTTTTGTTAATCTCGCCGATGCCGCCGAGTAGAAACCCGACGCATGTATCCTGAAATGATTTAGGGAGGATTTAAAGCAAAAATATAATAACAAAATAATTATAACAATGCGACATTACAATGTAAGATTTTCCATTGATTACTAGCTTTTAGGGGATAGGAATTGGGTTGTGAATACCTCATCTCCGATGACACTGATTAGTTTTCCTTTAACAGCTGCCTGCAAAGCCATTTTAGTGCAATTTTATTAGAATTTCTGGATTTATTTTTGAAGAATTGAGAAATGTCACAAGAGTTCATCACCTGACTTTATAGATTTTTGCCGTTATGTTGGTGGTCTTGATAAACAAAAAACATTATTATGAAAAGACTTCGTTCATTCGTGCTTCCGGTTTTTAAATGGTAACACCGTTTTAAATATATTAAGTTCTATATATAACCTGTGTATACTAAAAAAAAGATTGTCATTGTCAACTAATGTCAAGTTGACACATGCGTGTCTTTTTGTTGTGTTGTGTATATTTCACAAAAATTACAAATATCTTTGATAATTTTACGTAAACCGTATTAAAAATCATTAATTACCTATGTATAACCAGCAATCAAAATGCTAAACATCCAAAGTTATGGTAGCAGTTCAGAGGACGATGGAGACGATAATACAGATATTGTAAAAGAACACAGTAACGAAAGTATGTTGACGCATTTAAAACCTGTTGATCCTAGTTTATCAGTAGCTAAAACGATGCAGATATGTGCTGCACCTGTAGTGATGCCCACGGTAAGTAAATCTTGTTATATTTCATCTCTACATTATTTTTTTTTAAATTTATTGTTATTCCAAAAATATACAGAAAGTATACACTTTATTCACATCTGCCAAACTGCACAGCAGTTTGTCGGCAGTTGTTCTCGCTTAAATTATACATTCTAAAGACTACCCACTAAATGTAGGTACTTATAGTTTTAGTTAAACTTTATCTTATATAAGGCAATACAAATAGTAGGCAAATAATAAACAATAACAAAAAAATTTACTAAAATTACATATGACAGCTGCTTCGCAGATAAAAACCAGTCAGTAGCCGCAGTCTGATGTAGTAGGTATATCTTACAAATATTAAGTTTGTGTGAGGATGGATGTATGAATGTTGTTACTCTTTCACGCAAGAAACCACTCAATGGATTTTGATGAAACCTACAGCAATATAGCTTATACATTGGAATAACAAATAGGCTATTAATAGGGAATTGCAAATGTTTGTGTGATGAGCACGAGCACTTTGTACCTAAGTCATAGATGTCTACAAACATACACAAGTATGTCCATCTGCCATCCCAGTCACCACAGAACAAGCCAACGCCCAGTCCAGTACCAGGCAACTGGTGTGTTTGTTGAAACAATTTATTATTATTATTTATTACATTTTGTGAAAGCTGCTAGTATTAAATAGAAAATAATAATAAAAATATAGTGTTTTTTGTTTGAAAATAAGTTGTAAATTAGATCACGAAAGTACTCACTATTCTTAGGGTACACACTGTTTATGCGTACCCACTAGTCGAGTCTACTGCAGCAGGGCTATGGACATAACGATAGATAATGTTTTTTTAACAGATTCTTTAAGTGATTTTTAGAGGCAGCTTTACTAAGTAAATCTTTTGGGATCTCATTGTGTAATGTCGGTACAATATATCTCCTTGTTTTCTTTCCAAAGTAATTCTTAGTTTTCGGTACTACGTATTTTCGTTTTACGGATTGTCTTATTTGATGGCCATATATTCGTGCTCCACTTTGTGCTCAGATTTGTTATATTGTTCTAATATTATTTGAGTTTTAACTTTTTTATCAATGGGTAATATCTTACAAATTTTGAATAGCTTTTCGTAATCTTCATTACACTCCTTTTTAACCTTATAGCCCGCAAAAATCTTTAAAAATCGAATTTGAATATTTTTTATTTTATTTTTGTGCACCGGGAACGTAAGGCCATAACTGCCTAACCCGTATCCTATAGCTGCGTCTGCGAGCGCATTATATAACATGAATAGTATACATTTGTTAGTCATGTATTTAAGGTGATACATCTTGCCTAGCACACTATGTAGCTTTTTACAGACTTGATCAACATGCAAGTTACAAGCGAATTTGTTATCAATAGTCAGGTATTTATACGACTGCACCTGTTCTAGTTGCACACATCTACATGCGTGAGTACTATTAAAATGCAGGCAGTCGTATGTGTGACCCTTTATGACAATCTCAACCTGTTTTCCGTGGCTGTATGGTGACGATATAAGCATACATTTTGTTTTGCTAATATTTATTATTATGCCGTTATCGTGCGCCCACATGATGATATTATCTAGATCTTGTTGCATAACTTTTTGTACGTTTTCTGGGTCTTTGTCACAGTACAAAAGGCAGGTATCATCAGCGTACATATATGTTGTGCTCGACTTTATGACATTATGCATGCCATTTACATACATAATGTACCCTACTGGTCCAAAGACCGATCCAGTCGGGACTCCATACTTAATTCTACCTAACTCACTACTAGTTCCGCTAATGTTAACCTGTAAAGTCCTATCCCTTAGGTAACTTCGAAACCACGCGTTAGCCGGGCCTCGAACTGCTAATTTAGTTTTAAGCACGTACGCTTGCACCGCACTTACTTTCACATTTCTTGCGAATACGTGGTCGATGCAGCTTATGGTCCGGCGTTCCGCCACAACAACATCACGGGTTACGTCCTGTACTCCACAGTGCAGTCCTTGCGCCGATAATAGGTTAAGATATCTTTCCTTCGCTTCGCTTCAAAACCTTGTTACCAGGACGCAACCAAGTGGGCATTGATTGGCCATTAGATGATCGTCTTGGATGGTTGAACATTTTCTCATGTGGGGTTTCGCCTGTCGCAGTACATAAGAGAGATCTAATGCTATGTAAAGCTTGCAAAAGAACAAACTCCCATTCGGAAATTGGTTGATTCTTGCATCTTAATGCAAGTTTTATAGTCTGCCACAATGTGCCGTTCAACCTCTCTACTTGACCATTCCCTCTTGGATTATAAGGAGCTGAATGACTTATGGCAATACCCTTGTTGTTCAAAAATTCTCGTAGATCTGAAGACATGAAAGACGCTCCCTGATCTGAGTGAATGTATGAAGGCATTCCAAAGATTGAAAATAAATCTGTGAGACAATTTATTACAGTTTGAGTACTCATATCTTTGCATGCATATGCGAATGGAAATCGCGAGTATTCATCTATGATTGTGAGTATATATCTATTACTAGTCTTCAAGGGAAGCGAGCCTTTGAAATCCATTGCTAATCTTTCGAATGGCGACGTGGCTTTAATTATTTGGCCAGTGTATTTTAAAAACTTTGGCTTGATTTCTGCACAGACTGGGCAGGTGGATACAGTTCTCTTTACATCATCTATTGAATATGGTAAATTTTTCGAACGTACCCAGTGCGCCAGACGAGCGACACCAGGATGACATAGGGATTTGTGTAGTGTGCGTAATTCATTTCCCGTCGAAGACGCTGCGCACATCTGCCTACTAAGTGCATCGGCTACGACATTTTCTTTGCCTGGGCGATATCTTAAATCAAAGTTATAATTTGACAACTCTAGTCTCCATCTCTGAATTTTATCGTTTTTGATTTTACTAGCATGATTTCTTAGCATATATGCAACAGATTTCTGATCCGTGATAAGGTAAAAACGACGGCCAAGTAAGTAATGTCTCCATATCTTAAGACTTTCAATAATAGCACAAGCTTCCTTTTCAATTATGGGATATTTCTTTTCGCTATCATTTAAAACTCGGGAGAAAAAGGCCACCGGTCTTCCATTCTGAGTGAGAAAGGCAGCAATTGATATATCTGATGCATCTGTTTCTACAGTAAATGATTCCTTAGGATCAATAGCTGATAACGATGATGCTGATATAGTTTGTTTTAATTCTTCAAATGTATTTTACTGATCAACACTGAGGGGAAATGATTCTACAGTGATGAGAGGACGTAACTTCTGCGAAAAATTCGGTACCCATTTTGAATAATGCGCAAAAAGACCTATAGCTCGTTTAAGAGCGGCAGAATCTTGAGGTTCTGGCAATTCAATCAGCGCTTTAAGTCGATCTGGATCTGGTCTGACGGTACCATTACTAATATTATAGCCAAGGATATTAAGGTCTGTTATTGAAAATTCACTCTTATCGTTGTTGATAGTAAGATTATATTTATCAGCTACATTTAAAAAAATCTTAAGTTTGGCATCGTGATCTTCTTTGTTTAAACCTCATATGGTAATGTCATCCAAATATGGATAAACCCCTTCAAGATTGGACTCGTTTATTATTTTATCAATAGTTCTCTGGAAACATGCTACTCCATTTGTCACTCCAAAAGGAATACGACAAAATTGGTAAAGTTTGCCGCATGCTTCAAAGGCAGTAAGTGGTTTGTTTGAATCTTTTATGGGAATTTGATGATATGCAGATTTAAAATCGATTTTAGAGAATACTCTATATTTGGAGACTCTTGACACAATTTCTTCTATATGAGGAAGAGGATAGGCATCAAGTTGAGTGAACTTATTAATAGTTTGCGAATAATCTATGCACATTCTTTTTTTAGTATGTGTTCCAGATGTAACCAGAACCTGAGCCCGCCATGGAGAACTGCTTTCTTGTACTATACCCTCTGATAGTAGTTTCTCAATTTCTGATTGGATAAATATTTGATCATCGGGTGTATAGCGTCTGGATTTAACAGCAACTGGTCTACAATCATTACTGAGATGCATGAACAAATCAACAGGTTCAATATTTGCAACGTTTAGAGATGCAATACATAGAGCAGGTTTAGGGCCATCAAATTTTATTTCTAGAGATGAACATTGCTTTAAAATATCGTGGCCAAGTATGACATCTGAGCATAGGTTTTTCATAACTCTTAGCGAAGTTGAAAATTGTTCACCATTGATATTGATAGTAGCGGGACAAATGGATTTTATCTCAACTTGATGTTCAGAAGATGCCATAGTTACAGTTTGGTTCCATGGTTTTGTATATAGATTGTTCCTTTGTACAACATTTTCCTCAATGAAGCTTGCTGTGCTTCCTGTATCAATCAGAGCTTTAAGGTGTAGTCCATTTACTATAACAGATGTAATACATGTAGTTACTGCAACAGCTAATATGTCCGAAATAGCAGAGCTTGCCTGTGTACTTCTACACATCTTAGCGAAGTGTCCCCTTTTGCCACATTTCAAACATATACTGTCCGAAGCAGGACAAAACCGACGCTGATGGCGGGAGTTCCCACAGAAATAGCATTCATTGGTTTGATTGCTAGTGTTTGTAGATTGCCGTATATTGTTTCGAGATTTAATTGCTGCTGACGAGTTCTCCAGAGAGTTATGAGTCGCAGATACATGAGGCGAAGAATAATTATCAGACTGTATCTGTGCTGCTTCTAATGCACGTGCTTTATTAAATGCTTCATCTAAAGTCAAAGTTAGATTCTCTAAAAGTCTTTGTCTAATATCGGAAGACGTAAGACCTGATATGAAGGCGCCACGTATAGACTCCTTTTCATTTTCTTCCGCAGATACTGCTTTAAAGAGGCAGTCTTTAGCAAGTAGATTCAATGCTTGAAAATACTGATCTATTGTTTCACCTGGTTGTTGTGTGCGGGTTGCTAATTTATGGCGAGCAAAAATCTCACTTTTAGGTTTGATATACAAAGCTTCTAATGCAGATATAGCAGCTGAGTATGAGGTACATGATGCAACATGTTCATAAACAGACGGTGAGATATGATTAATTAAAAGTCTTAGCTTTATTTCATCCGTGTGCTCGATAATACCGGTTTCTGAAGATGTTCTGGATTCTTGCAAAAATTTTTCTAATGTACCTACGTCTCCAATGTGTCCATATCGACGACAAATTTTGGTGGTTCCCAACTGAGGCAGGATCGACATCAAACCTTTCCGGTTTTAAGTAACGATACATAATAATACAATTATGTAGAATAAATTGTGAGAATAAGAGAGCCCTGAGATAAAATGTAGGCTTTATTCTACATAAAATACATGTTTATACTTGACAACGTATGACACTGACTGACACTATAATTTGAAATGTTTCTTTAATAACCGGCCAGGATTACCAGTTGACCACACCAGTAACAATGTAAACAAGTTATTGAAATGGTGGCATAATTTTCATTCATGTATAGGTACAGAAGGAAAACTTTATTAAAGCATCTTATAAAACTTTCATATTACTGCTTGAATGTCCTGGGAATAGAATAGAAATCAACTTAGCTATCAATCAACCTTTTGATTACAGAACAATGATGATACTAGGGTCTTAGTGCCTGCAAACAAGGAGTTAATGCACAACCCTAAGTATGAGGAGCTTTACGCCCCCACATACGGTCCAGAGAACCCTTTTCAAACTCAGCAAATGAAGGCAAACAGGAACATGCTGTCTGGCTTTGTAGAAATGGCACATATTAGTGATTTCCAGTTTGAGAACCAGAGGAGAACATTCACGAGCTATGGCTATGCTGTGGACCCATCCACTGATGTGGAAGCTGGCACTGCTGATGGGGTTGTGATGAGCACGAGCACTTTGTACCTAAGTCATAGATGTCTACAAACATACACAAGTATGTCCATCTGCCATCCCAGTCACCACAGAACAAGCCAACGCCCAGTCCAGTACCAGGCAACTGGTGTGTTTGTTGAAACAATTTATTATTATTATTTATTACATTTTGTGAAAGCTGCTAGTATTAAATAGAAAATAATAATAAAAATATAGTGTTTTTTGTTTGAAAATAAGTTGTAAATTAGATCACGAAAGTACTCACTATTCTTAGGGTACACACTGTTTATGCGTACCCACTAGTCGAGTCTACTGCAGCAGGGCTATGGACATAACGATAGATAATGTTTTTTTAACAGATTCTTTAAGTGATTTTTAGAGGCAGCTTTACTAAGTAAATCTTTTGGGATCTCATTGTGTAATGTCGGTACAATATATCTCCTTGTTTTCTTTCCAAAGTAATTCTTAGTTTTCGGTACTACGTATTTTCGTTTTACGGATTGTCTTATTTGATGGCCATATATTCGTGCTCCACTTTGTGCTCAGATTTGTTATATTGTTCTAATATTATTTGAGTTTTAACTTTTTTATCAATGGGTAATATCTTACAAATTTTGAATAGCTTTTCGTAATCTTCATTACACTCCTTTTTAACCTTATAGCCCGCAAAAATCTTTAAAAATCGAATTTGAATATTTTTTATTTTATTTTTGTGCACCGGGAACGTAAGGCCATAACTGCCTAACCCGTATCCTATAGCTGCGTCTGCGAGCGCATTATATAACATGAATAGTATACATTTGTTAGTCATGTATTTAAGGTGATACATCTTGCCTAGCACACTATGTAGCTTTTTACAGACTTGATCAACATGCAAGTTACAAGCGAATTTGTTATCAATAGTCAGGTATTTATACGACTGCACCTGTTCTAGTTGCACACATCTACATGCGTGAGTACTATTAAAATGCAGGCAGTCGTATGTGTGACCCTTTATGACAATCTCAACCTGTTTTCCGTGGCTGTATGGTGACGATATAAGCATACATTTTGTTTTGCTAATATTTATTATTATGCCGTTATCGTGCGCCCACATGATGATATTATCTAGATCTTGTTGCATAACTTTTTGTACGTTTTCTGGGTCTTTGTCACAGTACAAAAGGCAGGTATCATCAGCGTACATATATGTTGTGCTCGACTTTATGACATTATGCATGCCATTTACATACATAATGTACCCTACTGGTCCAAAGACCGATCCAGTCGGGACTCCATACTTAATTCTACCTAACTCACTACTAGTTCCGCTAATGTTAACCTGTAAAGTCCTATCCCTTAGGTAACTTCGAAACCACGCGTTAGCCGGGCCTCGAACTGCTAATTTAGTTTTAAGCACGTACGCTTGCACCGCACTTACTTTCACATTTCTTGCGAATACGTGGTCGATGCAGCTTATGGTCCGGCGTTCCGCCACAACAACATCACGGGTTACGTCCTGTACTCCACAGTGCAGTCCTTGCGCCGATAATAGGTTAAGATATCTTTCCTTCGCTTCGCTTCAAAACCTTGTTACCAGGACGCAACCAAGTGGGCATTGATTGGCCATTAGATGATCGTCTTGGATGGTTGAACATTTTCTCATGTGGGGTTTCGCCTGTCGCAGTACATAAGAGAGATCTAATGCTATGTAAAGCTTGCAAAAGAACAAACTCCCATTCGGAAATTGGTTGATTCTTGCATCTTAATGCAAGTTTTATAGTCTGCCACAATGTGCCGTTCAACCTCTCTACTTGACCATTCCCTCTTGGATTATAAGGAGCTGAATGACTTATGGCAATACCCTTGTTGTTCAAAAATTCTCGTAGATCTGAAGACATGAAAGACGCTCCCTGATCTGAGTGAATGTATGAAGGCATTCCAAAGATTGAAAATAAATCTGTGAGACAATTTATTACAGTTTGAGTACTCATATCTTTGCATGCATATGCGAATGGAAATCGCGAGTATTCATCTATGATTGTGAGTATATATCTATTACTAGTCTTCAAGGGAAGCGAGCCTTTGAAATCCATTGCTAATCTTTCGAATGGCGACGTGGCTTTAATTATTTGGCCAGTGTATTTTAAAAACTTTGGCTTGATTTCTGCACAGACTGGGCAGGTGGATACAGTTCTCTTTACATCATCTATTGAATATGGTAAATTTTTCGAACGTACCCAGTGCGCCAGACGAGCGACACCAGGATGACATAGGGATTTGTGTAGTGTGCGTAATTCATTTCCCGTCGAAGACGCTGCGCACATCTGCCTACTAAGTGCATCGGCTACGACATTTTCTTTGCCTGGGCGATATCTTAAATCAAAGTTATAATTTGACAACTCTAGTCTCCATCTCTGAATTTTATCGTTTTTGATTTTACTAGCATGATTTCTTAGCATATATGCAACAGATTTCTGATCCGTGATAAGGTAAAAACGACGGCCAAGTAAGTAATGTCTCCATATCTTAAGACTTTCAATAATAGCACAAGCTTCCTTTTCAATTATGGGATATTTCTTTTCGCTATCATTTAAAACTCGGGAGAAAAAGGCCACCGGTCTTCCATTCTGAGTGAGAAAGGCAGCAATTGATATATCTGATGCATCTGTTTCTACAGTAAATGATTCCTTAGGATCAATAGCTGATAACGATGATGCTGATATAGTTTGTTTTAATTCTTCAAATGTATTTTACTGATCAACACTGAGGGGAAATGATTCTACAGTGATGAGAGGACGTAACTTCTGCGAAAAATTCGGTACCCATTTTGAATAATGCGCAAAAAGACCTATAGCTCGTTTAAGAGCGGCAGAATCTTGAGGTTCTGGCAATTCAATCAGCGCTTTAAGTCGATCTGGATCTGGTCTGACGGTACCATTACTAATATTATAGCCAAGGATATTAAGGTCTGTTATTGAAAATTCACTCTTATCGTTGTTGATAGTAAGATTATATTTATCAGCTACATTTAAAAAAATCTTAAGTTTGGCATCGTGATCTTCTTTGTTTAAACCTCATATGGTAATGTCATCCAAATATGGATAAACCCCTTCAAGATTGGACTCGTTTATTATTTTATCAATAGTTCTCTGGAAACATGCTACTCCATTTGTCACTCCAAAAGGAATACGACAAAATTGGTAAAGTTTGCCGCATGCTTCAAAGGCAGTAAGTGGTTTGTTTGAATCTTTTATGGGAATTTGATGATATGCAGATTTAAAATCGATTTTAGAGAATACTCTATATTTGGAGACTCTTGACACAATTTCTTCTATATGAGGAAGAGGATAGGCATCAAGTTGAGTGAACTTATTAATAGTTTGCGAATAATCTATGCACATTCTTTTTTTAGTATGTGTTCCAGATGTAACCAGAACCTGAGCCCGCCATGGAGAACTGCTTTCTTGTACTATACCCTCTGATAGTAGTTTCTCAATTTCTGATTGGATAAATATTTGATCATCGGGTGTATAGCGTCTGGATTTAACAGCAACTGGTCTACAATCATTACTGAGATGCATGAACAAATCAACAGGTTCAATATTTGCAACGTTTAGAGATGCAATACATAGAGCAGGTTTAGGGCCATCAAATTTTATTTCTAGAGATGAACATTGCTTTAAAATATCGTGGCCAAGTATGACATCTGAGCATAGGTTTTTCATAACTCTTAGCGAAGTTGAAAATTGTTCACCATTGATATTGATAGTAGCGGGACAAATGGATTTTATCTCAACTTGATGTTCAGAAGATGCCATAGTTACAGTTTGGTTCCATGGTTTTGTATATAGATTGTTCCTTTGTACAACATTTTCCTCAATGAAGCTTGCTGTGCTTCCTGTATCAATCAGAGCTTTAAGGTGTAGTCCATTTACTATAACAGATGTAATACATGTAGTTACTGCAACAGCTAATATGTCCGAAATAGCAGAGCTTGCCTGTGTACTTCTACACATCTTAGCGAAGTGTCCCCTTTTGCCACATTTCAAACATATACTGTCCGAAGCAGGACAAAACCGACGCTGATGGCGGGAGTTCCCACAGAAATAGCATTCATTGGTTTGATTGCTAGTGTTTGTAGATTGCCGTATATTGTTTCGAGATTTAATTGCTGCTGACGAGTTCTCCAGAGAGTTATGAGTCGCAGATACATGAGGCGAAGAATAATTATCAGACTGTATCTGTGCTGCTTCTAATGCACGTGCTTTATTAAATGCTTCATCTAAAGTCAAAGTTAGATTCTCTAAAAGTCTTTGTCTAATATCGGAAGACGTAAGACCTGATATGAAGGCGCCACGTATAGACTCCTTTTCATTTTCTTCCGCAGATACTGCTTTAAAGAGGCAGTCTTTAGCAAGTAGATTCAATGCTTGAAAATACTGATCTATTGTTTCACCTGGTTGTTGTGTGCGGGTTGCTAATTTATGGCGAGCAAAAATCTCACTTTTAGGTTTGATATACAAAGCTTCTAATGCAGATATAGCAGCTGAGTATGAGGTACATGATGCAACATGTTCATAAACAGACGGTGAGATATGATTAATTAAAAGTCTTAGCTTTATTTCATCCGTGTGCTCGATAATACCGGTTTCTGAAGATGTTCTGGATTCTTGCAAAAATTTTTCTAATGTACCTACGTCTCCAATGTGTCCATATCGACGACAAATTTTGGTGGTTCCCAACTGAGGCAGGATCGACATCAAACCTTTCCGGTTTTAAGTAACGATACATAATAATACAATTATGTAGAATAAATTGTGAGAATAAGAGAGCCCTGAGATAAAATGTAGGCTTTATTCTACATAAAATACATGTTTATACTTGACAACGTATGACACTGACTGACACTATAATTTGAAATGTTTCTTTAATAACCGGCCAGGATTACCAGTTGACCACACCAGTAACAATGTAAACAAGTTATTGAAATGGTGGCATAATTTTCATTCATGTATAGGTACAGAAGGAAAACTTTATTAAAGCATCTTATAAAACTTTCATATTACTGCTTGAATGTCCTGGGAATAGAATAGAAATCAACTTAGCTATCAATCAACCTTTTGATTACAGAACAATGATGATACTAGGGTCTTAGTGCCTGCAAACAAGGAGTTAATGCACAACCCTAAGTATGAGGAGCTTTACGCCCCCACATACGGTCCAGAGAACCCTTTTCAAACTCAGCAAATGAAGGCAAACAGGAACATGCTGTCTGGCTTTGTAGAAATGGCACATATTAGTGATTTCCAGTTTGAGAACCAGAGGAGAACATTCACGAGCTATGGCTATGCTGTGGACCCATCCACTGATGTGGAAGCTGGCACTGCTGATGGGGTTGTTGGTAAGCAACTAACCTAAGCTGTATAATTAAAAAAAAATGTTTCTCCTCTTTGCATGCTGAAACCACAAAACTTTAGTTGGTTATTCTTGGGAAGCTTAACCGGGGTTCCTGACCCAATAATATATGTGTAGCATGGCAACATGTGCCAGTGAGTAAATAATTAAGTTTATAACTAGTTTTAGTTTCTACTTTGTACTTTACACAAAAATATCTCTTCTGAACACTATAATACAAATGAAAGCATAAATCACAATCAGTTTTACCAGAATGATGTTGTTAAAAACATCATTTTACTCATAATGTTAGTAAATACAAAGTTCTTACTTTACGATTTAAATGGAAAAAACACAAATTTTACTCTTACACATTTTATTTTATTTTTCAGTGTCAGCAATGATTGCACCGCCCCCTGAGACTGAGGGCAAGTCAGTGTTTGAGACAATAAAGAAAAGGCCGCTTGACAAGAAGAAGAGGAACAAAAATGATAATCCTGAGGATGTGACGGGATTCCTGGGCCCTTGGGGAGGCTATGAGGGAGAAAGGAGGTAATTTTAATGACTTAGTTAAGCAAAATAAGTTCCTAATATTGCTGTACACACACAATTAATAGGTTCATTGTCTGGAATAAAACACAGGCAAAAGTCCACAATAATAATAATTATAAATGCAAAAGTAATTCTGCCTGTCTGTCTGGTGAGTCAGTCCAAAATTGATGGATCAATTAAGATGAAAGTTGATATGGAGATAGTTTAAAACCCTTAGGAGGAGGACATAGGCTACTTTTTGTCGCGATCAACAAAGGGAGTGGAACTTTGAGAAATTATTACTACGAGTAAAGAATTGTTTCTTATTTCAGAATAATGAAACCAGAAGGTGACGAAGCTAAAGAATTAGAAGAAATATTAGCCAAAAGGCAGAAGAAAGGCAAAGTGGAAGATGACAAGCCTTTGGAGGAGAAATCTATATTCCACAGTAAGTAAATTGTTTTACATTTTATATTCTTGCTTGTGTCTGTCTCAACATGTTTAGTGTTCAACATATATGTATAACAATGAATGTGGACCTAAAGGTTTAACTGAAGTACGCTGTCTTTCTAAGAAAACTTGTACAGTCTGCAGCATGTCATTTTATCCATTAGAACTATGAAACAGCTTTTATTACGTAGGGAACTGGGGCAATTTCAAGGTCAAAGTGGGGTAGTCTGACATGGGTACATTGATAATGTTATAAGATTCTCAAGCAAATTATTTTTGTGTGTGTTACAGTTGACAAAGCTACAGATTACCAAGGCAGGTCGTGGATTGAGGCCCCGCGAAGTGAAACGCAACTTCGTAGCGACACACCACCAGACAAATGCTTCTTACCAAAGGTAAATTCAATAAACTGGTTCAGGCGTTGCACAAGGGTCCACCCCAGTCCTATGTTGTTAAACGATAATTACGAGGGTCAAACTGAAAGTTCTTAGAAAATCAAAAACTGATTACATTAGCCAGTTATTAGTTTTATTATATCTTTTCAAAATATTGTCCATTGACGTCAATACACCGCTGCATGCGATGGAACCACTGGGAAAAGCACTTTGCCCACTCGTCCTTAGGGGTCTCTTCAATGGCATCGCGATACGCAGCCACCGCTTCTTCAGCATTCATAAACCGCTTTCCTTTAAGTTTTTCTTTAATTTTTGGAAATAAATAAAAATCACAAGGCGCGAGGTCGGGGCTATACGGCGGGTGACCCAGTAATTCAACGTTTGATGTCGCCAAATAGTCGATCGTTCGCTTGGCGGTGTGCGACGAGGCGTTGTCGTGGTGAAGGAGGATCCTACTGCGAGGTCGTTTCTCTCGAACTTTTTCCAAGACAAGTGGCAAACAATTGGTAGTGTACCATTCTGCAGAAACTGTTTTTTGATCCTCTAACACAATTGTTGCGAAATGACCTATCCTTCCAAAGAACGAGGCCACCATTTTTTTTCCCGCACTTCGATCTCTCTTCACTTTAGTTGGCAACTCCTCGAAAGGAAACACCCACTGAGCAGATTGTCTTTTGGTTTCAGGATCATAACAGTAAATCCAGCTTTCGTCACCTGTTAGTATGTCGAACACAGCATTTGAGTCACCTCCGTTAAATCTTTCAATCATTTTACGGCACCAATCCACACGATGGAGTTTTTGAGCCTTAGTCAAATTATGAGGTATCCACCGGGCGCAAAGCTTCCTGACCGCTAAATGTTCGTGGAGGATTTTGTGCACTTGACTCATACCGATGCCTAAGCTTGTCCGAATCTGCTGATAGGTCACTCTTTTGTCAGTCTCTATCATACGCCGCACAACACAGATGTTATTTTCAGTCGTCGCCGTAGAAGGCCGTCCCTCACGTACATCATCAGTGAGATTAGTGCGACCACGTTTAAACTCATTAAACCAGTTGTAAACAGTCGCACGAGATGGGGCTTCATCGTGAAAGGCCAATCGTAGTCTATCATAACTTTCTTGTTGACTTAAATGACATCGAAAGTCATAAAAAATCATTGCACGAAAATTTTCTCGTGTTAAATTCATTTTGACGTGACACAGACAATTTTCAATTTGCCGCCAAGTCGTAAAACAAATGACAAATGAATGAAATATATACTCAGTAATATTGGCAAAGAGTTCTATTTTCAAATTTTAGAATATTTTTTTTATTATATTGTTTATAAGTGGCCAGTTCTAAGAACTTTCAGTTTGACCCTCGTATGTTGGTTCCAGGCACACATACACACTTGGAAAGGGCATACAAAAGGAATTGCGGCGGTGCGATGGTTCCCTGGCACAGCTCACCTTATGCTGTCTGCTGGAATGGATTGTAGAGTCAAGGTAATGAATCTGGGTACACCAAATAATAAAGCTGTGTACAGGTTATATTTGTTTGAATAGGGCAGATCTATCTATCTGAAATATATTTTCTGCTTACACAAGGATAATGGTCGAAAGCAGGTCAAGATAGAACACGGAAACCAAGCTTTTGCAATGGAAATGGGTAGTCAGGGCCGTAGACAAGATGCAATCTATTCTAAAGCGAAGTTCACTATGCTAAGAAAATGTATGAAACTGACATTAGCCATCGAAACATCACGTGACTTGCATACATATTTTGACATTTCGTTGGCGATAGCGAAGTTAACGAAGGAAACCTGCACATTCAGGCTACTGAATGTCTAACCATGATCCAAACTGGTCAGGTTCCCATGTTAACAGGGTCACGGAGGTCAGATGACAGTCGCTCCACTGTAATTACCTGATCTGCGATATCCTGGATCACGGTCCAAAGCGGCCCTGGGCCCTCGCGTGGGTACCACCGGGATAACGCTAAGATGATGATGTTGGCGATAGCGAATTTCGCTGTAAAAAGATTGCATCTCGTATAGGGGCCATGATGTTCTGGCCATTGTACATTCCACTTAAGAAGGGTTGATGGAAGCTTTTAATTTGTTTAATTTAATTGTCAGTTGAGTAATTTAAATCTCATCCGTGAGGTCGTGAGTTCGATCCCCGCCTGTACCACTGAGTTTGCATAAAAACTTAAGTTCAGCCTTTTTCAAAGATATCGCTGCCAATAACGGTGAACGAAAACATCGTGAAGAAACCTGCTCACTAGTTGGAGGTTTGTGAAATGGAGAAGGCAATGGCAAACCACTCTATTAAAAATTGCTATGAAAGCCGTTACAGTAATACCCAACTGATGTGGCTTGCTGAAGTACCTGCGCAAAAGATGAATTTTTAAACCGCGGGAAACACTGTTGGCGAATCAGCATACTCGCGCGTCTTTTTCAGTTCCGCTATTGGTCATTAGCTGCCGCCATGCTAGCGAGTACCGCATCACATTTAGTTAGTGACGTCGATCGCGTGAATGAGACGGAACTAATACCTGCAGTGTACTATAGACCATAAATAGTGAAATCTAAGGTTGATTGAAAATTTTAAGCTTTTTCGTTAATCTTCGAAGCCACACTTTCTTTTCTGCGTGAACGAAGATTCACGACGCGCCATAATAAGTGGGTACTACTGTATGTATTTCATTCTACATAATGATCAATACCCACAGTCATGAGATATACGACTATGAAGAAGAAGAAGAGTAATTAATGTTTTTGCTGATTCCTCAGATATGGGAGGTGTACGGCGAGCGTCGTTGTATCAGAACATACTTCGGGCACCGGCAAGCCGTCAGGGATGTCAACTTTAACAACGCCGGCAACCAGTTCCTGTCTGCTGGTTTGTGAACTATTATTTTTACGTGTTCAAACTATTTCTAAATCGTGTTAGATTGATGTTAATGATTAAATTGATGATCGCCATGGTAAGACGAGGTATAAGTCAGCCTATTAGCCTATAGGCCTCACCTCAACTATGAGGAGGAACGAGCCATACTTCACCACGCGGGCTCAGTGCGGATTGGTGGAGGGGTGTATGTAAGGCAAGTGACAAACCTTACTGTCAGAAGTTATCAAGCCGCCTTAGGGCCTCTGACTAGGCTTAACGACTACAGATATTAGCGATAAGACGAGGTATAAATCTCCAATATTAATGACCAGAGATCGGAGTAGGTAGATCGATTTGAAGTTCTTTGTCAGTGCTGAAAAAATATTGATATGCCTTTTTATCATATTACTTCCTTATTTTATGTCACCTGAAAGTACTTGTGGCACTTTACATAACTTTGTTATTTTTATTTATAAGACTACGAGTAGAATGCCATTTAAGTTGGATACTTCTGACATTTTGGAGACCGGAGACATGTCCATATTAGTATCAATGTTGGTGGTCACTGACCCCAAATTAATTTACCTACTCCGATCTCTGTTAATGACCTATCATTAAACACGTATTGTGTAACTGGCAGCCGTGGCTACTGTGGATATTGTCATGTCCATTGTATACGTACATAGCAAGAATCGCTTTTAATCTTGCGCGTTAGCAGGGTCAAAACTATACTTTTCTTAACTATTTTATTAGCTAATTACTTTAATTAGGTACTTACTGTACACTCTAATTAAGGAATGCTTTTTGTGTATATGCTTACCTTAATTATTTAGCATCAAGTCAAACCTCAGTGGTTTTTATAATAATGAAAGCTGAACCCAGACATTTTTGTAATGGCAACACTAAGTTTCAAACTATTGTTTTTTAAGGTTTTGGAGTTTAACGCACGTTAAGTTTCTTGAAAATTCTAATACCACATGGGTAAAACTTCTAAGAGAACCTATATTGTCTATAATGAGTAAATTATTAAGCAAAAACAAGTACCAATTTTTTTTTAATTTGCCGCCTTTTGCTGGGTTCAGCTTTCGTTTGCCCGACTCTAGATGTTGATTAGACCCGCGTATATTTGTATGTAATTGTTTAATATTATAAAAAAATAAATAAAAACTTGTATATTTATGCCCCAGCGTACGACCGCTACATAAAGCTGTGGGACACCGAGACGGGCGCGTGTATATCGCGCTACACGGCGCGCAAGGTGCCCTACTGCGTCAAGTTCAACCCCGACCCCGACAAGCAACATCTGTTTGTCGCTGGCACCTCAGATAAGAAGATTATCTGTGTGAGTGGACCTTTACAATCATTAAAAGTTGACGTGTTTTGAACTTTATTTCAGACCACGTAGAAGCGTATTGTTGGACGCCCTCCAGCTAGGTGGACCGATGACCTGAGGAAAATGGCCGGTGGTGGCTGGATGCGAGAAGCGGAGGACCGTGAAAGTTGGCGCAGTCTTGGAGATGTCCAGCAGAGGACTGCAATAGGCTGATATTTATGATGATAATATGATGAACTTTATTTTTCGGTGTTAAGGTGAAAGTCAGTTAAAGTTTAGTGTTGGATGAATGGTAGTCTTTTATGCCCCCTCGTGGCACGGCTAATGTATAATAACGACCTTATTGACTGCAATTTTTTTTTTCACCTTCCTTGGGTTCCTATAGTTTCAGTTCGTTCAGGTGCTCGATGTGTTGCAGCACTTATTGGTATCTCCAGTTCCTGTGATATCTAGTTAGACAAGCGTTTGGAACTTCGGCCTCTTGGACTCTTTCCTTCTACTTTCTCACTGTCGGCCGTTCCAAGTTATTGACATTTCTACGAGCGATGTGGCCCAATAAATGCAGTATACGCTGCAAACATGTTGTGGACAGACATTGAGTGTTTTCTAATTTTGTTTGGACATCAGAGACACTGGCATTCACTGTTATGAAATAGTTGTTTTTTTTAAATGTTTGTGTCTGCCATTTAAATAATACTTTTTAAGTATTATTTTTTCTTGGGTAAATAGTTCATACATAATATCTTTTGTATTTAATTGGTGGTGGTGGTGGTTACTCTTACGGTGAGGGAAAACGTGAGGAAACCTGCACATTCAGGCGTCTGAATGTGTAACCATGATCCAAACTGGTCAGGTTCCCCTGTTAACAGCGTCACGGAGGTCAAATGGCAGTCGCTCCACTGTAATTACCCGATCTGCCACATCCTGGATCATGGTCCAAAGCGGACCCTGGGCCCTCGCGTGTGAGTGCACAACCGGAATTACGCTAGGAGGATGATGAGTGGGGAAGTGGTTATATTAATATCGAAATAAATTTGCAGTGGGATAGCCGAAGCGGCGAGATAGTGCAGGAGTACGACCGGCACCTGGGCGCCGTCAACACCATCACCTTCGTGGACGACAACCGCCGCTTCGTCACCACCTCCGACGACAAGAGCCTGCGCGTGTGGGAGTGGTGAGCGACACTGTTCAATCTACAGTGTCCGGGTTTCGACTGGCGATAATTTATGGTCTTTTAGATTATCCAATGTTATCGACAAAAAAAACCCATGTTGGGTTCTATTTCCCCCCCCCCCCCCTCGTGAAATGGCAGCCATTTTAATTATTATTTCTATGGATCTGCAGGTCCTAAAAGTTATGAAAATGATTCAGGAAGGTATCGCTATCGCCTATCAAGTGAAAATGAGATCAACTCAAAATTATTAACTGTCATAGAGAAAAAAATAGTTATAAAAAATCTTGCTAAAAATTTAAAACAGTTAAATAGTTTTTTTAACCTATTACAAAACTAAACCAAAAAAATGATTTTTTTTTTGGAAAAAAAATGTTTCATTAGGATTATATCTCAAAAATTGGATAAAGTTGGCCCCTAAAATTATCGCTAGTCAAAACCCCGACACACTGTATACAATGGTAGGCTCAATACCGGGCAAGTTTCGAGTCGGACTCGTGCACCGAGGGTTCTGTACAAACTTGTGTAATTGCAACATTTTTTTTTATGTATGTGAAACTTGATTTTTCAGCTTTAGGGGTTGCAGACATAATATTGTTTGTTAATAATTTGTACTTGATACCTGAGAACAGTCAGATTAAATTATAAGGGTTCCGTTTTTCCCCTATCGAGTACGGACGGAACCTTTTGTCTGAAAGGATATACTCTGCGTCTGGTTGGATTTGGGAAAGTGTAAAGCTCTCTTTGTAAAAGTCTCAAGTTATTTTTGCCTATTAACTGTAAGACTCCGCGCCACCGACCACCGCCACTAGTAACTGTCGCACGGCACGCCTTTTGGTTCCACGGAAACGAAGGTGGTCGGTGGCCGCTACAATTTGTCACTCACCTGCTAGATCCTTTGACAGGTGTTCTGTCTAAAAGGCGAGTGGCCGCCGTCGATGGGGCACCTGCTAGATCCTTTGACAGGTGTTTTGTCAAAATGGCAAGTGGCCGCCACCGGTGGCGTGTCGCGGACACTTGATCCGCAAGTGGCCGCCACTCGCTTCACGTGTGCGGCGGCTCCATACAAAAAGTATTAAAAACAATGTAAAAGCTTGTCGCTAGCCACCGGTGGCTGTGGTCGGTAGCCCGTCTACGCGGAGCGTTATAAGTTTTTTTTATATGCGGTTTTGTTGGTTACTGCCTCATTGGTCTAGTGGTCAGCACGCTGGGTACTATCCACGAGATCCCGGGTTCGAATCCCGGGTCGGGCCGAGAGTGTTTGGGTTTATCTGTCTTGAAATTACTCAGACACAGCTCCGGAGTCAGGAAGTTGGTGGTGTTAACACCCCCGTGCCTCGGAAAGCACGTTAAGCCGTTGGCTCTGCGCTTGATCTCTCTACGGTCATGTCGGACTGCCGTCTCACCGAATTATGAGAGTAAAGGAACAGAGAGTGCACCTGTGTATTGCGCACACACTTGTGCACTATAATATGTCCTGCGCAGTTAGCTTTCTCTGTTGAAATAGGCCGCCGTGGTCGAAATTCGACTAGGAGGACATTTTTATTATTAAATGCGGTTTTTTGACATGACATTTCCCCCACAGGGACATACCCGTAGACATGAAGTACATCGCAGACCCGTCGATGCATTCGTTGCCAGCTGTGACCGCAGCCCCGAACGGCAAGTGGCTGGCGTGCCAGAGCATGGACAACAAGGTGGTCGTCTTCAGCGCGCTTAACCGGTTCAAGGCCAACCGGAAAAAAGTGTTCACCGGACACATGGTCGCCGGATACGCCTGCGCGGTCGACTTCTCACCGGATATGAGGTCAGTAATATCATAGAGTAACTTACGCCCACGTGCGTAAGTCTGGATTAGCTAATCCGGACTTGTGCAGGTAGACTCTTAACTCAATCATAGGACTTGCAAGTAAGCTTTCAACTCAGATAATATCCCTGTAACAAGACCGGATTATGTGCAAGTGGGCCTAAAAGGGATAAATGTCATCATTAACTCTCAACCGCAGATCATAAATAGAATACAACCGTCTTAGTGTAGTGGTTCGCGCTCCGGACTACAAAACCAGCGGATTCGGGTTTGAATCCCGCAAGGGGCAAATGTTTGTGTGATAAGCACGAGCATTTGTACCTAAGTCACAGAATACTAGTACTTCGTACAGAAGTATGACTTAGTAATTGTATTCAAAGAAATGTCTGCTCAATGTCGTCAACAATATGGCGCAATTTAGTTCGCCTCAGAGTCAAGCACATTTTCGTGTAGACACCTACAAAAATCCATTGCAAGATAATTTCATACTTATTACTCTGCAATATGATTCATAATACACTTAATCTATTCAGTGACGTACTATCATGCGGCGCGCTAGGGTTAACTGCTATACGAAGCTAGTACCGCCATCTATCGCTCCTCACTAGAATTCACTCGTACTCGTCGCGGCACGTGCAGCCAACAGCTTAGCGCCGCGCAGTATAGGCTAAGAGCTAGCAGCTAATCTTAAATGTTTGTAACTTTTTTATCGTGTTGATTAAGAAATAAAAATTCAATGTAGTATTTCAAACCCATTTTTATTTAATGAAAAAGTAACTTCAAACGCCTAAAAAAACTTAACTATAAGTGCTCAACTTTAACATATTTCTTAATTTCTTTCTTTGAGTCTTTAAAATGACGGTTATTGAATTTTAATGTCGCGTATATACGCAGCCTGATAAAGGCTTACTTTGTTGCTTCAGTTTTAATGTAGGCGACACTGAGTCGATATTTTTCTTCACGTCGATGTACTTAACATACTACATTTAAAAATGAGCACTTTTTAAAATGAGTAAATAAAAGCTACGGCTCCTAGACTAGCACACGTTTGTCCTTTTTTCTAAGGTAGATAAGTAGGTACTTCATATTCTGAAAATAATTAAGTAACAATAACATTTCATTTAAACAGTTCAGTTAACTTCATGTGTTTGGCTCTTGGTCTAACTAAATACAACAAACGAAACTGTAAACTAAATAGCTATCAGAAAGTCTTTAAATTTAATAAATTCTGAATTATTGAAATCAAAATTTCAAATCTGTAGGATGTAAGGTAAATAGGTACACATTTCTCTATTTTGGTAGGTACCTACTTTGCCAGCAAGGGCAAAAATAGTCAATCGTCAGTCTCAAACGTCAGATATCCCTTTAACTTTAATAAATTAATGAAAGAATTATAAGTACTAGGTAAGGTAGTCAAGTAATTTTCTTAAACTTTGTTCATATTATTAAACCATGCACCAATCTCAATTTCATAATAAACCACTTTTAAAGTACGAGGGTCAAACTGAAAGTTCTTAGAAAATCAAAAACTGATTACATTAGCCAGTTATTAGTTTTATTATATCTTTTCAAAATATTGTCCATTGACGTCAATACACCGCTGCATGCGATGGAACCACTGGGAAAAGCACTTTGCCCACTCGTCCTTAGGGGTCTCTTCAATGGCATCGCGATACGCAGCCACCGCTTCTTCAGCATTCATAAACCGCTTTCCTTTAAGTTTTTCTTTAATTTTTGGAAATAAATAAAAATCACAAGGCGCGAGGTCGGGGCTATACGGCGGGTGACCCAGTAATTCAACGTTTGATGTCGCCAAATAGTCGATCGTTCGCTTGGCGGTGTGCGACGAGGCGTTGTCGTGGTGAAGGAGGATCCTACTGCGAGGTCGTTTCTCTCGAACTTTTTCCAAGACAAGTGGCAAACAATTGGTAGTGTACCATTCTGCAGAAACTGTTTTTTGATCCTCTAACACAATTGTTGCGAAATGACCTATCCTTCCAAAGAACGAGGCCACTATTTTTTTTCCCGCACTTCGATCTCTCTTCACTTTAGTTGGCAACTCCTCGAAAGGAAACACCCACTGAGCAGATTGTCTTTTGGTTTCAGGATCATAACAGTAAATCCAGCTTTCGTCACCAGTTAGTATGTCGAACACAGCATTTGAGTCACCTCCGTTAAATCTTTCAATCATTTTACGGCACCAATCCACACGATGGAGTTTTTGAGCCTTAGTCAAATTATGAGGTATCCACCGGGCGCAAAGCTTCCTGACCGCTAAATGTTCGTGGAGGATTTTGTGCACTTGACTCATACCGATGCCTAAGCTTGTCCGAATCTGCTGATAGGTCACTCTTTTGTCAGTCTCTATCATACGCCGCACAACACAGATGTTATTTTCAGTCGTCGCCGTAGAAGGCCGTTCCTTTACGTACATCATCAGTGAGATTAGTGCGACCACGTTTAAACTCATTAAACCAGTTGTAAACAGTCGCACGAGATGGGGCTTCATCGTGAAAGGCCAATCGTAGTCTATCATAACTTTCTTGTTGACTTAAATGACATCGAAAGTCATAAAAAATCATTGCACGAAAATTTTCTCGTGTTAAATTCATTTTGACGTGACACAGACAATTTTCAATTTGCCGCCAAGTCGTAAAACAAATGACAAATGAATGAAATATATACTCAGTAATATTGGCAAAGAGTTCTATTTTCACATTTTAGAATATTTTTTTTATTATATTGTTTATAAGTGGCCAGTTCTAAGAACTTTCAGTTTGACCCTCGTATCTAGGACCTTATCTCTCAGTGTCCGCAGACAGCGTAAAAAAAAAATTTGGATCCAAATCAACATTTAAACAATTAAACACTGCACAGTATTTTCTTGCACGTTTTCTTTTTCTCTCCATTTCGGTAAAAATGGTGAAAACCGGGCGCGTACTTCACTTCTCGCTTGCGAAACGCAAACTGTATAAACTGTTTTAGCCTCGCTGCCGGCTAGCGACACCCAACTTGTTTAGTCCCTACGTAGGTGCGCCCGCGCGTAGGTACGTTTTTGCTACTTACGCGGGAAGATACACAGGCCTGCCTAAGTCATGGATGTTTATAAACGTATTTATGTATGGCTATCCGTTATCCTAATCACCATAGCACAAGCTCACGCAACTAAATAAATAAATAAAACCATGTATTATTTATTTATAGTCATAGAGCAGTCTTTCCAAAAGAGGACGATAACGCCCCGTTGTGGGTGCTGGAGGGCTAGAGCGGGGCGGTAAAGGCCCAGAAAAAATTGGGGGTGCTGATGTGATTATGATATGATTGTGTTTTAAAAACAAACCCACGTCTTCTGCGATTCTTCAGTCCGATGTCTTACGCATTACACCACGACACTCGTAGTCACCGGGACGAAATTAGCGATCTAAATCTGCTTTCAACCCCGATTACCCCTACGTACCAAAATTTAGCGAGAACTTTAGATCCATTTCCGAAATCACATATACAGGGTGTGGCGTAAATAGTGGTCCAAAGCAAAGGTGTGGATACACTGTACACTGAAGCACCACATACCAGTATTTAAAAAAAAAATATGTACAGGGTTTTAAAAAAAAAAAAAATTTTTTATTTTTTTAGAAATCGTTACCTTGCCTTACAAATTTGGTTATAATTTCCAAAAATGACGGTTTTTTTTTATCCATTTTTTTTATTATTATTGCTGATCACTTGTACTTAGTACTCCATTCGTTTTTCTTTTTTACAAACTGAATTTAATAAAAAAAATTAAGTTTCTTTCAAAATTCAATACTCACTGCTAGCAAATCGTTTGACTTTCAATGCTTTTGGTGCAAAAAAAATGTACCACACTGTCAGTGCCCATTGTTTAAAAAAAATGCCCATCTTTTGCAGATTCTAAAATGGTGTAAACTTTGCACTCTTTGATAGTGATACGGGTACAGTTCATGCCTTTTCAACACCCGATGCACCGTTCTGGTAGAAATTCCGGTCCTCCTTGCTATGGCACGAACTGAAGTGGTAGGGTCTTCATGTACCAGTTCTAAAATTTGATTGTCATCATAGACCATTGGGCGTCCCTCACTTGCGCCGCCAACGCCTGTACCTGGTATCCTCCCTTCAAGGTATGCCTGATGCACTCTAATAAACACCCGATGATCAGGGTGTCGTCGATCAGGATACCTTTCTCTGTACAATCGAGCTGCTTCTCTACCATTGCATCCGCATTCGCCGTAAATTAAATACATTTCGGCGTATTCTCGCGGCGTGTACTGCGACATGGTTGATTCGTTACTGCCACAAACAGGTTCCAAGTCCAAATTGTGTAGCCAAAGTCGTAGGGATCACCAAATCAACAAATCCAAATCACGAAGCAAAACCAATCTGGTTTCAAGTCCAAATAACGTAGCAAAAGTCGTAGAGATCACCAAATTAACAAGTCCAATTCAAGAAGCAAAACAAAGTCCAAAAACAGCAATTTAACGGCAGAGATAGAAACCACAGGAAACACAAATGATAAGCGCATGCGACGTACGAAATCGCACTGACTCTGTCATCTATCATAGAGACGTGGTCAAAAATTAAGGAGAGGGAGGGGGTGTAAGCAGCGCCGGCGCACCAATCAATCATCCGGTGGTACACTCGGATAGTAAAATAACTGCTTCACGCGCTCGCATGTCAGCAGTCGTTTTCTATCAACATGACTCATCAATGTGAAGACTCACGGAACAAGAGCAATAAGCGGAAGCGAGACAGAAACACTCGCTATGAATTTATGACCCTAACCCGACTGAGACGACGGTACTGCTTTTATTGTTTGAGTTGCTGTCTCTTTCCTTTTTAAACTCGACCTTGAATTGAACTGTAAGGTCCCGTCGCATTCCTTTTACTTTAAATGAAAGGAAAAATTACCACGCGACGACAAATTACCACAAAAATTTCATAACCTGACACAAGTCGTCGTGGTAATTTTGAAAATGCTTAGAACATTTTTATGGATCCACGTTCTAAAAATTTTAAACGCCGTTTGAATAACCAAAATTAAAGAAAAACTAAATGATTGGTTAGAAAAAAATTACAACCCTTGTAAACCCTTGAACTTCAAATAAATTGTTTTTCTGAATTGGGCTCCTTTTTGTTTCGAAAAGCAATAACTTTTTTCCTGTAAGTCGTAACACTTATTGTTGCACCATTTTAGAATCTGCAAAAGATGGACATTTTTGTAAAATAATGGACACTAACATTGTGGTACATTTTTTTTTGCACCAAAAGCATTTAAAGTCAAACGATTTGCTAGCAGTGAGTATTGAATTTTGAAAGTAACTTAATTTTTTTTTAATTAAATTCAGTTTGTTTAAAAAATCGAATGGAATACTAAGTACATGTGATCAGCAATAATAATAAAAAAACTGCATAAAAAAATACCGTAATTTTTGGAAATTATAACCAAATTTGTAAGGCAAGGTAACGATTTTAAAAAAAAATTAAAAAAAAATTTTTTTTGAAAACCCTGTACATAACTTTTTTTTAAATACTGGTATGTGGTGCTTCCTTGTACAGTGTATCCACACCTTAGCTTTGGACCACTATTTACGCCACACCCTGTATGTGTCGGGAAATGAGGCGGTGAGCGCTGTTTATTTTGAAGTTTGGAGTAGTCAAAACGCGATGACAGACGTCATTCGGATTTGTCGTTAAACCATAGAGCTTCGTTCGGAAATCGTATCGATTATACGATTACGCCAATCTAGCGCCATCTATTGAGTTTTGTCGGAAAGCGCCAAGTAGTTTACTTAGCATGGTCGATACAACGATGGCAGCACTTGTTTCCGTGGTTTTAACGTTTCCTTTGACGGGAATCACTGAGCGCCGGCACGAATGGTTGTGTCTTGGCTATTGTCAAAAAGTCAAAAATAATTTATTCAATTTAGGACAGAAAATGCCACTTATGAACGTCAAAAATTTAAAAATCAGTATAATATTGGCCCTTAGGGGGCCCGAACATGTCTCCTTATCTTTTGGGCCCTACTAGTGCTTCGAGACAAAACACAGACAATCAGGCAAGTGCTGAGAAGAAGTTTCTTACCATTTAGTAAAATTTCTGTGTTACCTTGCTTCACGTTGGGCATGGTGAATTTAACACATTTGGTTTTTCTTGTATTGAGAAGCAAGTTGTTGCTTGTAAACCAATTTAACACCTTAGAGAGAGCCCTGTTTACATCGTCAAATATTTCTTCGCCTCTTTTTGATTTGAAGATTAAGGAAGTATCATCAGCAAACAGAACAATCTCACAGGAGTCTTTGGAATAGAAAGGAAGGTCATTAATATAGATCAGAAATAGCAACGGTCCCAAAATTGAGCCCTGGGGCACTCCCATTTGAAGAGGGGCACCAGAGGAGTTAGTACCATTAACATTAACTGTTTGTAATCTGCCTGAGAGGTAAGATTTTAACAATTTTAATGCATTATTTGACACACCGTAATGCTCTAGCTTAATAATTTGTTAAGTGTTTTGTGATCAACACAATCAAACGCTTTCGATAAATCACAGAATACACCTATCGCATCATGTTTATCTTCATAAGCATCTAAAATGTGTTTGACAAGTGCCACCCCAGCATCAGTTGTATTTCTACCAAACTGTTTCTTGTGCAGTAAATTGTTAAGTTTAAAATGGGAGAGCAGTTGGTTAAATATGAGTTTTTCAAAAATTTTGCTAAATGCAGGTAGTATGGAAATCGGCCTAAAGTTACTCGGGTCACTTTTCTCTCCTGACTTAAATAAAGGTACAATCTTACTATATTTCATTAAAGTGGGAAATTTACCTTGATCAATACATTCATTAAATATATGTGCTAAGTGATATGCTACGAGAGGTATAATGAGTTTTGTTTACTACAATATTTTGATTTGTTTGTGTACCCTATTGATACTGCGCCGCGCGCACTCGCACGCGTACTTGCCTAGTTTTTATTTGTTTAAAACGTACCGTGAGAACCCCGGAGCCCCCAGTCGACACCGAGACGTTACCTATGACACATGTAATAGACCGACCAGAGCGCTTACGCCGCGTGTGTATCCTGTGAAGCTCCTTACAGACATTTCGAGTGATTGTGGCCTGTGAAGTGTGTGAAGTGAACCCCTGATGTGGCAAGTACCTAGCTATAAGCGCCGACTATAACAATTTTCCACCTGTCATTGTCGCCCTCCACGTGTAATCCACTGCCTAAACTCTCAAACAAGTTTTATTGTGTCAGTTGATATGCCCCATATATCCTCAGTTTTTTTCTGTTTTAGTTCTTTACGAGCCACTTGACAACGATTCCTTACACGCCTTTGACGACATATGTATATACATATATAAATAACTACTTAGATATACAAAAATTGCTCGTTTATAGGTATAATTATTAGTGGATATAGTAAATATAAGAACTCAGATGTTATCATACTTGTACTGTTAATACATATTGCCAAGTCACTGGCATAATGGCATGCTGACATGTGTTTACAATAATGAATCTGGTTTATTACGCAAAGTCATAATGAAATGCGGTTACCTGCCTACTTACTTGCAATGCCGAATCATTATTAGTTGGAAATTTTTATGTATTTGTGATTTTAGGATCGTTAAAAAGACGTTCTTCTATTAGATAAATTGACTCTCTTGTTGCAACTTGCCTTATACTGTTTCGTTGTCTCTATCTACATTGTTTAAAACTTGACTCGGATAATTTAAATCAGATTTACCTGTATACAGGGTGTCCCATAAAGGATGTATAAAACTAGCATACAGAGACTATTAAACTTTTTTGTTTCTATCTATCTATAATTTAAGAGCTACGCTCTTGTCGGTGGAGTCTTCTCCATTCCTCTCTATTCAGTGTCATTTACTTGACTTCCTGGTACGACACGACCCCTAACTTTTTCTTGATTTGGTCCATGTAGGACCTTCTTGGTCTTCCTCTTTCCTTTTCCCTTCTACTTTTCTCTCTATAATCACTCTGATTAGTTCATTGTGTCGTACCAAGTGTCCCAGCATCTTTCCCCTCCTATTCTCGATGGTTTGCAGTATTTGTCTTTCCTCGTCAACAATCTTCGAAACCTCCTCATTGGTCTTCTTTTCCACCTAACTACTATTTTATAAAAACACAAAACATTTGGAGCCACTTATATTCGATGGCAATTTACATGCAGATAACAATAATGTGAATGTTAACATCAAACAAATTATCTTCGCGTCGACTCAAGGTTCAGCGCATTGTCATGATATCGCCAGATCATACGATATTACGGTTTATAGCGCGCGCCGGGCACTGACCTTTGTCCCCTCTGATCTCTGATTAAATTAACATTCATAAACTTGGGATACAGTACAGTACGCCTGGACAGCAGGCCTAGGCCTAAGGGTGTGAGAATTGGGACCAGGGACGACTACAGTCGAATATACGGACATCGTTTTTCAGAGCAGGGCTTCTGGGTCAAAACTGCACTAAGTTCTACTTTTATCGAATAAAAACGGTTTCCCGCGACTTCGCCCGAGCAAATATCGGATTTCCCCATCCCTTTTCACCCCCTTCGGGGATGACGTTGTGATAAAAGCTACCCTTATGTCCTTTCCAGGGTTTGAGCGTTATAAACTATCTCCATATTATATTATACCTATGCTGCATATCCCTCCGTAGGTATGTATGGCACGTCAAGGTTTACAGCTGAACTACAAAAACAGCTTTTATTACGTAAAGAACAGAGACGGTCTCAAGGTCAACATGTGTAGTCTGACTTGCGATCGCGTGTGTAAAAAATACTGAATCTGAAATCGGCATGGAATAAATTGCTTAAGTATCAAAAATATGTAATCAGATGCGTGTTATCGATTTGATAACTAGGTGTATCAAAGGTGAAAATGTTAAGCATGATACAACTTTTTCCTATAAATGGAATATGTGGCGTCAGTGTTTGTTATAAAGGTATTTGTTTACTTACCTGCTGGCTGACATAGACTAGTTATTTTTCAGTTTCATTAGCTTTGTTATAGGCATAGTCAAGAAACAATAATCTACTGTTGCCAGCATATCAGACTATGTATATTTTTATTGCAAAATAGCACCTATTATAACTGCATACGATACCGCAGTGTATACCTTGACGAGCTGTCATCCGTACATTTAGCCAGCAGTACCTACCGACCCCCTATTCTGCTAATTAGACAATAGACTCAATTCCAATGTATCTGTCTTTTTTTTGTTTGTTTGACAGAGAAAGAAAGAATAAAAATTAAATAAAATTAATTGGAATCGAGTCCTATGTACGTTTCTTTTTATTGCAAAATAGCACCTATTATCACAGCATAAGATACCGGATTAAAAACGAATAAATAAAATGGATTGTGTACTTTCATGAGCTGTCATACGTACATTTCATCGTCTATAATACTTATTTGTACAGCAGTACCTACAGACCCCCTACTCTGCTAATAAGACAATGTGCTTATTTATAATAAGGCGGCAAGGATGCGTACCGAGACTAGCGAGAAATGTGTTTGTTAAGATATAATAAATAAAATAGCTATCAGGAGATCTATTATTGAATCACTCGTATGACATTTTGTTGGCGAATGCGACTTAATTTTTACTCGTCTACCAAGTCACATGACGTATTATACAGGGTGTGGCGTAAATAGTGGTCCAAAGCAAAGGTGTGGATACACTGTACACTGAAGCACCACATACCAGTATTTAAAAAAAAATTATGTACAGGGTTTTCAAAAAAAATTTTTTTTTAATTTTTTTAGAAATCGTTACCTTGCCTTACAAATTTGGTTATAATTTCCAAAAATGACGGTTTTTTTTTATCCATTTTTTTTATTATTATTGCTGATCACTTGTACTTAGTACTCCATTCGTTTTTTTTTTTTACAAACTGAATTTAATAAAAAAAATTAAGTTTCTTTCAAAATTCAATACTCACTGCTAGCAAATCGTTTGACTTTCAATGCTTTTGGTGCAAAAAAAATGTACCACACTGTCAGTGCCCATTGTTTAAAAAAAATGCCCATCTTTTGCAGATTCTAAAATGGTGCAACAATAAGTGTTACGACTTACAGGAAAAAAGTTATTGCTTTTCGAAACAAAAAGGAGCCCAATTCAGAAAAACAATTTATTTGAAGTTCAAGGGTTTACAAGGGTTGTAATTTTTTTCTGTGTGGTCCAAAGCAAAGGTGTGGATACACTGTACACTGAAGCACCACATACCAGTATTTAAAAAAAATTATGTACAGGGTTTTCAAAAAAAAAAAAATTTTTAATTTTTTTAGAAATCGTTACCTTGCCTTACAAATTTGGTTATAATTTCCAAAAATGACGGTTTTTTTATATCCATTTTTTTATTATTATTGCTGATCACTTGTACTTAGTACTCCATTCGTTTTTTTTTTTTACAAACTGAATTTAATAAAAAAAACCCTGAAAACCCTGAAAACCCTGTACTTTTTTTTTTTAAATACTGTTAGATAATAAGAACTACGTGTAATGTATCGTAACGAATGCGTTATCTGATCCACGATAACTATAGTCTCACTATAGTAAAATCATAGCAATTATCTTAATAATGCCGGCCTTTACATGTTATCATTATCATAACCTTGCCTTTAATTTAGGAGGTAATCGAAGTATCTATGAGGATTGCCTAGAGCCCTAGATTCCAATATCCTAAAACGATTTTATAAAATCATGATAAGACCAAAACAATAACTTAATTTCCTTTAGATTTTATCATTTTTATAGCATAATTTATTGATAAAATATACTTATAATAAAGCCGTAGAATGACGAATTCATTACATAGATTTTTAAAAATATATAAAATCCCGCAGCAAGGCTTTGTTTCGTCACATTACCTCAGTGGAATACTAAAATGAAAATTTTGTTATTTGTGTTACCTATAGACTAGTAAACGGCTTAATTAATTTTATGTTCGCATTGTATTGTATTTTATGAAATGTATGGGTGTAAATTTGCCTGAGTAAAAATTATAAATTATTGTTTTTCAAGTGCAATAAGCATTCACTTTGCAATCTAAATATATTATTGCACTTGAAAAAATTGACCGCCAGAGGCGGGAATCGAACCGAATGAGGGTGTAATCCCAATAACATTGATGAAAGCAACGCGGCATTACATTAATTTCGACAGGCTCTGCCAACGCCAGGGTGGCCGAGGGGTTAGGCCACAGACCACACAACCTAAAGACCACGCATTGCGGGGGACTTACATTCGCCTAGGTTATGCAGTATCACTGCATAACAGCCGGCCCCGCCCCCTTTCGTTTCTCATTCCGCTACCGAGACTTCAAAGTAACAACATTGACCTTGCTCCCGAAAAAAAATAAAAATAAGCGGTAATAATGCCGTATTGTTCAGTGAAATGGTGTGAAAAGTGTAGTACAACATCTAGTCTCACGAAAGATGGCATTACATTTCAACGGTAAGTAATTATTCCTATCAAATTAATTGAAATACTCCAATATCAAAAATGAAATAAAATGTTTTATTTCAAAGAGCACGCGTTGATGTCTTTTTTTTGCCATCCCTTTCTCGCAAGTTTAGTTCAAATGATGTTGTCTCAATTTGTCAATTAGCTAGGAGTAAAATAGTGTCGAGACACATACTAGTAAACTTAAAATTCAAAATATCGACAAATCCTAAACAAAACAAGTGATAAGTGGGTATCTAAATTTCAGTTATTTCATATATATTTTAATAAAGTGACTTTACATAAGAGCACTTACGATGAATTGAAATAAGTGTAAAGTGCTTCAACAAACAAACTTTAATTAATAAAACAAACAACTAAACTAAACTTTTTAAAATAAATATATCAAACTCACATTGCGTACGATTACCATTTTTTTTCACACTTAGTTTTCGTACACTTAACAAAATGATGTTGAGTGAGATAGGTAACTTGTTTTACTAAAACCGCTAAATTATGAAAAGTAGCTAAATAACGTGAGATCTCCGGCGATTGACCTTTGCCCACTCCAGTTTTTTTTTAAATTGCTATTTATCGGTGTCGGTTGTACGTGTGTTTTTTAAATGAATTATTTTAAAGCTCCTAAATATTTTCTTACTTTTTTTTAAATTGATACCTTAGGTATCGATATCAAGATATGTCTTGCCCATCACTAGTGAGCTATCACTGCCATTGTCAAATTTGACGTCTCCTTGTACTAGCCAATCGGAACGAGCAGACCTCTCCCCGCACCCCACCAACTTTTGGCGATTTTGTTTTCGTATTAGAGTTGATAAAAGCGTGGTCTTTAGGTTGTGTGGTCTGTGGGTTAGGCAATCGCCCGGCATGCGAGGAACGCGGGTTCGATTCCCGCCTCTGGCGGTCAATTTTTTCAAGTGCAATAATATATATTGAGTAAAAAATATTTTAATTTACTTTAATTGTAGTTTGAACAGTACAGTAAGTAGTAGCTGTGCACAACAAATTATTTTCAACAAAATACCGAAATCCATACGAGACACAAATGACATTGATATTTTTAGATCTAAATTTAATGAATATTTAAGTACTAAATGTTTTTACTCCATTAATGTATTCTTGACATAAGATCTGTTGACATTGTTTTTTAAAAAACATTAATTTAATTTAATTAGTACCCCTTTAATATTATTGTACGTCCCAGAGGTAGCCAATATGGTTAGTTCTAAGTTTTAATTTGTTAAGACCATATTTTTTTACCCGTATTCCACAATAAAATATATGAATATAAAAAAAAGGATATGTTCATCTCAATAGCATTAGCGCATCATAAGGCCCACTTGTGCAAGTCCGAATGTGATAATCTGGACTTATTCAAAGCCTATGATCTGAGTTGAAAGCCCACTTGCGCAAGTCTGGATTAGCTAATCCGGAAGGTCCAACTGCCCGGACTATTGCATGTTCTATAATGTAAGCTGAAAGCCCATTTACGCAAGTCCAGATTAGCTAATCTAGAGCGCAAGTGGGCCTAATAATGACAGAGTATACATTTGAACCTTCATTTTACTCTGTTTATTTATGAAAATCCGTTTAGTAGTTTTTTGAGATCATCGCGAACATAGATACATTACAGATAGACACGGCATGTTTTGCAACAAATTAATCGCCCATGCGTCAAATGGTACCTACCTTGATATTCTTCAAACCCATACAGTCGCCGGCGTATCAGGCTTAACGATTCCTTACAAAAACACTCGTATTAAAACTGCGTAAGATACTATGCAGCTTGACTTGCTGTAGTCTGTACGTCATGCTCACCTTGCAGACCTTGGACCTTAGCGTTAAATAGCATTGGCTGTCAATATCATAATTAACTTGTTAAACATACTTTACTGTACCTACTCATGAATATTAATGTCGATATATCTGTTTGCGTCATATAAATGCTAAGTATTGCTAATTATATAGGTACCTACCTGCTGCTACCTGATATTAGATGAGCTATGGCTATGATTAAGTAAAAATAAAGAAGAACGGCAAAGTTCTTTGATGCTCAGTCCCAAATGCTGGCACGTTTTAGTCTTTGGTGAAAAACCTAAAACTGTAAAGAGGAAAAAAGAATATAGCTGACAATAAACGACATTTTATTTGGTGCATTATGTCGGACAGATATTTAAACAATGTATGATCCGGTCAATATTGACATGCTTGACCATGCTTTTTAAATCACCACAAAATCATACAAAAGCCCGCTAATTAAGTAATATTTATATTTCATGTGTCTCGCTTAGTACGGTGTCTCTATCTATTGGGTCGATTTATGCCAATCTTCTTTACACCATCCTGTTCGAAAACGTCAACTTATAAAACAATAGCTACACGCCTCGGCGTCGTACGGTGTAAAAAAATAGACTTAGTCACTCTAAGGATTTTTAAAACCTGTAGTTTTTGAGTTTAATTGTTACTATTACAAACATGATAATGCAAATCTTTCCTATTTATAATATTAGTAAGTAAAAAAACCGACGGTTAAGTGACTCGCCGCCTACTTATCGTTGGATGCATAGTACCTAAGAGATGATGACCTAACATTGTAATTAAACTTTATAATTAGGATGTCGTGTAAGAATTTTAGGAATCGGTTGTATTTCCCCAATGGGCAAAAGTTATCAGTTCATTTGTTGAATCATCAGGCATTTTAATATTTACTACATTGAATGAAAGTCGTCAAAGTTTATTCATGTAGACCCATAGGGGAGACTTTTAAACGTCCCGACATATTTTTGGGCCCCCTGCTTTGGGGCAAATTGTGGACTGTGCTGAGAAGAAGCAGCGCAAACAAATTATTCACAATTGTAAAATTTTAGTAGTTAGTAGTTTTAAAAACCGGCCAAATGCGAGTCGGACTCGCGCACGAACGGTTCCGTGCCATTATCTACTTTATCTGAAGTCAAGAGAATTTATTCTAAGGATTTTGTATTAGGTACTCGATGGGGTAGACGACGAAGAAAAAATATCCCCACTTCATATGAAGGGCGGCTACCCTAAAAAAATATTTTCCATAATTTTATTCTAACACTTTGTCAGGACTAAGGAAATATATATTTTTTAAATTTAAAAAGTGATACACATAGGTTCCACGGCACTGATAAAACAATAGAATATACTTATATTCTTTCTCTGGATGTAGGTACTTATCTTCATCTAGACACTAGATTCTAGACCCGCCACAGTTCACAAAAATACAGTGTGAATCTGTAAATCGTTGATCAAACGATACAGGGAGATAAAGGAGGTTATTCCCGACAAAAATCCTTCTACGGTATGACTACAAATCGACTCTACCAAAAGTTAGGGCTGTCTTTGTATTATTATTTAAAAAAATCATTTTTGTAAAAAAAACATTGAAATAAACTAATTTGAATTTTAAAACCCTTAATTTCTTGTGTTTTTTTTATTGCTCAGGGAATTATTCTGTACATAAAAAGGTACAGAGCCAACCTGTATAATAGTACTACTAGTATACGACATGGTAGTGGATTATGTAACTTTGAATGTAATTATTTCAATCAAAGTTTTGTTTCAAAAGTTGGCCATTCACGGCCAGTTAGTTACACTAATTAGTCGGTCTGAGGTACGACCAAATTTTTACGTTTTCAATATCGGTAACAAGAATCTTGGCTATAGGCATAAGAACTAAAAAAGTGAATGAAAGTCAGTTTTCAGATTATATTTATGTTAGTGAGTGGAGTCATTTTTATAACTGACCGTGAATGGACAGCTTAACAGAGTAACTGAAGTTGTCAAATGTGACATTTTCAAGCGATTTCAATCCTGAATTGTTAGCAACAGAGTTACGTAATTAGCCCCATGGTATTACAATTACTGGACGGCGATGGGAGTATAAGGCACTTTGTATCATTCATCATGCTTACGCAAACGGAGTCGCGGGCAACAGCTAGTAAATAATATTAGCAAAAATCGTGTGATCACCGCGTTACAAAGGTCGTCAAGTTACAATTTGACGACTCATCAACATGAGGAAGTAGAACTTTGCCATTTGTGCTGTGATGCAATGTTGTTTGGTTTGACTGTTTGTGACCCCACTTGTCTATTGAATGTTGCCTGGGGCTGTTTTTGAAGCGGTTTCTATTGGTAATATACTACATTAAGGTTTGAAAAAAGCAAAAAAATTATAATTTACACGCGCGGAGAAAATAACCGACCCACCGAATATGCATCTGTTTATTCTAATCGGGTTAGTTTTTGTTTAAGTTGCCAGGTTCATAATAATATCTTCCTGTGTTCTTCCTTTCACACTAGCGCTAATCTTAAGAACTTTGACACACTTGATCAAGAAAATCATACGTTATCGTTATTAAAACTAAAAAATAATCGATTGTCGCAAACATTCCGCTAAGCGTAAGCCGCGTCAGCAGTTCACCTCGCCTGTATGTTAGCCGCGCGTTGCGCGTACGTAACTTTCTCCTGGCCTCGGCGTCTCAATGAGACAAACATATCAACTGTTTGTTCCAAACTAAACCAGCGCAAAGAATTTACGACATTACAAAAAGGTTATATTTTTAACACGCTTTTATTTAAAAAAAATATTGTGATTTCGATTAGTTCTCATGGGATGTGTATCTCTTCCCAAGCTGAAAATTGGTAGTTTTCTTTTTAGAGAAAACCTTTATTATTCTTGTCTAGGTTTTCGATATTTATTTTTGTAAAAAGTACTCCAATAGCAAATAATATTTATAGCAAGCAATCTATATTAATTTAAAATGTTGTTACATATCCTTTAAAAAATCTATTAAGTGCCTACTTTACCTTCGCGAAGGAAATAGGTTTGGATCAAATTTTTATGTACTGACAAATTGCATAGTTTATAGAATTACCACCAACCTCGTATAAAACCTGGAGCGATGCATAAAAACATGTATGATCTACTTAAAGTTGACATTGTATCTTTGCGATCGAATAAATGTCAAGATCCAAGGTTTTTACATAGATATTTACCATTTTTGAAGAAATCACAAATCATTTCCGTAAAATGCTTCCGACGACTGAACATTGATTTGTGTGAAGGCCTAGCCGAGTTCTACTTATTTAAACGAGTTATTTGTTGTTGCAGTTTAAGTGACTTGTGCGTACATTTATTAAAGAAAGTTAATTAGTAAAGAAAAAAATATTTCGTAAGTGTGTAAGCTTATATGTTTAAAGTGGATACTAGATTAGAAGGGTCGTTTTATACATAAAGTTGGCGCAATCAGCTTATACTATATTTACAGAGAAAGGTTGAAATAGTTTTATTTTATTTATTTTTGTTAAATTAAGTGCGATTCTCTCATCTCTTTTACAAGTTTTTATCTAGTACACGAATTTTGACTTTTGAGTATGTAGGTACTTAGTCACATCATGTCATGTTATATAAATGTTTATCTGAAGAGGGATTTTATACAGACGATATTTTTGGCACATATCGGTTCGAAAACTTTACCTTGAATAACTTTGGATTACATAAGAAATAATAAATAAATAAATGGGTTTCACAAACACACCAATTACCTAACCCCGAACTAAGCGTGAGCTATGGTGACTAGAATAACGGATAGACATACATAAATACGTTTACAAACATCCATGACTTAGGTACAAATGCTCGTGCTCATCACACAAACATTTGCCCCTTGCGGAATTCGAACCCGCAACCGCTGGTTTTGTAGTCCGGAGCGCGAACCACTAGATCAAGACGATCGTCATATAACTTATTTAATAAGAAATTACATGAGTTTTGATGTACTTTATTAAATTATAATTTATTATTATTTTATACTATGATGGATAATTGACTAAAATATATCCGACTGCAGAGTTCTCGGCCTTATTGATTAAAAGGTATTATGTTTAACAAACGACTGGGTTGGTCGAAAAAATCATAACATGCACAGACACTTGACCTGCTTTATCATCCGATGATCGTTTAAAAATAACATAAAAAATGGTTTCTCGGAAAAATAAATTAAACGAACAATATTTTATTAAGTAAGCTGGTGTTATCTGGTTTAAGGTGGTTCATTAATGAGAATTAAAAATGCGTAGCTGATAATATTTATTAACATTGTCAAAATAACTCGATAACAGATTGCGTAACATGCTGTTAAGTATTTGACGGTTGAGGTTTTGTGCTCCAACTTCTAGTCTAATAATATACAAGACCTTGGTACAGTAACCCGTGTATTGTTTTATTCGGTCAATGTTTAGGATTTTAAATGCACTTATGCAAATTGATGCGGTAGTACGTAGATATACAATATGATGCGTGTGTTCACATTACGCCTACGCCTATCATCATTTTAATTACAAGATTTATAGTACTTAGTTTAACAATAACAAACACTTATTCTTAAAATTGACGTCCATGACAAGCATCTCCGTGCTTCGGAAGGCACGTTAAGCAGTTGGTCCCGGCTAATATCTGTGGTATTAGTCGTTAAGCCTAGTCAGAGGCCCTAGGGCGGCTTGATAACTTCTGACAGTAAGGTTTGTCACTTGCCTTACATACACCCCCCCACCGATCCGCACTGAGCCCGCGTGGTGAAGTATGGCTCGTTCCTCCTCATAGTTGAGGTGAGGCCTTTTCCCAGCAGTGGGATCTAATAGGCTGACTTATATTATTCTTAAAATTGTGTTTTTCTATAAAGTTTGTATAGTACAGGGCGGTACTAGTTAGTTAGGGTTATCATTGGAAATAATAAAACTTAACATCTCGTAGGTACTTAATATTTTACATGCCATTCTATCCAACTACGAGTACTTAAGCCCAAAAGGATATGTCCAATCTCAATCTACTTACACCCGAGATAAATAAGTATTTTTTTATAATAAACCCAATTCATTTAACTTTGTAACCCAGATTCATTGCTCCAGAGTGTTATAAAATCTTTTTAATTTATTTAAATTATGTTCATTAAATTTTAAATTCGCACTCGCACATTCTGGCTACTGTCACCGGTTGAATCCGAATCGAAGGATTCAACCTTCGATTCTGGCTACTGTCACCGGTCGAATCCGAATCGAAGGATTCAACCTTCGATTCTGGCTACTGTCACCGGTTAAATCCGAATCGAAGGATACAACCTTCGATTCGGATTCAACCGGTGACAGTAGCCAGATAAATACATTAGCTCATAAACTGCGAATTTGAAATTCGAAGGTTTTAAATCTTCGTACCTCTTGCGTTCGGCTAGAAAGTGGAATTCGTTGCCAGCTGAAGTGATTCTTAAACACTACGATTTAGATTCCTTTAAGAAAAGAGTGAATAGGCTGCTTCTAGACAGACATGTCACATCCTCGCCCGCATCTTCGCTCCGCTTACCATCAGGTGAGATTGCGGTCAAATGTCTGCCTATTAAATGTATTTAAGAAAGAAGTCTCGTGATTATAAAATAACTACTTACTAGAATTATGATGGGTACCTGTGACATTCTGATGTTGTTTCACAAGTCACGTGACGTTAATGCACCGCTTTCGTCGAGTACAATGGCGGACACTCACTGTTTAGACAATAGACGCACGTTGGCCGTTTGTTGAAAAGTTCAGGGCACGAAACAATATATTTGGAGATTTGCGATGTGCCTATGAGTATATACTATGAAAACAATATCCGTACTTGGTGCTTATTCTATAGTTGGACCATCTGCGAACGATCGAATTACGCATTTTACACGTTACAAATTCAAATTCATTTATTTATTTGGCACGGATAATAATTGGATGCTTAGGTTATAGTAGGTACATTAAAGATCAAATCTGTGCCAAAAAAGGTCCCTGCTCAGCATAAATCGTGACAGCACAAAGCATGTCACGATACTGATTTTCAGCAGGAACCTTTTCGGGCACTGTGTACACACAGTGCCCGAGTCGGTTCCTGCGACGAAAGTGACGTTACATGAAGATGTTCAGATGTTTATTATTTTGTATTTGTAACTAATGTTCAATTTAATTTTGATCGAATAAACAATGACGTAAATACATTTTCAATTTCGCTACCTCTGTAAATTTCTGATGGTTTATATTATTAATTAACTTAAAGTATTTATGAAAAAAAATATTCTTTGAATTCTGATACGGTATACTATTAAGCAGGTATGCATTAATCTTAAGAAAAATAATATTATTTCTATGTTTTTTTACGTTTTCGTACTCAAACGCGTACATGTATGTACGGTACCCTACTACTAAGACTCTGTAGGTATGTCTGTCACCAGGCTGTATATCATAAACCGTGATAGCTAGACAATTGAAATTTACACAGATGATGTATTTCTTTTGCCGCTATGAAAACAAATACTTATTAAAAACAATAAAATAAATATTTAAATAGGGCTCCCACACAGCTACGAGGTACGCAACCTTTTACTAGTATGACTCAATAGATAAGGTGACATGTTCGGGCGGGGGCCCGTAAGGGCCAATATTACAGATTTTTACATTTTGACGTTCATAAGTGGCATTTTCTGCCCTAAATTGAATAAATGATTTTTGACTTTGACTTTATGCGTGCGTCCGACTCGCACTTGGCTGGTTTTTTATATCTTTGTGTGATAATTACGCAATCAGAGTATTGCAGCTGCCAGAGGCGTTGACCCTCGCAACAAAATGGAATGTTTTGACATGTTGTTTTATACCACCTCAGCCGTCGGGCCACGTGATCATACTGGATTCGCGATAACCAACTCCTTAAAAATGCACATATTAATTAATTAATTTAAATATTAATTTGTTTACTTTAACCCGCCTACTTGGTAATGACGTATTGTTAATTAATTTTGGCCAGAAGTGGACCAACTGTGTCAACTGGATAATAATTATTTTGTACCGAATTTATCTTGAATATAAAAAAAAAAACTAACCACTTTAACTTGCTATGTTAATTATATGTACATAGGTAAAATTATGGACATTATAGGAACAATGTTATATGAAATACGAACTAACTAGCTAACTACTTATTTACTTAAAATTATCTAAACAACTGTTTAAATAAAATACTGAATCCTCCTTTCCATTGCTTTCGAAATATTGAATATTTACTTATGTAAGGACGGAGTAAGAACGTCATCTTTCATAATACATAAATGCATTGCTTAAGCAAGCAGTTAACTGTAAATGTGGAGAGTTGCGTCTTAGGTCCTCTTCTTTTATTCATCAAGTTTGAATAGCTCCCCTCTACATGTTATCAGTGCAAAAAATATTGAGTTATTCATGTTGTTCGTCGAATGCAAAATAAGTGGTATCTTTCATATCACACGGTATATAGTTTCCTTGTTAGGGATTCGTAGATTAACGTTTAACTATATCCGCCTGTCTGACAGACTCTGTCATCATGATAATATTGATACTTGAAGTCCTCAACATTTGCCATGCCATGTCTGAAAGTTCTGAAACCCTGGGTGGGTTAATTCAATACTGAATTGGTAGTGACTTGACGGCACTTAGCTATGTACCTACCTTCTTTAAAATTGTGTTTAGTGTGAAACACATCTACTTAAGTCAGACCAACTAGTCAGATAGGAGAGTTTTTATCATGACTTATTTAATGAATTTCCATTCTTAAGTGGTTATTTGTATCAAGTACCTACCTACAGATGAGCGACAGCCGGTTTCATCAAAACTATAGTAATAGGAGTAAGGAAGCAATGAAAACCAAGATTAAGCTACATACTCCTAACAAAGGAAAATATAAATGTCGTGTTGGATCAGGTGAAGAAAAAGGCGAAAATTAGAGAAGGATGGAAAATACTTCACTAAGAAGAGCTAAACTCTTAAATTGGATGACGATGAAAGGTAGGAAAAATACCTTGTCTGAAATATCAAGTAGCTAGCTAAAAATAATAAATAGGTGATAGAAATTAAAGATAACTTCCCAACAAGGTTGGTAGGATAACGTGAACAGAATCTTTATCATCATATCAAGACTCAATATGTTGCCATGCTGAAGTGGTTATTCGTATCTTTGGTGTCAAGTCAAGATTAAAGGCTTAGAATTATAACACATGTTATTATTCTAAGATTAAAGGTAGGAAAAATATCGCATCTGAAATATCAAGTAGATAGAAATATAATCATTAGTATTAGGTCATTGATTGAATTGCCGGAGTAAACTGACCAAAATTAATTATAAAGTGAAATAAGTGATGCAAAAAATAACACTGGAAAAATATCACCTGTTCTTAAAATAGTTTCTTGTAGGTATTTAGTTGTTTCTGTAACTGTTTTGTAGGTAAGTAGGTATATAGTCATTAGACTACTGACTACTCTCACATAAAACACTTAGTAATGATCCCTGTTGACCATCCATTAGTCAAAATCAGATCATCTCTGTTGAGATTGGCCACTGTAGTCGAAATTCGGCTAGGAGGACATTATTTAAAAAATGCTGATTGCTGAAATGCAGAGTGCATTTAAGCAATCAGCATTTTTTCAACAATTACAAATATCGAAATAAAAGACACGGTAGGTACCTTTCTTTACAGTACTTTTGGACTTAAACTTTACATCAATATGTGTAGAACTTAGGCAGGACTCTACATAGTTTCACTGACTGATGATAAAGTACATTTCCCAACCGCTACCTACTAATATTGCAGTCAGTCTCTGATCTCAATCGCCCTAACGTAGAGTTGCCGGATCCGATCACGGTCATTATGAGTCCCCTAACTAGAAACAGGATAGATACTTTACTGACTGACATCAAGTATGTACAGTGGCCAGCACATCAGACAATGCGACAAAACTATAGGTAATTCGTCGCAAAATCACACCTATAACAAGATTACAACTGCATGTGGTGTACCCTAACGTGATGTTGTCCGTACTTAATGCGTAAGGAACCCAGCCAAGTGTGAGTCGGACTCGCGCATTGAGAGTTCCGTAAAAACAAAGCTTTTTTATTTCACTTTTTTGAATAGTTAGAAAATACATAGAGGCAGAAACTTGATTTATTCACAGATAAAAGGGACCGCAGCCATAAGTAGATGTTGCATGAGTTGCATCTTATTTAGGAACGTATCTACGTTCCTAAATAAGATGCGTTATAATACTTTTTGATAGGAACACAGAATAGTAATAGGATTTTATTGTTCGTTTCCGATGATATGAAAAAAGTTGCATTATGTTCGGTTGAATTAGCGATGGGCGATTATTACTAAATTAATCGAATTATTCGAATGATCTCTGTAATTTAATGTATTCGATAAGCAACCGCAGTCATTCGATTATCCTTCGATTATTCGGCGAGCAATACCAGAGCGTGCGGTGCGCAGAACTACTAACGAATGAATCGTCATTCGTCGCGTCGATTAATCATTCGTTCGCTGTGCGCACAGTCGCGGCAATCCAATCGAATGCATCGAAGGGCCGAGTATAGATTATCATTCGATTGTCGATTATTATTTTATCGAATTACTAAATCGACATTCGATAGTTCGAATTCGATTGTCGATTGTCGATTCATTCGATTATTTTTTTTCGAACAATCGCCCATCGCTAGGTTGAATTCCGCAGCACTTTAAAACAATAGGCAATATTGTCGTTTCTCTTAACGACTTACCGCCTTGACAATAATACTCGCTAATTGACGCTCTCACAATAAAATTAGTATTTTTTATCTGAGTACATACAGGGTGTTGATTTGGTGAACAGCTTCCGACTCAGGGCTGGTAGTATTCATAACACTGATGCCAAAAAATATTTTAAAAAAATGGACTTCTTCATAATGTCCTCCTAGCCGAATTTCGACTACGGCGGCCTATCTCAACAGAGATTAGCCAACTGCGCTGGACATATTATAGTGCACAAGTGTGTGCGCAATACACAGGTGCACTCTCTATTCCTTCACTCTCATAAATTCGGTGAGACGGCAGTCCGACGTGACCGTAGAGAGATCAGGCGCAGGACTAACGGCTTAACTTCTTCATACAAAGTTGGCCGATCACCGATCGATTTTGTATGAAGAAGTCCAAAAATATTTTTGTTTGTTAATTTTTTAAATATTTTTTTGGCATCAGTGTTATAAATACTACCCGCCCTGAGTCGAAAGCTGTTGACCAAAACAAAACCCTGTATGCTATGTACGTAATAAGTTTCATTTACAATAGTTTTATGTTCATAGAAAAAAAATAACCACTTTGTATTTTACACTCATGATCTTTCTATTATTGTTTATATCTGCAAGCTATTGAAAGTCATAATAAGTAACTTGGGTACGTTAGCTAGGACACGTGTTTTTTTTTAAATTACTACATACTTTTTAATTTGAACTCTTAAATTTCGAAGTTCTACAGCTTAAATAAAATAATTACCTCTGTTGGGTTGGGTTCGAAAGTTTTAAGTAAGTACCTAAATCTTCGAACAGAGGTCCTCGATCGCCAAGAGGCAAGGGGTACATAAGTAGGACATCAAAGGTTTGGTTGGATTTATTGGATCGAACTGAGATCGTCCGCCTGTAATAGCATCTATTCTATTGACCGTTGTCACCTTATTAAACGTCTCCAGGGGCTCATGCATGCAGTTTGACACCAGAAGTACCTAATACAAAAGTGTGAAGATTGCTTGATGACCATCCATCATATTCAATGGGCAGGGTTTACTCGACACCATCAAATGGTCCACTCTTGCGCAACCTTACTTATGTATTGTATGTCCAATCTGTTTCTTCCGTGAAGGCGAATGAGGACTGCCTGTGTTGCATCGCCTTGTGTGCACCACAAGGCGCAATGTGGATGATGAAACTGATGAAAGGTTACGTCATACTTAAACCTTATTTTGCATCGGCCATGTGTACTGTTACGAATAAAGGGTCATCGTGGGTCGGCCGTTGGTATATTTATAAAACAAGGTTCAATCTGACTCTGACAATGCATTTTACTGGTCAGTACCTACCTACTTATGTAGAAACTATTCGTTTCGTTTAGTTAGACCTTCCGCATGGTTGGTGTTGATCTTGCATTAATTCTTCTTACAGCTCTCACCGTTGGGCAATGAGAAAATACATAGTTTATGATCATTGCCGCAATGATCATATACTATGTATTTTGTGGTTTGGCACGACTTTGTTCTCGTAAACTTCGGTCCTACTCTTGTTTGGATTGCCCCTTGTTTGACCGTTAGTAGCTTATGTGTTTTACGATTACTTGTTGCTCTCCTGAAATGTACCGTTCCGTGACATTACATACATTATGTATTCTTCTCAATTTGGCCAGCGTCCAAGCCGTATTTGGTATCCGTGGTGATAATAGTCATGTCAATAGCCAGCCACCAACTAAACTTCGCCTTTTTTTTCCGACTTTGGGATTTTGATATTAATCTGGGTTTCTTTTAACTTGCAATGATGCGTTAGACTTAAGTGGAAATTCCACAATATTGCAAACGTATGATGATATTAAATTATTATATTATAGATAGGTCGCGTAAAATTGAAACCAAATGAATGAAAACGACTTTAAACGAAATTGTCATATAAGTAAATATTATGTACCTACCTACCTTGACAATGTGCTGATTACAAATATTTTGATATAGGTTTCCATGTTGTCCCTAAACCTACAATCTATCTATCTATACTTATCGATTTTGTTTGAGGGAAGCTTAGACAATTTAAAACGTTAAATTGTCTAAGGTTGGAAGTGAGTCAGGGATCCCTGGAACCACTTAACCGATTTTGAAAATTCTACCTACCTATATTGTTTAAAATTTACACCCGTGCGAAGCTGGGTTGTGCGTGTCTCAAGTTAGATATAAAGTTGGTACTTACAATGTTATGTGTACCTAAGTACTTGTCCGTTCCGTGTAAGAAGTCGCCTGCCTAACTTTATTATTTTTTTGTACATGTCTTATCACGTATTTTAAAAAATGCACGATTTCGTGTTTATTATGTGTGTAACTAAACTAGTTACTATTTTTAACGCAGTCTTGTCGGTAGGTCACGTAACAGCATTATGAAGAATGCCCTACGCTATGCGTGATTGGCACGTGACGTGATATTCCAATAACCTCCCTTTGCATAAATAGCAGACTTCCGATCTTGATACAAACATGCGTAAATTGTTGCATGGTAACTTGTGTATTTTACATTTATATCGCCAGACACGCCTTGTATGATCTTTGCACAAAATGCGTTTAAGGTCATACAAATTTGAAGATTAATTGATAGGAAATAAAATAAATTGTTCCAAACAAAGGAGCATATCTGTATAAAATATATGTAGTCAATATTAGAGTATCCTTTATTATAGGATATACATATAGACTATATAATATAAAAAGTTGTTATGAACTCCTTGTTAAGAACCAAAGACATAAAATTTGCCCACCCAGTCCATTAATTAGCTAGGGCTGTCACATAGGTATATGTTAAATGAATCCTTTGTTTGTTCCAGTTATCTGGTATCGGGGGATGCGGACGGCAAATGCTACATTTGGGACTGGAAAACGACGAAACTGTACAAAAAGTGGAAAGCGCACGACGGAGTGTGCATCTCGGCGCTGTGGCACCCTCACGAGCCCAGCAAGATGCTCACGGCGGGCTGGGACGGTGTCATCAAGTATTGGGACTAGTAACATTAATAAAATAAAACAACTACAATTATGTTGCCACGTCTTTAATTTCCCCTAACATGAACCACGAACCATAAATATTATAATAAAAATATAACTCAAATAAACTATACAACATCTGTTAACATTATTTTTAGATTTTTCTTTCGCGCTAAAATGTCATGGCCTTAAGCAGGATTATGGGGCAGTTAGGCGGTCGCGCTTTGCATCGGATATTTGAAGGGCTCCTCGTACGCAATATCGACCTTGTACTCCATGCTGCACTCTCGACAAGTACCATTCTCCATGAACTGGTTGAAACTGATGTTGTTTTCGTGGAATGCTTCGGTCAGGGCAGTGATGAGGCTGTCGATCATCTCGGGCGTGTGGTAGGGCCCCGGCGCGAATCGCAGGCGTTCCTCGCCGCGGGCCACTGTCGGGTAATTGATGGCTTGCACGTAATGACCGCGTTTCATGAGGGACTCCGCCACGAGCGCCACCTTGTCCGCCCCGTTTATAGGCACCGGCACAATGTGGCTCACCGACGGCAACTGCGGTAACCCCGCGACGAGCAGCGACAGCTTCAAATATCTCACTATCGCTTGATGTTTCGCCCTAAGACTCCTGCCTTCCTCGCTAGCCAGGAGTCTAATCGCCGCCAGCGAGCCTGCCAACACAGGAGGCGGTAGCGCCGTTGTGAATATGAACCCAGGTGCCAGGGACCTCACGGTGTCCACCAACAGGGAAGAGCCAGCAATATAACCACCAACATTTCCATAGGCCTTACCCAAAGTACCAGACACTATGTCTATTTTATGCTGCAGTCCTCTCTCTTCTCCAATGCCAGCACCATGCTTCCCGTACAGTCCCACAGCGTGGACTTCATCGACAAAAGTTAAAGCTCCGTACTCGTGTGCTATATCACACATTTCTTCTAATGGACAAATTGCTCCGCTCATCGAGTGGACAGTCTCAAAAACGACTAGCTTCGGTACTCCTTCTGGAGATTTTTCTAGTAATTGTCTTAGGTGGTTGGGGTCATTGTGCCTGAATATATGCTTCGGCGCTCGGCTGTTTCGTATGCCTTGTATCATCGAAGCATGGTTGCCAGCGTCCGAGTAAACAATGCAATTGGGTAGGATTCTTGCCAGTGTCGATAGAGTTGCATCATTGGCCACAAAACAAGAGCTGAAGATGAGAGCTGCAGGCTTTTTGTGGAGATGTGCTATTTCAGCTTCCAGCTTCTCGGTCATTTGGGAGTTTCCAGCAATGTTCCTAGTTCCTCCAGCTCCTGTGCCATAGGACTTGATTGCGTTGATGGCCGCGTCTTGCACGACGGGGTGCCGCGAGGCGCCGAGGTAGTCGTTAGCGCACCACACGGTCACGCGGTTGTTCTCGGCGCCCTCCAGCGCTTGAGGGTACACCCCATCGGCCGCCAGCCGCGACACCTTCCGGAACACACGGTACGAATAATCCTTTTTCTTGGCGCTGATTTGCTGATTGAAGAACTTCTCGTACTTGTAGGGCATGATGTTCTCTACAATGTCCTCCGTCATCTCCTTTGGCGCCTCCGAGATGATCGCGTTGTCCTTGATGAAAGGACATTTCGTCTCGTCGTTGCCGAGACTGCGGAAACCTCTCGAGATGATCGGGCAGTAGTTCCCGTATTGCTTCATCAGAGCTGCTCCGTAATTCCTTACGAAGGCTTGGTTGAGCGAACCCAAAAACGGACAAGGCATTTTATGTAATTCTTGATAGCACTCCAACTATTCACAACACGCACAACAATTACGGATTTCGATGTTTTGTGAATTAAAACGTTGGCTCCCACTGTAGCCGAACGTTTTACAGAGTAAAGTTCAACTGGTGGCTCCCGCTACGGCACCTTTCATTTATAAAGTTTGTGTCGTCATATCGATTACGACCGACTGCTGATAACTTTACACACCTTACGAATTTTGACTTGGTTGGCCATCATTTGGCATTTCGCAACATGGCTGGAGTTGCCATTGTGATGATAAACGTCATTTATCTTTGACGTCGTTCAATGGGTCAATATATATTTTTTTACTGACTCATGCACAATCACATGATCGAAACAGGTAGATAATAATAAAATATAGGTAGTTATTTAAGAATTTTGAAATAAAACTTTTTTCGTTATGATCTTTGCTTGATCGTCTAATGGAATGCTTGGAAGTTTACCATTCGCTCTTTCCGTTATTCACCTATCTTCAAGTTTACCAACCCACAGAAAATAGGGTCCGAAACGACCGGAGTAAAGATATCAATTTTTCCAAAAAAATATTTTTTTAATCGATTCGAATCATAACCTGATAAATCGATTCATAAAAATATACTTTTCTATATTTACAATGTAAATATAAACCCATTTTATAAAAACCAAAAAAGATACCATAATAAATAATCTCTTATCAGGGATATTTTAACAATTTTTTTTACTCCTAATTTGACATTGAGGCTTGGAAGCACAGTGTGTGACGCTCATCGCTGCATTTGTAGTGCAATGGTGGAGGAGAACGGCCACCATGGATTAAGTTGCCAGAGATGCGTCGGGCGCTTACCGAGGCACCATTCAATTAACAACATTATCCGTCAAGCTATGGTTGCTGTCATCGTTCCAGAACCACCGGGTTTGTCTCGTACTGACGGCGAGAGACCGAATGGTCTTACATTGATTCCTTGGTGACGAGGCCGATGTCTCTTGTGGGATGCAACTTGCGTTAGCACGTTTGCTGCGTCTCACTTGAGACATACTGTGTGTTCGGCAGGTTCAGCTGCAGGAAACGCCGATAAGTCAAAACACACCAAATACTCCGCCTTGGAATCGACTTAGTACGGCCCAAAAGATTAGGAGACATGTTCTGCCACATATGGGCCATAATTGATTGATATTTTGACGTTCATAAGTGGCATTTTGTGTCCAATTGAATAAAGAATTTTTGACTTTGACTTTTACGATTTCGTACCGGTCGCTGTGGAGACGGCAGGTCCATGGGGCGAGGAGCCTCGTGACCTTTTTAGAGCACTGGGGCGTCGCCTAAGAGAAAAAGGAAACGATCCCCGCTCTGGATCCTGGTTGGTTCAACAGGTCTCTGTTGCCATTCAGCGTGGCAATGCGGCTGGCATAATGGGGACCTTTGAATCAGTTAGGTTGCAGAGTGGGGAAACCGCCCTTTTGTAAATAGTTTAGGATTTAGGTTTTTTTTTTTTATGTTGTTAGTTTGTATATAGTTTATAATTATTTGTTATATTTGTGCTGAGTTTTAAGGTAATGTCTGTTTTGTTTTTATTCTTTTCTTTGTAATTAAATTAAACAATTGTTTAATATGTTTATAATTTTTAAACATAGTATTTAATTAATAAAAAAATATTGACTTTAACTTTGATTCCTAAACTCCCTGAATTAAGGGTGTTTTTTTGCTGTGGCATTCCTAATTAAACACTCACGCTCCCCTGTCACTATCAAAAAAGTGTCAAAAGATCTTGGTATTTCGACAAGCATCCAATGAAGGCAAGGCAGATAAAACAAATGAATGAATGACAATGCAATATTCGACAAAGTCTTTTTTTGTTATTAATTTTACGGTCTTGGTGTTTCAGCATCCAGTCTATTCTTTATTCATAATCAACAATATCAAAGTTCACTAATGTAACTTTTTTTAGTAAAGAGAGGCGACGGAAACTAAGCACACATCTCGCGAGTTTTCTTTTGAGTGCGAGTTGTAATTAATCCTTTAACCGGCAACACCGCAATATTACGAGTACAATCAGCTAATTTTATCGTTTTTACCAAAACATAAAAAATCTAATGTCGATTGTGAAGAGTTTAAAAAAAAAGATTTATTTGGTCCGAGGTATCGATTCTTTGCTTAATTGATTTCATATCGCCATCCCTAGACTAGAGGCTGCAGCAGGCCTGTGTATCTTCCCGCGTAGGTAGCAAAAACGTACCTACACGCGGCGACCCCTAGGTAAGGGCCTAAACAAGTTGGGTCGGCTCCGTTGGGTCCGCCGGTAAATAAAACGCGGGAGCGTTTTATTTACCGGCGGTGAGCGAGACTAGGTTGCTGGTTGGACGAGCGTGAATAAAGTCCTAGAAAGATGCGCTAGATGGCGTAAGTAGCTTCTTGTGGCAGTCAACCCTATCGCGTTGCGTGATAGTACGTCACTGAATAGGTTTAGTGTATTATGAATCATATTCCAGAGTTATAAGAATGAAATTATCTTGCAATGTATTTTTGTAGGTGTCTACACGAAAATATGCTTGACTCTGAGGCGAACTGAATTACACCATATCGTTGACAACATTGAGTAGATATTTCTTTGAATTTCATTGCTAAGTCATACTTCTGTACGGAGTACTAGTACTTATTCTGTGGCTGCAGCCTATGTCGCTGAACAGAATATTTTTTGCCAAATATTAAAAATTTAACTTTTTATGAGTATAAGTAAAAAACTAAAAATCCCTAAGCAGACAGGATTTGAAACCATGACCTTCAGCTAACCAGGCCAATTTAGTTAACAAAAATAATTTAGTATCAATTTATGCTCAATTCAAGATTTATTATTGTATTTATTCAGAACAACGCCTAATTGGAATATCGAAGAGTTTACATTTATACCCGACCTTTAACGATGAATTATTATATACTACTCAAAACAAAATAAGGGCCACGAGGTATTTTCTGTACCATTAAAATAATAATACCAATATATTTTTTTTTGTCTCCATAACGAAAACTAATGTTGTTTTTAACGTGTAGACCAATGATTAAAAAGTTTATTTGCTTTTGAAAGAAAAAACTCATTTAAGGTTAAAAATAAAAAGAATGTAAAGTTACTGAAAACAAAAGAAAATGCATCAAGATGAATCCAGGACCCGCTCGCTGGGCAATTGGGATCACATGTGGTCTGACAACTTCCTCAATATACCGCTGAGCAGTAACAGTACCCTCATTTAAAATAGCGCGCTCAGTTTTGCCGTGTAAGCTTATCCCGCCCCAAATCATTACATTTGGACCACCAAAACGATCGACTTCATGGATGCAGGCTTCTAAAAATCTCTCGCCGCGTCTTCTCCATACTCTAATACGCCGATCGTCGTTAAAAAAATTAACTTTGCATTCGTCTGTGAAGAGCACCATGCCCCATTGGTTTATGTCCCAGTCCAAATGTTGACAGGAAAATCTTAAACGATTTGCACGATGATTTCTGGTTAATGGAACACGGACAACACGCCTTCTTAATGCACAACACCAACAAATTACAACACCAATGATTTTACGAAAGTTTCGATTCGGACGACGAAGACTTTTGAGAGAATAATATTAGACTGTATGCCACAGATTATATAATAGTTAGGTATGTAAATGCTGCTCGCTCATAATGCCAAATGATTGAGTAATTGTCATACAGCAGCTGAGCTGTTAACAGCTGATTTAGACGGCTCGCTTGCTTAGGCTGCGTTCCAAATTGCGCCAATAGCGATGATAGCACTGATATCGCGCTCACAAACGGTTCCGATTTACAGGTAGCGAGCCAACGATAGCGGTAATGACGTCACGGATGACGTCGCTACCGCGGCCATCTTGCACTCACGGTGATATAACTCCGGCTTTAGCACTGTGAACGCTGTCAAATTTGACGTTTATTTACCTTTTTGTGTCAAAGAAGAAAGTTTAGATTTTACATTTATGCAGAAATCAGAATATTGAAAATAAACTGAAAAACACATAAAATATGTTAGTGATTATTACAGACGTAACTACGGGCAGAGACATTTCACTAAATTTCAGCATGTTTTTAGGTTATCCTCTAAGAAAAACAAATCGCGTCCTCGCGATGCGATAAATGACCGTTCCGAAATGAAATTGCGTTAACAGCGTTGTCAGCACGCTAATCAAAACGGAACGGTTTTTAGCGCTCACAGCGCCAACTACTATTGGCGCAATTCGGAACGTAGCCTCAGTCACTCCACTGAGTTCGATTTCCCGCTCAATATTTCCTTGAAAGCATTGAAATGTGAATCATCCTCACATTTCAATGAGTTAGGTTGGGTTAGTTTGTAGTTTAGTGATTTAGTGTAACAGTTATTGTAGTTGTGTAAGTACATAAGAAGAAGATTCTGAAGAAAAGAATGAACAATGAAATTAAACTGAAATACTGAAGACGTGGCTGTATAGACTTGATCCTTTGCCTACCCAGAATGGGTGAATTGAACAAAAAAAATTAAGCAAGTGTCAATGTCAAAAAATCAGTAATAAAATTTTTTGTAATTTGTGGTGGACTTGAAAGTTTAATCTTTGTAAATAATTTGCACCAGTATTAAGTTTCAAAATGTTCTCATTAAATAATCAATTAGAATTAAGAAAAGTTACCATTTCCAGTCTCGTAACATGCATTTATTTACCTAGTATAGTTACATTTATTTCGTACAGGGGCTTACTGTATTCTGTTGGGAATGGTTCTTCTTTTTATATCTTAGTTCTTATCTTCTTAGCAGAGTTACTAAAATCATTTTACATAAATGCATCCAGTGATGTTCAAGCGAAGAGAACAAAGGCTAGCAAGAGCCGGGTGGGAGATATCCTCAAGTCATTCGTATTTCTGCTTGTGGTGCTGTTCAGTTATTTTGTTGGAATAATATTGTTCGGTGCGCCGCTACTGGAGTGCCATGAAGAGACCCTGATGCTCGCAGCCTTGATGACTTTACTGACAGTATTTCCATTGATTGCACATACTGGTGTGGAGACATCTATGCAGTTGTTGTTTGGAATAAAAACTTATGGGAAGGACACAATAATTCAGATGCTTATCAATAATTCATTGCTGACTGTCTGTGGAGCATGGCTGGGTGCGGTAGTGATTCCATTGGACTGGAACACTCCATGGCAGCAGTGGCCAATTCCTTGTTATCTCGGAGCCATTGGAGGCTACTTGCTGTCAAATGTTTTGACTGTCCTGAAGGTCTCATTGATGTCAGCAGCACAGAAGTATCCATCTTTGAACTTTATTGTCAACATTATGAACAGTCTTTACACTACCAAAAATAGAATTTAGTTTTTTAATTATGGGTATAAATAATTTATTACTTTAATAAAAATATTTCATTATATTACTGACTTGTCTTATTACTTATATCAGTTATCAGGTGTATACTTTAACCACAATATTCTTAAAATTGTTAAATATAGTAAAAGCACAAAAGCATTACCTTGGTGAGAATAATGGAAACTAGTCAAAAAATAGTTGTTGAAGTATCATATTCCATACTTGGTAATACTAGGACCAAGTAAAAAACTTCTTACTAGTAGGTACTATAGGATAGATAGTTCTTTTCTCAGTATTTATGGGATATACATATAGGTATTTTCAACTTTGAGAAATAAACACATTATTAGTAAATTAATAATTTTATTCTTTTATTTGTTAAATATTTACATAGCCTATTTAACAATCTAATTTAATAATAAAATATGAAACTTAACTAACATTTTGCTTGATCACATTTTTCACGTAACACCTAAATTAGCATTTAATTTTGTTGAACATGATAATTTTACAATGCATCATTAGATCCAAATGTCAACAGCAATAAAATTTGCAACCTAAGAATTAAGTATGAATATAAAGTAACAATAGTTAACACATCTAAGGCCTTGTTGATATATTTTTAACATTTTGTAGTGCAATAATTCATGAAGAAATATTCAGGTGGTACTATAAAACTGCTTTTTCCTCGGGATCTATTGATACTAGTTTGATCCACGAAAGGAACTAATTATTATTATGATGTTAATTGCTAATTCACTCTTGACCAGATTTCGAAGATAAAAATTAAAACGGAATTATGGAAATATACCTAATTTACGTAACACAATTGTATTAAAAGTTTACACAATACAGCATCAACAACAATATGCAATCACACATTTCAATATTGCGTCATCGATTTAATCTACAATAATCACTGAAAAGGGTAAAGTAGGTGGCACAACGATTTGGTTTTACCTTAACAGTAGAAAAAATATACTGCATCTCTGACAATATCCACTGTATTTTGTACCATTCGTTCAGCACATCGCGCGTGGTCTGGTATACTATAATCGTAATAAAATATGGGATCTCGAGGGCTTCGTACAAAGCTACTTACACGATAGCTACTCTGACACGCGACTCCAGAGACCTAAGGCAGTTATTAGGCTACGCGGTATTCAGACAGTCTTACTAAGACTTAGCTCAGTATAATAAGAGTTAGCCTGTAAGTCTGTCTGCCCCATCTCGCTCTTTTACAGTATGAAAGAGCGAGATGGGAGATAGACTGTCTCAGTAAGGCTGAATACCGTGTAGTGTGATGACCCCTTAAGCGAATGTCCCGCCGTAAGCGCGCGCACTAACAACTTCTTGAACCGTGGCAGTGGTGTAATATTGGCAACACTACCAAAACGTAGACATAAAATGACCTGTTTAAAAAATATAACCAATGTATACAGTTTTATTGAAATACGATTGTAAATATGGGAAATTTAAATCCATGATAACAAGATAACCACTTATGTACTATGGAGCGAAAAGTGAAATGTATATTTTGGACTTAAAACGTGTCTATCGGTGCCTTACTTAAACTGTTTTGTTCCGTTAGTGTGCCGCGTATCCGTAATACATACTATATTTAATAAACTTCATTATCGCTTCGTAAAACTACGAGGTCTTAGAACACCGTTCCGATTATACTGCAAAAATTTCAACAGCGTATTTACACCGTTAACTTAAGATTATATGTCGAACACCTAACGTAAAAATTAAAATCTCATTCGCCAAAATTATCAAGCACCTTTATAAAAACATACAACTCTAGCTCCGTGTCAGCTACTCGACTCCTTACCCAACTAATATGAACTCTACGGTAGTTTATATCCGTTAAAAAAACCTCTAGCTAGGCGCTAAATGAATACCCTGTTGCAGGATTACGTTTGAACCATCAAGAAACAGAGTGTAAATTATCAAAAGTGTTCTAACTGCCGTAATCAGAGACGTCAATTAAAGTTAATCCTTCAGTAGCTTACTTGAAAGGTAAATTGACATATTCCCCATAAGAAATATGTCAAACAATCCATTATGTAAGCTACTGAAAACTTACTCAGAGGTGGTGAAATAGGCCCTAAGTCTCATGCCGTCCTTTTCCATTTAATTGACATAGAAAGTGTCAGAACGAGACATAACTATAGATTACATTTAATTGACGTCTCTGTGTGTGGCAGTAAGAGGTACTCAGTACAAAATAGCACACGTGAAGTTTTATTAAATGATTACGAACAAAAAAGTTAGACACCATTGTTTGGATTATATTTGACATTACGGGGTTTGTAGAGCTAGGGGACCATACATCCGATACAACCTTAGCGCTATCGTTACAGTCACGTAATATAAAAATGCACTTCTAATACTAAGTTACACGATATCAACAACCTTCGGGTGACATCCTCTATCGATAATGGCTACAATAAAAACCGATTCAGACATATAACAAAATTATATTTCCATCGATCGAGAACGTCGACCCAAACAGTAACAGCGCCAATATGTAAAAAAAAAATATCGATACAAAAGGGGCTAATTCTGCACCTCAACTTAAAAAAAATTCTGGAACCGATATAATCTCACAAATACATTACTTACTTATATCGTTGTTAGAAAGCAAGAAAAATCTAGATAAATGCATATCACACGTAACTAAGTACCATAGACATATAGTTCAGAATTAGCCCTTTAAAATCGAGTATGCGTTTTACTTTTTTAAATATTGTGTAATTTACACTTAGGGCCATTTAGACCTCAAACGTGCAAATGACATTGGCTTGGTCGAATCAACAACGAAGTCAGTCGCTTAGCATAATATAGCAACTTGATTTATAAACAATAGTATCTTATTGATACTCAGTAAAGCGTGTACTTTCATTTTTAAATTTCTTCATTTATACATTTGCTATAGATACAAGTTATTATTTTTAAAATCTATTATACCAATTTAGCTGATATTAAAATAATCACAATTACGTCAGAGAATTTTTTTTAATTCAACAAATGTTTTTTAGAATTAAGATAATGAATTTCAAGAGACATGGCACAAATGTATGTTTTAGGCGTTTTCAATAACAACTAGCTGTGCTGCCAGTTTTCCTAGTAGTTTTTTTTAATATGAACAATGTTGCCACACGAAATATTGCTGTTTGGTAGTTTATATCTTGAATATTGCTGCGAGTCGCCGCGAGGAGCCGGCTTACGTGTTGTTGGTGTCGGGCTGGAAGTAATGTAGGCCGTTTATCTGGAAATAGGAAAATTGAAACGTTAACATAAGTAATATGTTAGAAAACAAGTCACTAGTAAATAATTTATGGGTTTTTTTACAATTAGAAATAATGTAAACTATAATATTACAAAACTAATAGGAAGTCGGTGGTGTTAACACCCCCGTGCTTCGGAAAGCATGTTAAGTTGTTGGTCCTGCGCCTGATCCCGCTACGGTCATGTCGAACTCCGTCTCACCAAATTATGGGAGTAAAGCAACAAAGAGTGCACCCGTGTATTGCGTACACACTTGTGTACATAATATTTCTCGCGTAGTTGGCTAAATTCTGTTGAGATTGGCCACTGTAGTCGAAATGAGGACATTATTTTTAGTATCCATGAGCACTCACAGTCGAAGAGGCGTTTACCTAACAGCCGTCTCGTTGCAATGGTAGGGTGAAAGATGATGATGATTATGATGACGGTTGCCAACTCACCGTCATGTCGTACTCGGTGACGAAGGCGGGCAGCTCGAGCTGGTCGCGCGGCATGACGGAGTAGAGGTACTCCACGCCCGGCAGGCTGTGCACCTTCGCCTTGATCGCCGGCGCCATGAACGTCGTGAACCACCACGTCATCATCTGCCAGAGCAAGTCACGCTTTAGTACAGAATAAATACTAGTACTTCGTACAAAATTTTGACTTTGCAATTAAATTCAAAGAAGTATCTACTCAATGTCGACAACGTTATGGTGGGATTTAGTTCGCCTCAGAGTCGAGCACGTTGTCGTTTAGACACCTACGGAAATTGGCCATTGCAAGATAATTTCATTCCTAAAACTCTGGAATATAAAACCTATTGAGTGACGTACGATGCGACGCGCTAGGGTTGACTGCTACAAAAAGCTACTAACGCCATCTAGCGAACCTTTCTAGCACTTATTAATGCTCGTCGCGTCGGCGTCTACACGCGCGCATGTTGCTGCTCGCTCGCGACACCCAAGTTAATTAGCTTTCGTATTATATTAGATTATTAGATGTATGTGACAGTTAGGTGAATAATAGTAAGAGTTAAAACTCACTTTTGTCCAGAATGTGGGGTGAACGATATAAAACGCTTTCAGGTTCTTCTTATATCTGAAAAACAGAAAGATAACCGAATTAATCATACGAAATGCATAAACTTACTCAACACTACCAAAACTGTATGTTATTGTGTAAATTTTACAACTGGCAACATTGCAACTTGGATAATACTTTTGTGCCTAGCTTGTATCTTCAACAAGCCACCAGTGAATATTTAATTTCAATTTACATGAAATCATCTTCTTCCTGCGCAGAAGTAGACACTTTTTGTGTCCAGTTGCTTCCACTCGACACATACTCGTCAGTGTTCAGTATACGACACACGCAATATTATGGAGTTTTCTCACAGTTGTACCTACTGCGCTTGTTATTGTAAGATGGTGTGCCGTGTCGGTTACTTATTTAGTTTTTGGGCGGGAATTTTTCCACACTCAGCCTCTTAATTGGGCCATTGTGTGTGCGTTCAGTGCCAAAGTGTCCACGTTTGCACAGCCCCTTGGATTTGTTTTTAAAGAGATTAGTTATACTTTGACGACCGACTTGGTGTAGTGGTGCGCACCCCAGACTTCTAAACCAGGCGGTTGCGAGTTCGAATCCCGCAAGGGGCAAATATTTGTGTGATGAGCACGAGCATTTGTACCTAAGTCATGGATGTTTATAAATGTATATAAGCTCACGCTTAGTTTGGGGCTAGGTAATTCGTGTGTTTGTTGAAACAATTAATTTATTTATTTTATTATTTACTTTGGGAAGTTATGACTTTATGAGCTACAAGCACGAATACCGTGAATACAGCATAATGTGATGTGTACAAAATTATAATTGTTTTTTTAATTTAAGTAATTTCTTTGAGAGTTTTCACAAAACAAATTTCACTCACAAACAGACCGTCCCCCGGTGGGACCCGAACCTACGACACCTCGCTTTTCGCTATCCAAACCGAGCCACAGAGGGCACAGAGGATGTTAGTCACTCGACGAATCCTTGTAAGTGCTTGCTCCGCCAATGAGCCGGCGTTCGATTTCATCAATACATTCCCAAAAGACATAGCACATAATTAAAAATCTAGAATCACCAGAAATGTCACATGTGCCGTTTTTATAGGCATATGTGAATAAAAAATATTTTAAAACTTATTGCAAAAACGACGTACTTTTTACCATAAAACATAGAACTAATGAGAGGTCACGATTACTGGACGGCGATAGGAGTAATAAGTTATTCTACTTCGGAACAGCAAGTCTACGCATACAAAGTCGCGGGCAACTACTTAGCATGTAGTACCTACTAAATATTTTTTAATTAATGTAACAATAATTTGTTTACTCTAAAAAATATATTTTACTTCTACCTTAATTATTTAAAAAAGTTAATTTACACTATTTTTTTAAAAAAGGTAAGGTTTACTACTAGTTAATCTATTTTTATACATTTCGTTGCTGGCGATTCTGGGTTTTTGGAGTATGAACTTTTAGCCATATAAAACATCGTGAGGAAACCTGCACATTCAGGCAACTGAATGTGTAACCATGATCCAAAACCGGTCAGGTTCCCCTTAACAGGGTCACGGAGGTCAGATGGCAGTCGCGCCACTGTAATTACCTGATCTGCCAAATCCTGGATCATGGTCAGCGGACCATGGGCCCCCGCGTGCGAGTGCTTTTATGGTACTCACTTGTAAGGCAGCACGGTGTAGACCTCCTTCAGCCACGAGAAGGGCGGGTGGTTGGCGGACGAGGCCAGCGTGTGGAAGTACGCGATCACGTAGTCGCCGCGCACGATCGGGTCCAGTAGCTTGATCAGGTACAGGAGCGCCTGGGAACGGTCGAAGGATTATTGGAGAGTAGTCATTAGTTATAAGAGAACAGGCTCGCTCTCTAAACAAGATACAAGCTAGTCTATAGCGAACTTCGCTATTACTAAAAAAAATATCAATTAACAACATAAGCCATCGAACAACTATACTCCATCGCGCATTTCTCCGTAACTCAGTCTGACCCAGGTTTGGGTAACGCACATGTTAAGAAGAAAAGCTATATAAATACGAAGAACGAAGCACGAGAATTGGCGAAATTGTAAACTAATTACAAAGTAGTGTCACGAGCGGTTTGACAGAAAAGAAAAAACAACCACGGTACACCGTCGAAACGTTTCGAGATATCAAAAAAATACAAACAAATAAATATGTTTTGCATTAAACATTTCTAATTCATTTTTACGTTTTTACAATATCACTCAATTCGTGAGACCTCTGAGTTTTACGAGTCCGTATCAGAAAACAAATCAGTTTTCAAATCCTTTGATGGCGATGCAGTGTTTGAGTATTGCGACTTGGGTGTCGAGGTTATTGCACCGCCTTTGTGGAGAGAGTGATGCGCACAAACTTGATGTGAAGCACTGGGAGGTAGAAGAGAATACACAAAGCTAGCTTTACTTGTACTTTGCGTGAGTCAGGAATAATTATTTGTATTTTTAAGAATGCTAGAGGGAGACGTTTGTAAACATTTACTCCCGACATAATTATTTCTTTACCTCTCGTTCTTATAATTCCATATTTAACACTTAGCTTTAAGATTTTTTTAACACTAAGTGTTATTTTTTTTTACTTTTCATTTTTGTTTCAGTCATGTGCAGCTTGAGCTATTCTGCCATTTGTTTGCAATCACGCTATATAAATAAATAAATTGTTTCAACAAACACACCAATTACCTAGCCCCAAACTAAGCGTGAGCTTGTGCTATGGTGACTAGGATAACGGATAGAAATACAACTGAAAGCTTTTGTACCTCGGTGCGCGCGCTCCGAAGTATCTGTTCGTAGCTTGAGAGGTCTCTCCGACGTCACAGGCAAGGACTAACTGAAGTCGCCAATCTACAGTGAGTTACTGTCATCAAGCTGATCATCTAGGTGCTTGTGGCGCAGTGGCGGCAGCGCTTTGGTAGTGATACCACAGTAAAGCAACCCACAGCGCGGTCGTGATTGGATGGGTGACAACCCCGACCATTTAAGTGACGTCCATGACAAGCATCTCCGTGCTTCGGAAGGCACGTTAAGCAGTTGGTCCCGGCTAATATCGGTTGATATGAGTCGTTCAGTCAGAGGCCCTAGGGCGGATTGATAACATCTGTCAGAAAGGTTGGTCACTTGCCTTACTTGCCCGCGTGGTGGAGTAGGTATGGCTCGTATCTCCTCACATTCAAGGTGAGGCCTTTGGCCAGCAGTGGGATCTATATAGGCTAACTTAACTTTTACTGTCATCAAATTGCTCACCTTGTCAAGGTCGATGTCTCCAATAGGGAACCACTTGCCGATGAAGATGACGACAGGCCGGCCAAGCCGGTCCACACCGCTTTGGTACAGGCATCCGATGCCGGAAACCTCGCTTAGGTCCTCGGTGCGAGCACGCCGGAGTAGCCTTTCGTATCTGGAAGAGATAATTGAAATTAGTCGGGTTACTATTATGATCTTTGGGATCTGACAAAATATTTGTGGTCCAAAGGCTGATTACTGTGGCAAGGGGGGGGGTTCTCTATGTGAAACACTGTTTTAAAACAAGGAGCAGAGAGAAGTCAGATTTCGAGAGATCGGTTCGACGGGAAGGTTGCCAGATAGTGTCCTAGAATTGAAAGAATCTTACAATGGGCTCTATTTCAGAGACTATCTCTAAAACTAAATTTAACAAATAGTCTATCTTTTTTGACTTTTACTGGATTGCAAGGATCAATTGATAAATTTAGTTTTAGATTTCTTGATAATGCGTGTGGAATGTGGAAAATGGACTCGCCACTTAATAGTTTAAATACAGTTGCGTAAACCCTAATAAGCAAGACGTGGCATGCCGCGGTAATGTTTATAACAAGTACAGAACCATAGCAACGTAGTTAATATCATCGGTCAATCGTCCATCGTAACACAAAGCTAATGGTTCACTTAAGATTAATGTAACAAGTAGTCTAGTCACTGCAACGTCAGATTTTAGAAGAATAATGCAGGATGTAAGCCAGTGAAAAAAGTGTATGAATGTCACCCGTCAAGCTCCAAGACAAACATGGGAATATTTGCGCGGATTCATTCGTTGCCCGCATCCGTAATTAGCCGCGTTTGTTCTTCACACATTTTTATGGCTTCCAAGCTAGCCGTGCCACGGTAATGTGTGTTCTAACCACACGACATTAGAGTGTGTTTGTCCTGATACAGTTTGACATTGGTGTACTTCACGAGATTAGAATTCGTCTTGTTTTGAGACGTTCACGCTGAGATTTGTTTGGTTCGCAAATATGTACATAACATCAGTTTAACACGCTTTAAAATTCTACTTTTACCTAAATGATGAACATGTTTAATTGTTGAAATAATGAAACATTTTGTCTTTTCCGGAATTTTGACTTCATTCATAATAAAAGGAACTCAGGATTTCCGAAAATAAAAATGTATTTTCTACGAACCTACGAAGGGATGTTTCAATGTGGATAGCCACGAAGTTATGATGAATCCTTTATACAATCATGTAATGTCCTTTATCGATTTCTTTTCAAACTGATCAACAAATTAATTTATTTGTTGCGTATTACACGAGTCGCAACGCAGGCGCAGATTAAAATAAATTTACGCGATCGCATGAGTAATGTGACATAAGCGCTTGTATCTTGACCTATATCCACTATTAGAACTACGCATTCGGAGTCGTCGTCTGGTCAAAACGGTTGAGAAAAATAAACAAGAATAGGAAGAGTAATAAAATAGGTGGGAGAAGAAAACTACGTGATAGGAACATCTTGAAAACATCAACTAGATCCGGAATCCGTTTAATACAGCATTATTTTAATCCACTTATTTGTAAAAGATCCTAATCCTCCGAATTAAAGATACTAATCATAAATAAATAGTATAAGATGGTATGTACTTAAATTATAAGTGTACCTACAAATTATTTTAAACAATCAAATTAAACCTGTTTCTCAAATCCATTGTTTGGAACTGTTAGTTAACAATAAATTTTAAGTGTTATCCTTTGTTACCATAAATGCAAAATATAACCTTTGAATCAACTGAAAAACAGCAGATTTCGAACTATCGATTCAGGTCAATAGTTGTTCAGCATCTTAGCAATGTCTCGCTGACCTAGGCAGGGCCGGCTTGGTTCTAGTGACTGTAGTGTTATTCAGGGCACCTCATTAGCACCGATGGGGTCGCTAGAGACTCGGTCTACGCTAACGAGACCACTCATTCGCTCTCAATTAATCTCTAATTATCTACTTACACCGGTTGAGAATAGAGCGGTTTGTATTTGAGTGAGAGTGACAGCGTTACTCATAATTATGATAATGTGTACTTTCTTCGCGACGACATGGCGAGTTGATTTTTATTGCTTCAACGTTAGTGCTCTAGCAATTCTTGTTATTTCTCGTGGCCTATTTAAATTACCGTTCAGATTCTTTAGCCAGTTTCTCGTAACGCTGATCAGATGCTGTGACATTGTCGTATTCTAAAGAAGCTGGAGAACTCCTTCGGTGATTGATTGAAGAGCTTCCGATAATTTAATAACATCACTGTTGCAAGGACATTTTGTTTTAAAGGTATTCATTTACAAGATAGTGAGGTTCTTTCATCTCATGACAGCATGAAAAAGCAAGCTACTTAGATATAAATAGTCGGACGGAACCCGGATTCCCGGATGTGAAGTTTTAAACATATAAAACTATTCACTTTCAGTCAGACACATGTTTCGAAAAGTAAATAGTCTATTCGGCCTCCAAATTTCATCAATGAAGGAAGCCTATATATAACCGCTTCTGGAAATGAACCGACATGAAACAGATTCCAGGAAGATATGTATTTTATTAGATGCCACTTCGCTCAATATTTTGCTTCCATACAATACTTTTTTTCTTGATATCTATTTCAGTTTTTAACTAAAAACATTTATGTAGAGCTTGCAGGAATTTAAACACACTTTTTTCTTTTTCTTCTGAAGCAAATGATGGTTCAATTAACCTTCAGCTTGCCAAGAAGGAAGTAGAGGAAGGTACTTTACTGATAAAGTATACAAACATAAAACAGATTTCGGGAAGCACTTACGTCGGCTACTGATTGAAGCTGTACAGTGATCATTTGATTATGTTATTATAGATCTGCAAAACACATTAAGGATTCTGAACGAATGTTTTTCGCATCTAGATTGGCAGGAATACCTATTTCTGTGTATGACAAATACATTCCAGTATGCGAAGAATGTCTACTGCGTAAATATGAAAAAGGAGCGACAACAATACAAAACGTAATAAATGTATTTTGATTCCATTCGTTCACAAGATTTTATTTTTGAACCAAATCAGCGTAACTTGCGTGAGCCACTCTAAATTTTACACTGTAAATTCATGCTTATGATAATTTTCAGATGATTATTGAAAACATTTTCTCTCTCTATTCCCGGCTATCCACCATATGGCACATACATGGTGGTGGAGTCAGCTTTCTTTATTTTTTCCACTTCGCCCTGTCTTCGACATCTTCGATGGAAACTCCGCACTCCCTCATTTCATCAGCAAGCAATACATCTCTTCATCTTTTTTGGGTCTGTGTCTGGATCTTCGACCGATGATGCAGCGCTACACTCCCAACGTAGTCTAGAGGCCTCCTATTCAGGTGACTATACCATCGCAGCCTGCTCTCCTGCATTTTGTCGACGATGTCGCGCGTACTCCCAGGCTTTCTCACACGTATTTGTTGCGGATTTTGTAAAGTCTAGTGACGCCGCACATCGACCTTTGCATCTTCATTTCTGCGACTTGGATGGCATGGACATGTTTTTGGGTCACTGTCCATGTCTCGCTGCCGTACATAAGAACTGGCCTATGATGCTCATGGCTTATGATGGTCTAATTTTGAGTTTTACTGGTATTCTCCTGTCGCATGTGATACCAGTGACTTCACGCTATTTAAGCCACGCTGCAGCTATTCGTTGTTGAATGTAGAATTTTAAGTTCCCAGAGCTGTGGATATTACTTCCCGGGTTACTTATTTGAAAACATTTCCAGCTTTGGATATTTTGAGGGGCCAAAATATGATTCTTTGAGGGCAGCTATTTCCGGACGTTCATAAATAGTTCGAGCGTCGTAGTGGCCATTCATCGACGTCACATCAGCCACCCGCGTCACGCATCAATCGTGGCGTGGTGGACGTTTAGTTTTAGAAGTAGCGAGTCTACCCTCGCCAGCATAATACGATACGTATTTTTTTACTATTGGAATTGGAGCCTATGGTGGTAGACATTAGGATGAAAATTAGTTCAGAACAAATACATTTAGGATAGTCTGGTGCAGACTTTTGTTTGTTTTATTATTTATTTGATGGCAACCTTTTCGGGCACGTACTCGTGATGCCGTGGAATAAGGAATAAGTCTATAATTAGACGTCGTTAACTTTAGCTGATATTTATACATCAAAAGTAACGAGGGCTTGTCAAAAGGTTATGTAGCGGTTCTCGGTATCATTACGACATATTCCAGACCATAATGTTGAGGTATGCGCTTTTATTATTTTTCTTAAAAGGTATAGGTACTGGGCCTTATATGGTCATCAGCATAGGTATTTTTTGCGTTCGCATATGGACTTAGTATGCGTATGGACTTAGAAATAAAGTCTGTAATAAATCCAAATATTAACTAATTTCCTCTAATTTATCTTTGGTTTTTTTTAAACTGGGTTATGGTGAGGATAGATTTTGTCGTTTGCTTTATATCTTGATGCAGTTTTTTAAATTCGATTCATATTGCAAAAGCTGCTTAGCTCATTGTCATAGCAGTAGGTAAACTACACAGTTAAATTAAAAAAAAGTTGAATCAGAATCAGAAAAAGAATCAGATAATTAACATATCCGATTAAATATAGGTGAAATCGCATCTTAACGGTTAATGTAGGATCAAATTGATTTGGAGATGGCGAGTAACATTTAGAAATAAACCAGCTTATTTATTTGTGCTACCAAGTTAAATATACAACTCAAGCTCTTAGTGCGCACGCTTAAAAGCCGGGTCATTGGCATCGCATTTGATTCTTAGATATAATTAGCTCTCGTAATTTACAGTACTATTTCCAAATATTCCCTACAAATCCTTGGATGGAACGACCACTTATAATTTTTCTGTCACCTGACGCTACAACATGAAACATTTATCCAAGGAAATCCATTAAGGTTAAGGTTGAAAGAATATTAGTTCGGAGAAAGCCATTACAGTCGACTGAGAAAAAGATTAATGCGAAGTGAGTTTTTTTTCGTTTCTTAGTGCAAACACCACGGTTATTTGTTCAAGTACTAGTCTGCTCATAAAAATCAGTTTATTCGTGTAATTGACGGACTGGTATTTGTGTTTTTTCGAGCTTAAACCCTTTAAGAAACTGGAACTGCTTATTGCCTAACCCTGCAAAACTTTTGAACGAAATAATCAGAATCCATGAAATAAGTAATGTATTAGGCACCTGCCAAACATTTGAGATGAGGTACAGAGTACTTACTAGTCATTGAAACTATCTTCTTATTCTACGTTATATTGAAGCCATTTGGGGAAGCATCTGCACGAAGAACCCGGACTGAAACGCGCCGCCCATTGAGCCGCGCCCGCCCTATTTGGTATCCTATAAGTAATTATTTAGTTGCTTTAGCGACCTCGCTAAAATTTTCTCGATAGTTCGCTCTTTGATTTATAACTATTAGCTGACCTACACGAATCCTTGACCTGTGATACAATCCAATTGATTTATTGTGTTCCTTCAGTTATCTTTTAGCTTAGCACGTTTCACTTTTCCTGCGATAAACTTGTTCAAAAAAAGTAAGATTCCCAAAGTAGGTAAACGTGTAATTAAACATACGTAGCATTTTTTGTAAAGGCCGACAATATTATTATTTTTCATCTAACTGCATGTCACCTATAAAACATTGAGCACTCCGCATCCATCAGTCGTCGAAATCAAAGGAAAATTAATACCATCCACACGGTGGGTGTCACCAGTAGGGGGGTGGCCTGGCGCGGCGCCATTATGTCGCCATTGATGCGTGACGTCACCCTCTTGCATTGCTATGCATATTTTTCCGCGAGTTAGTACCGCTTAATGCCTCGAACTAAATATAGAAGAAAATACAAACAACAGCTGTGGCAGGAAATACGAATGCCACATGCCAAACGGGCGATAGGCTTAGGGAATGAACTTGAAGTCTTAGGGTATTTTGAAAGTGTTCTATTGAGTGTGATCGTGGGTAGATTAGGTCCGGGATGAGATCTAACCAGTCGGAATTGGATTAGTAATCTTACAAATTAATGTTTGCATCTAAAATAGCAATGCTGCAACATGTTCAGTTACAAGGGTTTGGTTTGGGTAAGGTTACTACTTTAGATTCTAATGGCTAGCGAGGTCTAGAAATTAATTTCGAGTTACGCTCATTAAAACACAATTTTACGGATTACTTCGCGATTTATTAACATTTTATTTTAAACCTGACGTTTCGAACACTTTACAGCGATCGTGGTCACAGGGAGATCGCACGATCGCTGTAAAGTGTTCGAAACGTCAGGTTTAAAATAAAATGTAAATAAATCGCGAAGTAATCCGTAAAATTGTGTTTTAATGAGTTCAACAATTCGCGTAAACGTAAGAAACAAATATTCGAGTTACGCATTAAATACATACAATTATTAGGGGTTGTCAAATAGTTTTTCTTGTTTTAGCAGTAATATAAGTATTATTCCGGAATGCACAGTAATCGTTGATCGAATCGAGCCATATCAAACGATTTTCTAGCCCTACTTATGATTAGCACTACTGCGCCTTTTCAAATCGATTTTGTGTTCGGATGTTCCTCTATACATAATGTGGCGAGTGAGCAGCATTCGTAAACGTGTACGAGCAGTAAGTATCTACAGACGAACTTGACCCGCAGAACGGGGGCGAGAGCCACCCGTCGCATTAAGTTTTACGAGCCCCCTCATCGTTTGCTAGCCAGGGTTGGTAAGTGTTAAAAAAAAGGTTTTTCAATCTTTCAAATTACAGAAGGACCCTTTTCGACCAGCCATTTCAAGAAAAAGCCTGGCTTGTGCTATCTCCTATTCTGTGCTCGCAAGATTGAAAAATGGTTGATTGATTGGTTAAATAAATTTGAAAGGAAGAACAGACAGGTAGGTTTATTATGAAGGCTTCACTTCAATTCATACCTGACAAAAGTGACAGCTTTGTATTGTTTACTTCGGCAAACTTTCACGTGGCAACCCTGAACCAGACTTGATAGCGTCTAGACTTGTCTGCGATGCTTGTGTCCCCGTCGTAAAGCCGAGTGGAAAATAATAAAAGCGGGAGGTCACGCTGTGGGGTAATACTACTTTGGACCAGACCCCAACGATCCCGAAACCAAACCTTTCGCTTTTACAAGGGAAATATTAAAAGGATGTTAGGCTACATTACTATCTTCGATAGCACATGTGCTGTGCCTCTTATCTATTTTGTATGGTCATAATTATAATTATTTTGGTCGCGTCAGTAGCAAGGTTTCGTCACTAATACAACATTTGCATGGTATGAAGCAGCCAACAAGTCTACGACAAGTAAATATCTTAAGAAATTCTTATTCATCAAGAAGGAATCCTTAATTTCCTCAAACTATAATGTATGGAGGTAATAAAACTAAAGAGGTCTTTGTGGTGAACTTGGTCACAAAAACATTTGTAGATATTACGATAAACAATAGTGAAACAAACACAGTTATTTTTAAAGCATGCTATTTAGGAATAAATGCTGTCTCGATGACAAAGCATTTAATGACATGAAGTCAGATTTAATGTTAAAATTATCTGACAGAAGCATACGCTTAATTTTTCAGTGTTTGTTTCTTAAACAGTGCTCATTTTAGACCAAGTCCATGGTTTTAACTCGGCTTAAGATGGAGGAATCATTTAACTTCACCTTCACTCCGATATCAAAATGAAAGCATGTGAAGCGAGTTGCTTTTTGCTCCACTTACCGTAGGCAAACATTAAATCAAATTTCACTTACAAAAATTAATCGACTGTGTCATCCGGTGGGACTCGAACCTACGTCCCTTCGCTATCCGGGCGAGTGCTCTTACCAACTAAGCTACGGAGGACGTTAGTCAGTCGACGAATTTTTGCAAGTGCTTGCTACGCCAGTGAGCCGGCGTAATTTTGCAAGTTTTTACGAAATTAAATCAAATTTCACTTACAAAATTTGAAATTTGATTAATTTTGGAAAAACTTGCAAAATAATTGCTTAAGTTATAAAAATATAAAAGGTTAAGCTAATTTCATCTTAACTGATGGTTAAATATTTGTAAAAATATTTCCATTGGATACATACGGGTACATTCCCCAAGTATTGATGAAATCGAACGCCGGCTCACTGGCGTAGCAAGCACTTGCAAAAATTCGTCGACTGACTAACGTCCTCCGTAGCTTAGTTGGTAAGAGCACTCGCCCGGATAGCGAAGAGACGTGGGTTCGAGTCCCACCAGATGACACAGTCGATTAATTTTTGTAAGTGAAATTTGATTTAATTTCGTAAAAACTTGCAAAATAATTGCTTAAGTTATAAAAATATAGTAGGCAAACATTATATTAATCGTGTCAAGCAAACTCCCAATGTATAAATCACGAGGTGTCAACTGTCAGCGTCACGTGCGCAGCATTGACCCGCGTGGCTAAAGCACTTATCACACTATCCGATTTGCAGGAAATTATCAAATCAGAATGTTTGTAATCAATGTTAGGAACAAATTTGCTCCGATTTGTATTTTACGTTTACGCGAATAGTCAAACTCATTACAACAAAATTTTAAGAGTTACATGGTCGCGATTTATTAATATTTATTTTAAACCAGACATTCCATCACTTAACAGGGTCCATGTTGTTTACTAGTGACCACGCTGCTTGTAAAGTGTACGAATAGATCCAATTTAGTTAACATTTCAGTTCCCGGCCGCTCTTCTTACTAAATTACGTCGCCTTCAAATCGAGCACTCTAATTAGGAACAGTTACAAAACCCTAAATGTTTGATAATGATCATTGCACTAAGTCGAATCCAAAATTGTATACACAGTCGTTCTAGCTCGTAGCGCTGCGATTACACTATCCTGAAGAAAAGGAGCGATTGGGACCTCGAATTTGACTAAATCGGATTCAATTTGTTCCTAACTTCGATTTTATCCTCCGAATTTTTTATAAGGTTTCCTACAAATAGCATAGTGTAATAAGTGCTTAAACGGTCTGTCATTAATATGCAAGGTATTAGTAAAAACAGTCTAATGCTTAAGGGGATGAATATGGCCGTCAATACCTACAACTTTTACTGAGGGGTCATGATCATATCTAAAAAAAATAGGTCCTTTATACAAATAGTTTGCAGAAATATTGGTATAAAGAACTTATATTGAGAACAATGACCTCGATGACCATGTCATGTTTTTTTCCCGATTTTGGTGATATCTCCATGGTAAAAGTTGTAGGTATTTGTGGCTATATATACACCGATTTAAAGGATAAGATTGTTTACACTAACATCCTGTATAGATATATAGCGAATAATGCACATGTCAGCACGATTCATAGCCTTCGCGCAATTAGATCAGCCTAGAAGTAAGCTGACTCAGCCTCAGAGGATGGTAAGCATATTAATTATTAAGAACTGATAAGCGAACACGATTTAGCCTAGTAGATAATGCACCGCTGTGTAATTGACTTTGCACATGATATTTTAAAATATATGTTTTTTAAATAATTAATTGGTTGTAATATTAGTTGTAAGTGTGAACTAAAAACTAAGCAGTCGATTACTTTATATTGCAACATACTTTATCGTGCGCATGATTCAGTGAGGTAGGTACCTACGAGTACACTGTGTTTCATATGCTAATTGCTCCGTAAAAATGTTACTGATACAGAGTTTAAAACCTAAACAGTTCTGCAAAGTTCAATTAAACCAACACATACAGCAGGATGTTAATCGATCTATTTTGAATTTCATCTGAGGAATCTATCATCACACCACATTTCATTTGAATATTAGTGTCGATACATGTCCTTGGTCTACATATCAGTGCACGTGTGCAAGTCTCCCGAGAATTATATCAAGGTCCTGCGAGATGCGAGCAAAACGGCATTGATGGCAAATGGTTACTCAGTGGTATGACGGGTCAAGCTTTTCTTTGTATTTGTGAAAAATAAGACGCTACAAGGTTTTCTCCGAATTGTTTTTTTTTTCAACGCAAAAAAGCAATCTAAATCTGAACCAATCGAATCTGTTTACCGAGAAGAACTCTTACATAAGGACCATAGGTTACGGCAGTGATATAAAAAGGAATTGATACTCAAACGCCGTTGTGCATAACGTAAAATACATATTTGAAAAGCACTTGGGATCCAGCGTCTATTAATAATGGCCCCGAAGGCACGGGGTGCACATACAAAAGAGGAGCACGCACAGGCAATCGTTTACCATGTCTTATATAGGCGCCAGAGGCCCCAACTATTGGAGACGATCCTATTATGCCGGAGTAAGCGAGGAACCTTCCTAGGGAAAATACGGACGAATAACTTACGGATGAACAGATTCTTACACAGTAGGAGCCTCAGGTGCTGAAGACATATTACCTTCCCTACCTCAATTCCGGGACACGGTAAGCGTGACATTTATCTGTAAATTAGTCAGTATTATACAGACAGAAATAGCTACGGGATGGGTATTGTATTTGAGAAAAAATACTAAATATAAGGTAATATTTATGATCATACAAATCCTCAAAATGAACTTGGGATTTCGCAGGAAAATGGGATAATTATTGTAAACGTATAATTTTATTTACCAAGCAAACATAATGGTACTAAAGAAATCTCAGTAATAATAAGAAGATAAGTAAACAACTATCTTAAAAGCAGCCAAAATTAGGTTTTATATGAATGGAATTACTATACGTAGTATATTACGAGTATATCAATAATTATGTTGGGCTCATTTTATGAAAATAATGTTTTACCAGCTGCTTAATGAAAATAGACTTCATGCATCTTTCATTATTATTGTATTTCGTTCTAAATACTAAAATGACGAGACAGATTTTTGTAAGCTTTAATGTGAAGAGTTGAAACTTAGCCATGCTTGCAGGTATTTTGAGCTAATCCATTAAGTTCGTAAAGATAACACCGATAAATCTGGAGTGTTTTCGAGTAGTGGATCGATGGATTCATCACAAGTTCAAATAGGTACTACTCGACCAAGCCAACTAGACAAATGTCAAACGACTTACGATTACGACAACGAAATTAGCGAAGCAATATTGTCACAATTTAGGTGAATTGCCCAAGTTAACTTTAACACCATTTCCATCGGTATTTTCGTTGAATTCGTCGTCGAAAGTAATTTGACATTTGTCTAGTTGGCTTGGTCGGGTAGTACATGCATAATTTTATATGTAAATCGAGTTATTTGTTAAATTATGCCCGTGTCAAGATAATCGTGTTTGTGCCTGAAAATAAGCAATAAACATGGCAGCTTTTAACGAGAGATCTAAACAACGACTATGGCAACTCACGAAACAATTACTGCTCGTCATTAATTTGCCGTGCAAACAATTAACATGTTAATAATAGCCCGTAAACAGCGTTTTATTTTCAAACTTATTTCAGTGTTCATTATAATAATTGTCTTGCTTGTAGGCATTTCGTTACGTACCAGGCGATTTGGGCAGTAATTAAATTGACAATGGTTAGACATCGTGCGGAAAAGTGTGGGAAATTTTCTGTGGTTTGAGACTGATAATTATGAAAATGAAATAACATCACTTATTTTGATTAAGCGTACAATATTAGGAGTTGTCTTCTTCCATTTATTACTTTTTTTATGACCATTACCTAAAGAAAGGCAAGATTGATTTATAATTATAAATTGATGATAGTAATTATGTAAAAAGTAATTTATTTATGTATGTAGGTCCACGGGGGCACTTATACACGTCCCAACATATATTTTTAAGCTATACCACACTATATAATAGTTTGATGGATCAATTACAAGAATCCCAAACTTACTTTTCTTCCGGGGTTTCTTCGACGGGCGGCGCCGGCGCGTGCGCCGACAGGTCCGGCATCTCCACTGCCATAGTGTCCATTGCCATCTTCACTGTTTATTATATACCACAATATGATACACTTATGTCCGGCCACTCATCGACTTGGCTAGAATGTTTGCCTTTCGTTACAATCGACTAAATTCAAATATTTGGCTGTGAGGAATAATTTTAGTTAAGAGTATGAGGATTTCCTTCTAGTTTATGATAACGAAACCGAACAAGTGAATGGACGCACGTTTTGTTTCTAGTTTCAACACGCTTATTATCATACATTATAGTTTTATTTTAAGAAGTCTTGTGGACAGGTAAAATATTAATGAATATTTAAATACATACTAATACTCAAGTTGCTGCACCATGTGATTCATTCAATCAGATAGGATAAATATCAAACTATGTATCGTGTTTAGTCTAACCCGTAACGACACCGCTTGTTAATATACCTCGTGTATAATTTAATCCGGTGACTAAGCGACGTCTCGAGGATCACCAAGGTGAAGTATGCAACACGAGCATTTAATGGATATTTCAAAAACTATTGCATTTAAGGAAGCGCTCGATTTTACATTTACCTATAAATTCTAGAACGTCAAAAGATAATGCAGTGATTTCGTGAAACACGACACAAGCAACAACGAAAACAATGATTAAAATGTGCCTTTCGATAGCCAGAAATAACCGCCGTCACGCGATGGAAAATTTTAAGAAAAACTGAAAACTGGTTTTTACTGTAGCATGGTGTCGCAGGCAAGTCACGAGACGATTGTTCTGATTAAAATGTATATCCACTTCCGATTTAACGTCGACGTAGCGCTAAGGATTACAATCATTGTGCAGCTACAACCAGTTGCGGC